>MU181985.1:627111-722715 GCA_016904865.1 Pissodes strobi
GTAAACAGGAATGATATAATGTTTTGGAATGGTAATGTCTTTTAATTTTTTCTTAAATACTTTATGATTTTGAAAATAATCCAAATTGGCTGAAAAGTTATTTGATAGTCTAGCTGTTCTAGTCAAAAATGAGCTTTGGGCATAGTTTGTGCGATGGGAATATATCCAATCTAACCCAAAAATAAAATCTGAAACCTGTATAAAGCTTTTTCATGTTTTATCATAAATATACTACCTTAAAATGAAAAAGAAGCAGGTTTAAGTCTTTTTTCTATTAAAACAAATGACAGGTTCTGACAGCTCCGTCACTTTTTTTTTATTTTTGAACTCACAAGTCAAATAGGTCAAATAATGACATATCATAAAATATCAAAAGCTGAAAAAGATGAGTACTGTCGTTAGGCAGGGTTTAGACAGATGTCAAAATGGTTGACATTTTTCGATTTACCTTGTTCGACTTAGTAGAAATCGATATCTCGATCATCAAGATCTGTCATAGTTAGTCTGCTTTTGGATATTAGAATCCAATTTTTGACAGCTAACATCGGCTCACCTGTCATATATACAAGGTTGTGACCATGGTAAAAAATAATGCCAGGACATCCCTAGTAACATAAAATTTCATCCAAATATCACGGGTAACCAATTTTCATTTAAATATAAATATTGCGGGGTCCTTTAGATGGAGAAATCACACTACCGAATTTGACATTACTATTATCAACTATGACACCTTTATACCTATAGTGACATTTTACCATCCACCTATTTTGATAAACTGGATATTCAAAGGTTTTTTACTTTGAAATTTCATTTTTCTTAAAAAGTTGAACAAGGCTCATCTAAGGGCTGAGTTCATGACTCACAGCCTTGTTTTAACCGGAAGCCTTTAAATATTATTTATGTATGCAGGAAAAGGTAAATAAACTGCAATTTAATTTTTGATTTAAAGAAAAATAAGTAAAAAACATTATCAGTCAACTACATATATAAAAAAATGCATTATCATTTTTCGAAACTTTTGCATCTAAAATGCCTACTTAACTGTGGAATTTTAAAAGAAATTGTCTAATATACGCCTGTAAATAACTTTGATGTCACGCATAAGCCGTGAGGCCTTTCTGTAGGAGTATTGGCTAAAGACAGAGCCTTGACTAATGTTATGGAGAAAACTAGATACGTCGTGTTGATAAAAACTTTAAGTGCCATATTTTCGAGCATGGAATTTGAGCCAAAGGTTTCGTTCCAAGCTAAGGCATTGATGGGCTTCTTTTTGAAATTCGAAACTATCCCAACAGCCTTCGCATTCAAGCCGAGGTTTGACCTATAAACCCCCAAAGATTTAATAAGGATAAATCCTTGGTTGGAATAGTCGTTTATCTTAAACACAGAATCAGATCTATAGTGTATGCGACAGACCATCAAAATGGGTAAAATGAAAAGAAACTTTGCGGAGCTGTTTTTTAAACTATTTTACCTCTTAGGATTGTGGTTTATCCCCTACTTTATTTTTAAAGGGTTGAAATTACTAAAAATGTCTATGCCATGATATTATTTCAATATTGGTGTTATTTTAGACTAATTCGAATATGAAGAGTCACAATCCTGCGGTGTTCCAGACTATCCAGATTCCGGGTCGCCGATGAGACGCACAGCTCTCTTCTGAATGGAATGCAGCAGCATTAGGGTGTGATCTGGTGCGGCACCCCAGAGATGTGTGAGCAATATTCTAAGCACGGTCTTATTTGCGCTTTGTAGAGCAAGAGCAACTGCTGCGGTATATATTTTTTGTTGCGAAATAGCGCTCCAAGCTTCTGGAAGGCTGATTTTGCGATGTTAGCAACGTGGTCATGCCAGCACATATTGCTGTTGACCGAGACACCCAGTAGTCCGATTGACGAGGATGAAGGAATCGTCGATCCTGCCATGATGTCAGGGCCCGCCGGCGCCGTATTGGCCCTCTTGGTAAACGTGGCTGCTTGGGTCTTTGCTGCATTGACCTGAACCAAATTTCTGTGGCCCCAAGTTTGAACTTTCTCCAGGTCTTGATTAATTGCTGTAATCTACCCCTGTCTGCGGTGATAAGCCTCAGTCGCTTGTAAAGGTTTTTCTGATTTAAATTCGGAGACAAGGGTACTGTCATCTGCAAAACTGTATACAAGACTATTTGTTTCGGTCAACAGGTCATTAATATAGATGAGGAACAGAGTTGGTGAAAGTATTGCGCCTTGAGGCATGCCCACGGTAATGGTGAATGTGTATGAGATGTGTCCATCAACTGCAACGTGCAGAGATCGGTTATTAAGAAAACTGGCAAGCTAGCTGCAGAGAGAGGCTGGCAGTTTTGTTGAGCAATCCTTCATGCCAAACTCTATCGAATGCCTTCGAAATATCCAACGCAATCGCTCGAGACTCTTCGTAGTTCTCAATTGCCCTTCTCCATATATGAGTGACACATGCCAATATATCTCCTGTCGATCTCTCCTTGCGAAAGCCGCATTGATTATCGCTGATTATTCTGTTGTTCTCGAGGTACTTGAGTAGTTGCTGATTGACTACACGTTCCATTACTTTGAGAAGCAGAGATTATGGGAAGCAAGGCAATTGGGCTATAGTTTGAAGGCGTGGTTTTCTTGCCTTTTTGGAACAGGTTGCACTTGAACGACTTTCCAAGAAGATGGGTAAATCCCTTTTGGGTATGACAGAGATAAAAGTCTGGAAAAAAACGGGTATTAGTTCGTTGGCGCAGTTCTTTAACACGATGTTAGGTAGTTCTTTATGGATTTTACGAATATCACTGTGATGAAACTTGACTTCGGCCATGGTAGTGTTGATTTTCGATATGGGGGGAGAGCCTTGCCTTGGGGGACACCTAAGGTAGAGTGCGAAGAAAACGTTTTGGCGAGCATGTTTGCTTTTTCCTTGGCTGTAGTCGCGTGATGCCACGTTCGTCTGTCAAAGGTTGGAGAGACCTTTTTAGTTAAGTTATTAATTACTGCCTTTGCTACCTACCAGAAAATCCTGGAGCCACTGGGGCATTGCAAAAGTTTATTTCTGATCCTTTGATTGTGTTTGTCCTTCGTTTTGTCGATCACACGTTTGCATTCGTTTCTCGCTTCAACAAAATAATTGCGATTTTCAGCGGTCTGATTTTGCTGCCAGTACTTGTAAGCTTGCTGTTTCCTACCTACAGCTTTTTCGCATCTTCTGTCGAGCCAGGGTTTTCCTTTTTACGGTAACTTGATGGAATTTGGGATCTATGCTTACATTCCTGAGGAGATTACTTGCGTATCCTCTTCGCAGCAGACTGTCGGGTCATCAGTGCCAAAGCAGACGTCGAGCCAAGGAAAATCTAGGTAGAACTCCCTTAGATCGTCCCAGTTTGCAGAATTGTAATGCCAAATTTTGCGAGGTAATGGTGGTTCCTTCTGTAGAAGTAGCAATTCACAAATCGTTGTAATCGGTTTGTGGAAGTACCTAATGGTGGACCAACTGTAATTGTGTACCGGTCAGAATTGATGGTTAGAAAAAGATCCAGGAGGGCGGGGAATTCACCACCCTTTGAGATTCGAGTTGGTTCGTCACAAGTTGAGTAAGCCCGCAGCTGATGGCAAATGCTTTAGAAAAAATAGTATAAAACATCCATTTCAGTAGTATGAAAATCAAATTCGCCCATCCCCTCTCTCTGTCAACGGAAAGATGCGCGAAGGAGTAAAGGCGGATCTGAAAAATGTGATGGTGTCGTCTTCAATGGTCCGCATTTGTTCACTTGGTTAAACCATGCCGAAGTATCAAGTCGTTTTTGGATTATATCAATCTGCAGATAAAATCGCATATCAACAGAATCATGGAAACTCATGGTTCGCAACGTGTATATTTTTTTTTGTATGGGACTTATACCACCCCAATAACATAAAAATACCGTGGATCTGGATTCAGAAAATAAGATCTACCCACAAAAGGTAAAATTGTATCATAATTTATAGCTTTATATTTTTAACGATATATTTTACAGGTTCCTTACCAACTAATTGGGAGAAATATCTGCGGAACAATTCCAATAAACAAGATATTTTCAACTTTTTGGCGGAAAGTATTATTGAGCATTGTAAATCCTATCACGTGGTAACAAATGTGGGTGAGAGCTGCAAGTCATCAACCGGCAGTTGTACCAACTTACTTGTTAGCCCTGTGTTCAAATGTAGGAGGCGGATGGGCAATTAACTATGCACGTCAAGGATAGGGTACTAAACAGAGTAAAATCAGTGCTTATTTGTTGTACTGACACTGATCTTTTGGTTTTGACCATAGTTTTTTATGCTCAGTTGAAAAAACGCGTAGGCCTGGAAAATTTCTGGCTGCTGTATGGCTGTTCAAAAACCATACGATACATTCCCGTTCACTGCATTGCGGAAGTTCCTGGTGATAGAAAAGCAGAAGCTCTACGCAGTTTTCATGCTTTTACTGGCTGTGACACCGTATCATTTCTGTCATCAAAAGGGAAACGATCGGCGTGGAAAGTTTGGACTGAAGAGACAACATCAGCTTTTCGTGCAATATTTTTCCCCTGCGATGAGTTAGAAGTCACTGTTTATAAAGCACTCGAAAAATGAGTAGTACACCTTATAAAGTCCAGTCGACTACTGAACTAAATAAGGCCAGGAAACATTTATTTGCGACCGAAAACCGCCCACTGACGCTTATTCCACCAACTGCAGCTGCTCTACACGAGCACACATTAAGGCTTACGAGGCGGGTCACAATTGGGGTAGAGCGAATCAGATACACCAATACGGTCTCCCTGAACCAAGTAGCTGGGGATTTAGAGATGATGATGACAAATGGGTATCATTGTGATCTAAAAAGCCACATGTTTGGGAGGCATGAAGATCACTCGATACATGTGGGTGCAACACGCCATGAGAGACAATGCGTTGCTCCTACAGAAGCCCTACACGCTTGTCTGCAAGGAATGCAGTAATAAGAGGTAAACTATTCGCTCAAAATGACCTATCTTGTAATAAAGGCATTTTTCTCTGTTGCAGCTCGAGAAATCAATGAATTATCCGCCTAGGAAGGCAGTTTATTTCAGATGTTTTTTCTGTGTCACCCAAAATATTCATTAAACAGCACTTGTTAAAGTACCTAGATATAATTTTTAATTTTATTTCTCTTGATTTAAGCTAGTTCAATGATAACAAAAGTGTCAAAGCGTCAAATACGTTCTGGCATACGTGCTACGATACGATTCCTTCCCTGTAGAGCTGTATCGGTGAGCTGTATAGATTTGAAAGATATTTTTTATATTTTTCGTGCATCGGCTGATGGGGTTTTGATTTTGACAATTATACCCTTGTATATGCTTGGCCATGTGCATACAAAATCGATTGACAGACTGTTGCCTCTCCTTTTACGCAAATGCAAGCGAAAAAGTAGGTTGATGTCTGGCACAACTGCGGGGTACATGAAATGATAGGCGTTCTAACAGAAATGGACAGTCGATTTTAGAGGAAAGAAGCTTATGTGAAATGATTGCGACTGAGCGTCGCGACGAACCGCCAAAGGCAACACTGCAAACTTCGACAGGATAAGGTCATGGTTCTGACCCCACTGAGACTGTCTGTCATCTTCCCTGAACATTAAGTATTTCAGGAAGCGCCTCTAAACTGACTCGTCCAACTTTGATCTCACGAAGGAGTACGAGTAATACAAGAGCTTAAGGGTGGATACGTTTGAAAAAAGTTTGCAAGTTCTCAGTATAAAACCCAATGTTCTAGAAGCGTTAGTCAGCATCTGATCGATATGACTGGTGAAACAGAATTTCTCATCGAAAACGACACCTAGATTTCTCACCGTAGTGCGCCTAATCAAGGAGGAATCATTTATGGTGTAATTAAAAAGAGATGGATTTTTAGATCGAGAGTAGGAAACAACATTGCACTTGGAGATGTGTTAATGTTGCGTCTGTTTGCCACGCACCATCTATTGACCGTATCAATACTGGCTTGAAGAGACACGTGGTTCTCGAATGCATCAATGCGGTGGAACATTTTCAGATCATCAGCATATGCAAGAGAGCTGCAGTCTATCAGAGAGACAAGATCGTTGATGAATATATTGAACAGCAGTCGCCCCAGGTTGGACTCCTGGGGGACATCCGACGTCCGTACAAAAGGTTCCGATGTAAAACCCTCGATTTCAACAAAGTGACGACGATTAAAGAGGTAAGAGTTCAACACTAAGATAAGTTTGTTAGAAAACCGAACTGGTCAGATGCTTTCCGTAGTAAAATGTGATGATCAATTTGGTCATAAGCTTTGCAAAAGTCTGTGTAAATAATATCGACTTGACTTTTGCTGTTAAGGGCGTCGCGTCGCAGATATTAGAGGAGAAAGAGCAAAGATTAGTCATACATTACCTTCTGAAAAAAAAACGTGTTGATGTACTGACAATATGTTAGGTATTTTGAAGAATAGGTATTTATGTAAGACAATCTCTAGCACCTTGGAAAAGTTGTATAATATGGAAATACAACGATAATTTTCTGCTAGAGATAATAATAATAATATAATAATAATCTTTATTCAAGTATTTTGTAATACATTGAAAAGGCATGAGTGCAGTTAAACAGAGTAGCTCGATGGATCGTCTTTTTTGAGAATACGGCAAACCCTGACAATCTTCCAAACCTCCGGATACACACCAGTACTCAAGATCAAGTTGAACATGTGTCAAAGAGTAGCACTCATGACAGAGGAACAGTCTCTCACCAAAAAGCTGGGAATTGTATATGCTGATTTATTTTTCAGTATTTTGCAAGCCGACGTTACGTCCTCGGAAGTGGCCGTGGAAATGTCAATTAGCTTACAGCCAGTGTTCCGTTTGAGCGTACAAATCAACGTGCATAGACACTTTCCAAAAAAGTCAGCAAAGGCAGGTACGATATTATGAGGCTCAAGGACGGGCTTATTTGCGTAGTTCATAGTGGCTGGGATGCGAGGCTGAGATTTTTTACTTTGGACGAAAGACCAAAGTAAGGAGCAAAGGAGAGGTTGTTGCTTATATTTCGCTCAGCAGTCCCAATGAAGTCCGTATAGTCCCTCTGATTAGCCTACGCAAAGAACTATACTTTGCATGGTAAAAGGCAGATGCGCTCGTCTGAAGATGACGAGGCAATTTTTCTTTTCTGAAAATTTTGTCAATCAATTCTCCTGAAAACCAAGAGGGAAAACGCCTTCTTTTAGGTAGCTTAAGAGGTGTATAGGCAGCAAAATTATTATCAAGAATCTCATAGAAATACTGACATGCGCTAACAACGTATATACAAGTATATACCGTGGTGGACCGTGGGCAACAATTTCGGATATTACAGGAAGAATTCATCAATTTATTTTATTAAATAAGCACATTACACCTACAGGTTTAATGTAAATAACTAAATTCTAAGCGAACCCTTCCGACTTGTTTCAATTAGGACTCGTCAACGGGCGAAATTACTATAATGTTGGTATTGCAAACATTGAACGTTTCCACTGTTTGTTTTGCTGTTTAAACTTGGCTGGAAGTAATTTTGTAATCAAATAAATGTTGAGAGTATGCGAGATTGCATATTTTCGACAATTTACATGTCTATGCGCTGATTAATTAAATTTAATTTTACCACGCAAAAGTAGGTACTACTTCAAATGATCGAAGAAGACAAAATTGTTTTTGGTCACTTAATGTCTAAATTTTGAAATTACTGCCGACGTTCCTCGATAAAAGTCCAAAAAATATGGGTTTGACTTTAGTTGAGAGTCCGAGATGCGCTGATCAATGGCATCCTACATATGATACAAAGCCTACACCTGTGGATTTATGAAAAAGTGCATATTCTTGGCAAACTTTGTAAAAATCACCATTATTTGAAAGGCTTACAGTAAACTAGATTATATATAATATATTCCATTTAAAAATATGAAAGAACTAAGCAGAAACTTCTAAGGAAAAAAATATAAAAAAAATATCGGCATTTTTGAGACCTAGAAATAAAGGGCTCAAAAACATAAAAATTAAGTAATTAAAG
This sequence comes from Pissodes strobi, assembly GCA_016904865.1. Lineage (NCBI taxonomy): Eukaryota > Metazoa > Arthropoda > Insecta > Coleoptera > Curculionidae > Pissodes > Pissodes strobi. The sequence goes on from MU181985.1 coordinate 635,177, forward strand.
CTTTTTCATCTGGAATATAAATTTAAATTGAAATTATAGAAAGGTTTAATCCAAGGACCAAGTAGTTCCGAACCCTAGGTTCAATAATCCAGAAGTTTTCAAATTTGGCAGGATTATAGATTTAGGTATACGGAACTAAAATATACAGCGTTTGCCTAGAGTTGGTTACTAAAGTCTGTTTCAGAAATGCATAGAGTTGCCTGGGAAAAGCAATTTTACTGGAAAGCGATGAAATTGTTTGCTGGTGACGAAAATACTTGAGAAGTATAAAGCAGTACCGCAGGGAGCAAAAAAAAATTGTCTTTTAATGAGACGTGGATCAATGAAGGTTATATAGTACAAAAAAGTGGCAAGACAAAAATATAACCAGTGCCCGCCAAGCTTTCATGCAAGGCCTATCAAGTGCCTTGAGGAAAAGGGAAGAGACTAATAATTGTACACAGAGAGAGAGAGTCATGCCGAGCGGGATATTACTGACATGAATTTGGATGTCTTCGAAGACTATTTTTGTGAAATGACAAAATTTGTTCCGGCTGATTCGGTGGTGGTTATGGATTACGCAAGCTATCATTCATGGCGCATACAGATGACACCAACTTCAACTTGATGAAATTATCGACTGGCTAACTAACAAATGTATTGTGTTTGAAGCCAATTTGATAAGGAGAGAACTACTAGCCATAGCAAATTTACACAAAAATCGTTTTATGAAATATGCAGTGGAAGCTATAGCAGAAAAATATAATGTAACTGTGCTGCGCTTACCGCCATATCATTGCGAACATGCGAACTAAATCCTATAGAACTTATATGGGCGCAAGTGCAAAATAATACATTTAAAATAAAGGATGTTAAGCTACTGTTTGATTAACATTAAACAGGAGGAGGAAACGTGGGATCTTGACAACCTGATCGATCAGACGGTCGATTCTTTAATTATAATGCCAAGAGATGATGCCAGTTCCTCAAATGAGGAATTTAATTGTTGTTTAATAATGCATAATAATAATTATTTTATCTATGTATATTATGTACACGGTGATCATTTATAATGTCCCCCCTCTTAACTTTTTTGTTTTTCGCATTAGACAAAAATGTTAAATACAAAAGTTGTGCAGAATAATGTAAGCTATTTGCAGAATTCATTTATATATATACAAGGTGTTGCAGAAATGAGTGACAGGTTAAAGTTATATCTTTTTAAATGAAATACCCTGTATATTATTACTTTTTTAGAATCTCCAAAAAACCTGAATATTTTTTCTATAACATGTCCTATACCTAAATCTAATAGTTTTCGACATATTCGCATTTTAACTAAGCGGCTACATTCAAAAATAAATATTCTAGATTCCAGTTCTTAGGTGGCCGTGAATTAGGCAACTACAATAATACGAGGCCACTATTTAAAATGCGAATATGTCGAAAACTATTACATTTAGGTATAGGACATCTTATAGAAAAAATATTCAGAATTCTCAGGAGATCCTAAAAAATTAACAATATACAGGGCGTTTCATTTAAAAAAATATATCTTTAACCTGTTACTCATTTCTGCAACACCTTCTATATATACAAATGTATTCTGCAAATAGCTTACATTATTCTGCACAACTTTTGTATTTAGTATTTTTGTCTAATGCGAAAAACAAAAAAGTTAAGAGGGGGGAACATTATAAATGATCACCGTGTACAGGGTGTCCCATTTTCGATGATATTACGGGGTATCTCACTTACGAGTAAAGATAGAGAGTTACGGTTTTCGCAATACTGTGCTACTTTTTTGTGAAAAGAACGATGGTTTAAACAAAATTTTCATAGCCCGCTTCGTTTCTGAGATACAGGGCGAAATTGAAAATAATGCATTTTGGGACCCCCCTCGTATCTCCGTTATCCTTTAACATATCGCAAAGCTAAAAACTTGCTCTTATATACTTTTTTACGTAGAACCCAGTGGCGTAGTCAGATTTTTGCTGTGAGCTGTCAATTTTTAGCTATAAATCAAACTTGTGTTTTTTTAAATGGAACACCCCGTATATTTTTCTTTCGTTTGAATGGAAATTTTATAAGCTTTTCAAAAATATATAATACATGATATGTATTTTAAATAATAAACCTAAAATTCATAATTTCACAAAATGTATCTCTATACGACACTCTTGATGAGTATAGTATAAGCATTATCTTTTAAACAACGTTATAAGTATTAGTAGGCAGAGATTATCAGAGCAATGGAATGGTAATTTTTTTATTGGCAAGATCTGTCTGTGGCAAAATTTATATTCTCTGTGTAATATTGTATTTTTTACGATGGTTGAAAACGAAAATTATGAATATTTTGAAAGTTATGACATGTTAGTCTGCTTTATACAGAGCAATGAAAACTCCCGTAAAGCTTCTCAACTATTATTCAATATGCTTGTTTGAATATTTATTTACCGTTTGACTTATTTCGGTTTATATTTTATTTAAGTATTATTTTAATTTATGGATATTCTGAAAAAAAGACAACCTGGTCATTTAAAGTTTCCGGAATAAAGAGAACATGGAACGTTTATCCGGCCCCTACCAAAAACGTATAATAAGGAAAATCGCAGTAAGGGCGGAGGCAACGTTCCTCGTTCTACCAATTTTTTTCTTTATTCCGGAAATCATTAAAAGATCAGGATGCCTTCTTTCGGAATATCTATAAATTAAAATGATACTTAAAAAAATAAACCCAAATAAGTCAAAAGGTAAATAAATATTCAAACAAACTTATTGGAATATAGCTGAGAAGCTTCACGGAAGTTTTCATTGCTCTATATAAAGCAGACTAACATGTCATAATATTTTCAAAATATTGATAATTTTCATTTTGAGCCATCATAAAAAATACAATATTACACAGAAAATATAAATTTTGCCACTGAAAAGTCTGGCCAATAAAAAATTACAATTCCATTGTTCTTAATAGTCTCTGCCTGCTAATACTTATACCGTTGTTTAAAAGACAATGCTTATACTATACTCATCAAGAGTGTTGTATAGAGACACATTTTGTGAAATTATGGATTTTAGGCTTATTATTTAAAATACATATCATGTATTATATATTTTTATAAAGCTTATAAAATTTCCAGTCAGACGAAAGAAAAATATACAGGGTGTTACATTAAAAAAAAATACAAGAGTGTCGTATCGAGACATATTTTGTGAAATTATGAATTTTAGGCTTATTATTTAAAATACATATAATGTATTATATATTTTTATAAAGCTTATATCATTTCCAATCAAGCGAAAGAAAAATATACAGGGTGTTCCATTTAAAAAAATATAAGTTTGATTTATAGCTAAAAATTGACAGCTCACAGCAAAAATCTGATTACGCCACTGGATTCTACGTCAAAAACTGTATAAGGGCAATTTTTTTAGCCTTGCGATATGTTAAGGGATAACGGAGATACGAGGGGAGTCCCAAAATGCATTATTTTCAATTTCGCCCTGTATATCAGAAACGAAGCGGGCTATGAAAATTTTGTTTATACCATCGTTCTTTTCACAAAAAAGTAGCACAGTATTGCGAAAACCGCAACTGTCTATCTTTACTCGTAAGTGAGATACCCCGTAATATCATCGAAAATGGGACACCCTGTACATATTATATATAATTTATTTTGTTAAAATAAAATTTCTTTACTTTTCAATTATTTCTACCTGCACACCTTTGGCGTACCATTTTCAGTGTTAATCAATGGATAAGAATAGGCAAAACGCATAAATTGGCCCAAAGTCGGGTGGTAGGTACTACCTGCACTTGATGAAACGGAAGAATTTTGCAATGAAACAAATGTCAAGCTATGGAAGTGGCATAAATTATTAGTGGGTCACCCTGTAGTTCTTTTTCATATCTAATGAGGTTTTATTACTCTATATATTTCTGAAATAGTCTATTAATGGTAAACTTTTTTATTTTTGACTTTATGAGACAAATTTGTTCTTGATAAAAACTTTTGTTTGTTATAAAAGTAAGACTGGCATTGAAAAAAAGATATGCTATACATGGCGTCGAATAATAAAGGAAAACGTTATGAAAAATAACTATTTTAACTCATATATCTAAGAAACAAATTTTAAGCTTCAGCAAAACTATTGCTATTTTCAATGCATTTTATAAGGTTTTTTTTTAAATCGGCGAACAGCATTTCTTACATGATCGGCTGCGATATCTTCACATGCTTCTCGTATACTGTTTTTAATTGAATAAGATGTTGAGGTCTGTCTTTCAATTGTGCCTTTTAAGTCAGGAAGGCCAAAAAGGGGTGGAAGGTTCTTGTTTTGTTAAAAATATATTTTCAATAACAGCTTTTAACTCATAGATATTTTTTGCTTTAAGTAATTGAATACAAATAAATTAAAATTAAAATAACAAAAAAAAATAATCTATAATGTCATCCTTCGAGTTTTAATTGTTTTAAACTTATCCAGTTAGGATTTTAGACCCAAAAATGTAATTTATCTGACCCTAAAGACAATAGTGATACATTATTTAACCAATCTTCTGCACTAGTTGTCCTGTTAGATGTTTTTATTTGCTGTAGTCTACCAAAGGATCTTTCTGCATTGGCACCACGAACACCTAAAGTCAAATAAATTCTAAATAATTTTGAAATGTTAGGATAAGTGAATTCCAAATTATTTTCAATTAAAAACGGAAGTATTTGAAATGTTGCTATATCATTTTCTTTTTTAATTTCATTAATAAACATTGCAAATGATTAATATTCTTCCACTAAATTAATAGATAAGTCGTTTGAACGAAATTTAGGTAGCCTGGTTAAGGAAGCAATATTATCTTCGGTATCAGCTATACTCTCTAAACAAATAAAATATTTTGAATTTTGCAAAAAATCTGGGAACGTGCGCTCCATCGTCTCTATAAAAGTATCCAAAGAAAACATTAATTTAAAAAACTTTCTGTGGACAATCATGAACAGTATCTACAGCAATTTCTAGATGAAATATTTTTCTTTTTCTCGACCGTTTGACTTTAAACATTTAGTTGCTTTCACACATATTAGCTATTGTTTTGTGCCTCTTGCACCAATTTCATAACATACTCATCACTTTGTAGAGATTTTAAATTTTCACAAGTATAATTGATAAGATGAGCGCCTCCATAGCTCCCCTGACGGCTGATGGCACGTCACTGTAGTCCTTGTAAAGAATTACCTTAATTCGTCTCCACAGGAAGAGATCAAGAGGTGTGAGGTCGGGGGACCTGAGTGGCCAATCCAAAAGATTACCATCTTCATTCGAAGCTCGCCCAATCTATTTTTCTCTAAAATTGAAGCTAGCCCTTGCTCTTACTGCTGTCGAGAAATAACAAGGGGCACCATCTAACTGAAATGTTAGATTTTTGCTTTCTATTCAGAGGCAACTCTTTAATGATATCGGAAAACTAATTTTGCAAAACATTTAGAAATATTTGCGATTTTGCCATGAAAAAATTCCGATAGCGACAAACGTCGCTTCGTCGGAAAACAAAATTTGAAACCTGAAATTTATATCATCTTCATAAAACCCCATTATCCAGTGACAAAAATCAAATCATTATCCATGTCCCCAAGAAACAACGTGTAATAAATTTTGGTTTAAATGGCTGGTATTTGTGTTTCTTCAAAACAGTTCGGCTAAATTTAGTTGAGTATCCCAGATCACGGGATCTTTGTGTAAGGTTTTCTTTGGGTTCCTTTATAAAAAAAAGCGTTTTATTTCACCTTCTTCTTTATACTTCTTGTTTAACTTAAAAGTGCCTTATTTTGTGAAAAATGTACTTATTTTTATTATCATACCTGTGCGATAATAAATAAATATAATAGGCAAGTGAAGAATAAGTGCTTTATTGACAGTTCTACAGACAGTTATAATTATTAATCAATGTGAAAATGTCTCTATTTAAATATTAGCCACGTAACCAGGGACAGGATTATGAAAAAATTCCAGTCCTGTTCACCAATTTTTTTTAAGTCAAAATTGATTCACATATTGTCTTCTAGAGATGGATAAACGGTTGATTTTTGTCGTTGGATAATGGGATATTATGAAGATCATCCAAATTTCGGGTATCAAATTTTGTTTCCCGACGAAACGACGTTTATCACTAACGGATTTTTTTCATCGCAAAATTCGAGGTTTTCCACCCTAACTGGGTAAGAATGTGAGACCAACCTTTTTCAATAATAACATTAATGGACAAATCTTTCTAATTTTTTTGCAAAATTAGTTTTCAGATATTATTGAAGAGTTGCCCCTTAATGTGTAACGGAATATATTATGCTTATTCCGCTACACTAAAATTTCAGTTCAGTTACGAATGATTTTCGATATTTGGGATTTAAGTTGCCAGTGACATCTATTCACGAATGGGTTCATTTCGTGTGGTTAGCAATTTTAGGAGCACAGTATGCTATTTTATACCTACAATTCATGAATTTAATTTACTATAGATTATAATATTTAGTAATGGGTATTTCTATGGATTGACGCTGCGTGATTTACAGTGGTAATCGTATGTTATAAATAGCCAATAATACATCGGCAAGCATATTTTATACAGCGTCTTGAATTTTGAAAGCGAGATCGTTTATCTTTTGTTAAGACGTTTGACGGGTAAGTGCTAAATTTTAATCTTGAAATATTTAATTCAGCTATTTCTCAATATATTTAACAAATTCTTTAATTTTTAAATACATAATTAATATTTGTTTATGATTCGTTTAGCCTTATTCGACTAAAGTAAGACTTTAGCATTGTTATATTCCTTTTTTAAGTAGCTTACATCTTCAATTACTTTTAATTATTGTCGCGACCGTTTGGGTAATATTACCGAGTTATTGGTGAATATTTGCGTTTCTCATTAATCAAATTCATGTCATTTGAAAGAGGCTTAGTCCAAATATAAGGCGAACATAATTATTTTATCGTTCAGTGGTCACGCACATTTTTTACGTATTTTCATTCAAATTGAACAGTATTATTTGGGTTAATTCTCAGAGTCAGTTCTATTTATTCCTGCAAAGGTAGTAAATTGAATTTTCGGTAGAATTTCTCCGAATTTTCCCTCATAGCATTGTTGGTTTTAATATTTTTTTTCTTTTCAGGCTTATTTAATTTTCAATTTATATGTTATATCATGCATATAATTATTAGCACTTGCACTGTCTAGTCTCAATCCTGATGTACCGAAACTATTTGGCATTCATGTGAAGTTAATCTTGCATATGTAAATTTATCTGGTTTTATCTGTTATCTAAATTTCTATCTCGAATGCGAAGTGGTGATTATATTATCTTTCTCTTTAATTAAATTGAGACGCAATAGCGCTCAATTTTCGTTTATGTGCCAAGGGCCGAAATGAAAGTAATAGCAATTACTTATTTTGAGTTAGAAGACTCGTTATTAGAGGTTGTACCTCTATTTTTCTACTTATTATCAAATTCAAGTTCTTTTTTATTTAGATTCACTGAGAGTCACTGAATTGGAACGATATTCCATTATTTTCTTTTGAATTTCATTGTTTAAAGTAAAGAAAAAGATATCATGAGTAATAGTAGTATTTATAATTTTTACTCAACTTAACATTGTAATTCAAGTTTCTGATTATATCTGCTTTAACCAGTAAATTTTCAATTTGTTGATTGTTTCCTCTTGTGTTTAACAGTGCCACTGATGTTCACATGATATTTCCCTGAATATTATTTAATTAGCAATATACATTGGTCTAAGATTAGTTTATTTCTCCTTTCATGTTATAAATCCGCAGACTGACGTCGCTGTAACAAACGAGTCGAGGGGAGCCAATACTTCGTGAATCAATAAGTCCTCGATAAACCCAACCACTAACACCAACTACTGACTTGGAAACAGGCAGAAGCAGTTCCAGTGGAGATCCCAATTCGATCGCATAGTAACAGAATAATTGGACGAAGCTAAGTATCAGACAGTCAGAAGATAAACATACTGTAAAGACCAATTGTATAATTTTTTTAAAATCTGTCACAATTAAATTTTTGATTCTTTCACATTAATTTTAATTTTCATTACTATGTCAATAATTTCATCAATTATATTTGTAATTTAATTTTATAGTTAATATATAACTTATTTTTAATTTATTTCTTTAATTTATCGCAGGATAGAGGTCTGTGAGACATCGCGAATTATAAGAGCAAATTTCTGATACTTTTATTTTTATAGTTATTTATATTTAAGTATTCATATTCAGTTCGTATTGTCTCTAGGAACTCTGGCGCCCAAACAAATTTCAGCTAATAAAAGAGACGACCTACCCCCTGAAAAAATAAAAACGAGTCTCATGCATTTGAACAACTGGTATTTCATTACAAAATGGCGCACAATGCCATACTTGATTAATTAATTAACATTTAGCTAGCTTCCGCTACAAATTAGCGCCCAACTGAATATATCGTTACAATATAAGGCAAAATCTAATATTTCAGTTGGTTGGTACCCCTTGTCATTTCACGGCAGCAGTAAGAGCCTAGCTTAACTCCAATTTTAGAGGAAAATGAATTGGAAGAGCTTCTAATGTGCTTCTAATTTTTCGGATTGACCGTCGACTCGACGCCCCCGACATCACATCAATTGTGAAGAAATCCCAGCCGATCACGTAAGAAATGCTGTTCGTCGGTTTAATAAAAACTTTGTCAAGTGCATTGAAAATAACGGTGGTTCTGCTGAAGCCCAAAATTAGTTTCTTAGATATATTAGTTAAAATAGATATTTTACATAACGATACCCTGTATACCATACTTTTTTTGAGGGTCTGAGATAGAAAGGAAAAAAACTCAAAAGAGAGACGACAGCGGTCAATCGATTTGGTATGCGCATGTCCAAGCACAAAGTTGTTAAAATCAAAACACCATCAGCCGATTTCAGATGATCAGATGTCATTGTCATTAGCTTAAAATATTTTTCTCCCGATACTATACACATGAAAGGTGCCGACGCTTATTGTCGCCTCTCCTTTTAGTATTTTTCTCTCTGTCTGAGCCATAGTAATTATGTCATTGGTACAGTTACCAGGAGGTGAATAATTTCGGTCTTAGGGCTGCCAAGACTGAATCCAGAGCTACTATTCGCAAGCTTCAGCTTTTGAAATTTAATTTTTTTTTTAATTCTGTATAGATTCGGCCACTTTTGGCATTCTAACAAAATAGTTCTAAAAACATAGTTACCTCACCTAGTTAGTTTTGAAACGTGTACATGTTGACACGCACAATATGCAGTTTTTATGCTTTTTTATAGTTTTATGTTCTTGCTTGTGGATAAGAATATTTTCTCACTTGAAGCTTTAAAAACATTTGATTTTTTTAAATTGGTCTAGTGTCTCCGATTTAAGCCAGAAAAAATGAGGATGCACCACAATTGAGCCGAAAAAAAAGCCACCAAAATTACAGTTTTGACGCGAATTTGCAGCACCACCTCACAAAAGCATTACAAATATCAATACACACCTGAACATCAATTCACAGGTGGAATATTAACTAAGCCCTAACTCAAAGCGACTGAAAGCCCCATTAAATGAAATAAACTTTACATTGTAAATATCCTCCTTGTTACTGTCATTTGTCACAATAGCCAAAACGTCAATTTTTCAGAAGACATACTGTTGCCAGATCTATTGTCAAGCCATTTGCTGTAGTTTTGTATAATTTTCTAAGATTCATTGATAAAAATATTCACTTATTTATGTGAAATTGATAGGAGTGTATTTCCTAAGTTAAGCTAGAGTTTGGCACCTTTGGTAAAATGCTCTAAAACACAGTTTTATCCACATTATTGAAACACAATTTTTACACTCGACGTGCGTTTCGCTAACCACCATAGCATTATCAAGAGATGTTAGCTTCATTTCCTTCGATATAACTGTGATGTAGGTGTATATCTCCTATTGGAGTACTGACCAGTCGGTGGTAGCCTTTAGAAGGAAACCCTTCGGCCACTCTCCCACGAGTCGACCCAAAGACTCTTGACTGGGACATACCTATTATATTATTTCATCGTTGGGCGCGAGGTAGATAGTCAGGGATGAGGGGATAGCTGATGAATGATCCTTTGACGCTTAGTCGCTGAGCGGCGACCCCCTTTACTATTACTATATGGAAATGCTCAACCACCAGTTGAGAAACTTGAGAAATACTTTTGTACAACTGAGCCTTAACCTACTTTTACCTAAGGTTATCGAAAATCAACCATGAATTTTGTTTGCCAAAGTAAATGCGGTTGCTTGATGACATGTTCTAAATCTATTCATGCTGGGATAATAAATATAGTACTAAAGCCACCCTCTCCACCGCTTGAATACTAACTACGCGAAAGCTACCTACCAGGCACCTACCAGCACGCCCACATCCTCAAGGCCAGCCATCGATTAATCATGTAAAGTAATATTTACCTGTATAACCATCCCTCGACAAACAGTCGCCCCACTCCTGCAACGAGATCCTGCCGTCCATATCAACGTCGCAAGACTTCGGAAACGTCTTGGCGCATTTCTTCGGCTTCATGGCTTTACCTACCAGACGCTTGATGTCTCTGAACTCCCTTTTATCGAGCGTTTGGTCGTGGTTCGAATCCAGACTGCTGAACTTCCAGGTTATGACGAGCTGGTCGCTGCTATTCTGGCCGAATTCTCGAAAGTATTCCGAGTGGAAGCTGTTGATCAGGTTGTTGTTGAAGAGGGACTTGTCGGTCAGTTTGCAGACTCGGTTTTTGGTCTTGCGGCTCGGCGAGCGGGGCATTTTCTTTCTATTTCCTCCTCCGCACCTAAAAATTGACGATCGACTTTAGTCGAAAATAAAAAATTACCGATTCAATAATGAAATATAGAGTATTGGGTAGTATTGAGTGTGTTGATGTATTGGTGGACGCAATCGCTATAGAGGCATCTGGCAGGCAACTAACAATACCATGGATGTTGTCAGTCGCAAAGCTGAAGTTAAAGGATGTTTGACCAAAAAGACCGAAAAATAGACAAGTCAAAAGGGCTGTTCAGTTAAAATAGCTATTGTAGTTAGGACTTGGAACTAAAGGAATATTCAACATAACAGTCGCCGCCTCGGTGGAAGGGCCAATACTGTTTTAAATGAGATGTCCAGCGATTGGTTGTCGGGTATTAATTAGTTACCTCAGTAGTTTGACTGATTTAGGAAAAGCCTTCGACACAGTAGAATTTGGGGTAATGAATAAATAATATATACATGCTAAACAAAACGTCCCAAACATAACTAAGACAGATCGAAATGTAAGACATAGCGATATTATACAAACCATGATTCTGGATGAGATATCTTAAACTATCCATTGAGAGAACAGAAGGCTGGAACGCTCAGGAGTGAAGCTTACTAACCTGAATTCAAATTTATGGCTACGGACAGACACGTAAAAGATGTGAATGGCCAGCTAGTGGAAAAAGTAAACGCATAATTTAAGGTCAATCGAAGGATGCGCTACTAGTGGAATAAACTGCGTCTTCAACTGTAAACTGTCTTTAAACTAGAATCTAAAGTGTATCATATGTTAGTGAGATATGGTTCTAATAAAAAGAATCCTGAGTAAGTCAAGATTAAACCAAACAGCGACGGATTAAAAAATTCTGGGACTATAAAGCTAACGAGTGCATAGATAACGAATAAAACAAAGGTCTTAGAAACAACGGTATGCTCCTTACAGTCGAACTGGATAGATCATGTTGCCTAGAATACGAATAACTAGGATGGAAAAGTTACGTGATAATTTCCATGGGTCGAAAGAAGCTTCGGCGGACTTCAGCAAACAGCCGGAATAAAATGGTACCAAATGACACTTGCCACAATATGGTTTAGTTCTTTATCCAGGTAATAGAAGACGGCTATAAGATGAAGAAGACGTCGAAGCTTCATTACTTATTAATGGCTTTACTTTTTACCTAATTGGTTTACTTCCAGGTTTTTCGTTTTTCTCTTTCACAGTATCGGGTAGTGGGATTCCTTCAGGAGTGACACACCAACAGAAGCCTGATTCTGGATGGCACTGACCTGGTTCATAGGCGCCACTCTTTTTGCACCTATGGACACACAATTACAGGGAAAATTACTATTACTCAAACGTAGCCTAGCATCATCGAATCGTTAAGTAGAGTATTAAAATACAAATGTGATCCTACCTCGCCTTGAACCTATACTGAGGAAAATCGAGACTCAAATCTTCCCATTCCAAACACGACCGCTGCCGCTTGCAGGGCCCTCTTTTGACGAAAGTAATGTTCTTATTTTGACATCTGACACGTTCCAATTGACATCTGTTCGGATAACTTAGCCCATCCGAGCCGCACACTACCTTCTGGTTGTCCAGTTTTTGACAGGCCTTGGGGCTACACAAATTCGTCTGAAAACAAAAACAAGATATGTTTAAGTTGGGAGAATCAAATAATGTGGCAAAGATTGTGTTATAAATTATTGTGCGTATGAATTGCTGGTCAATTCAATTGACACCAGAGAGATCCAATTTTATCCAAACTTGTGAAAGCCATTTTCTCGAAATTGATTCTTAAACAATAGTATTCTTAAAAAATATCCTAACTAATAGATATTATAAATACAAATATGAGCTTGATTGTTTGTTACGCTTTCAAGCGTAAACTGCTCAATCGATCATCATGAAATTTTGTATAGATATTTTCAAGAGTATAGTAAAGCAAATAGGACACTTTCAGCTTTTACCCGCGGCTTCGCTCGCGTTGATTTTTACGGTTAGTTTTAATCCTATTTTCTATGCGTAAACTACTCAACCGATCATCATGAAGTTTTTTACAGATATTTTCAAGGGTATAGTAAAGGACATAAGACAGTTTTTACCCGCGGCTTCGCTAGCGTTGATGTAGTTAAATAACTGACAAAGATTATTAAAAAGTAAGATATGAAATTTTGCACAGATATTTTCAAAAGTATAGTAAAGGACATAGAACACTTTTAGCTTTTACCCGCGGCTTCGCTCGCGTTGATTTTTACGGTTAGTTTTAATCTAATTTTCCATGCATAAACTACTCAACCGAGTAGTAGAGAGTATAGTAAAGGACATAGGACAGTTTTTACCCTCGGCTCCGCTTGCGTTGATAGACTTATATAACTGCCGAAGATCATTAAAAGGTAAGAAATCATAAAATTTTGTACAGATATTTTCAAAAGTATAGTAATCACATAGCGTACTTTTACCTTTTACCTGCGGCTTCGCTCGCGTTGATTTTTACGGTTAGTTTTAATTCTCTTTTCCAGGCGTAAACTACTCAACCGATCATTATGAAATTTTTTACAGATATTTTCTAGACTAGGACATAGGATACTTTTAGTCTTTACCCGCGACTTCGTTCGCGTTGTTTTTACGGTTAGTTTTAAACCTATTTTCCACGCGGAAATTACTCAACCGATCATCATGAAATTTTTTACAAATATTTTCAAGAGTATAGTAAAGGACATAGGACAGTTTTTACCCTCGGCTTCGCTCGCGTTGGTTTTTACAGTTCGTTTTAGTCCTATTTTCTACGTGTAAACTACTCAGCCGATCATCATGAAATTTTGTAACAGATATTTTAAAGAGTATAGTAAAGGACATAGGATGCTTTTAGCTTTTACCGGCGGCTTCGCTCGCGTTGATTTTTATGTTTAATTTTAATCCTCTTTTCCACGCGTAAACCACTCAACCGATCATAATGAAATTGTGTACAGATATTTTCCAGAGTATAGTAAAGGACTTCGGACACTCTTAGTCTTTACCCGCGGCTTCGCTCACGTTGATTTTTACGGTTAGTTTTAATCCTAATTTCCACGCGTAGACTACTCAACCGATCATCATGAGTAAAGGACATAGGACAGTTTTTACTCGCGGCTTCGCTCGCGTTGATGTACCTAAATAACTGCCGAAGATCATTAAAAGGTAAGAAATCATTAAATTTTGTAAGTATAGTAATCACATACGACACTGTTAGCATTTACCCGCGGCTTTGCTCGCGTTGATGTTTACGGTTAGTTTTAATTATCTTTTCCAGGCGTAAACTACTCAACCGATGATCATGAAATTTTGTACAGATATTTTTAAGACTATATTGTGAACAATGTATACGGGAGTTTGATTACTATAGAAACGTAATGTTGTGATTGATCATTAAGTGTCAAAACTTTGGCATTTGAAAGTGTTGTTCATGTTAGATTACCGAAAAATTGTGGAGTTTTCGTAAAGTTGTTGCCGCACGAGTGCTTAAAGTAAGATAACATGAAATTTTGTACAGATATTTTCATGAGTATAGTAAAGTACATATGACAATTTTTACCCCAAAACTAACATTATAAATGCGAATGTGAGTTTGTTTTTTTACGCTTTCACGCGTAAACTACACAATCGATCCTTATGAAATTTTGTACAGATATGTACATCTTCAAGAATATAGTAAAGGACATAGGACACTTATTATAAAAGAAACATGTTTCCGAAGGGCAAAATGTTGATGCTGACATAATAATATATGATCGTCCGACGAAGAATTTGAGATATTTGAATAGAATTCAACGCTACCTGGCGTTCCATTTGAAGGACATTTAACGCCATCTGGTATTCAATTGAGTATAGCATCAGCTGTTTCGGATGGATTTTAAAAAATAATAAACTAAATAAATGAGAGCTCAATTAACAAAAAGCAATTCTCTTTATTTATTTGCATTTTTCTGTCACTTTTAAGCAACAGTTAATATCATGTTTCTGTTCTTGAGGTTAGGTGTCTAGGTGTTAATTTGCTTAATTCTTACTCTTTTTTCAGGTTTTTCAACGCGGGCGAAGCCGCGGGTAAAAGCTAGTATATAATAAATATAAAAGTACTCCTGCGTGATTCAAAACACAAAATGAGTATCTCAGAAATAACATATTATTATTAATAAGGGCGCAAAAGGCATTTTTTGAAAACACTCCAAGAGTAAATTATCGGAACTGTTACAGACCGAGAAAAACTTCATAAGAAAAACTTGTTCGATATACATTGTCTCTAAAAAGTATGCAACAAACAGGAAACTTTTTTATTATGTGTTTTTCAGAAAAGTGTACCTATTCGGGTTTAAAGTTAGTGCTCCTTTCAAAACACAAAATTCATATTACAAGAAATTACGTATAATTCTTATAGTAAGGATGTAAATGCCCTATTTTTGAAAGCACTCCAAGAATAACTTACCGTAAATTATTATCGGTTATACAGTTCGAAGAGTGTACAACAACTAGAAAACTTTCTTATAATTGATTTCTCAGAAAAATGTAAGGTAAAATTTTGTGCTTCTTTTAATACACAAAAGGCATAAATCAGAAATTACGTAGGCGTCTTAGTAAGCGCGCAAATTGCATTTTTTTTGTAAATACTCCAAGAGTAAATTACTGTAATTGATACAGAACAGACCAAAAAAGAACCTCGCAAAAAACTTTAAAAGAAAAAATGCCCGTTATGCCTTATATTCAAAAAGGTGTTCAACAAATAAAACTTTCTTATTATCGACTTCTCAGAAAAATTTGGTCCAAGTAAACATTATAGTGCTCCTTTTAAAAGAGATCTAGCGCAGAAATTATGTATGACTCTTAATAAGTTTGCATATTACCATAAATATTACAGATACAAGAAACATTACGAAAAAACTTGGCCTGATATATAATGTGTCTGAAAAAGTATGCCGCAAATAAAAAATTATCATTATTTATGAGAAAAATATACTCCAGACACGGGATATTATTATTGTACTCTGCTCCAGATAAGTTTGAAAGCACAAAAAGCATAAATCAGTAATTACGTAAGATCCTTGGTAAGACCGTAAATGATATTTTATTGCAAATATTCAAAAATCACCATATTACAGTTGTGAAATGCTTTATAAGAAAAACTTGTCGTTATAAATAATGTGAAGACCAAAAACAATACAATTTTTTTTTATTATAGATTTCTCAGAAAAATATGTTCTAGTAGACGTTACAAAACACAAAAACTTACCAAATTACGTGTAATTCAATTATTACTAATTCAATTTTCCGTGCATTTTTCAATAAATTTAAAAATTCACAAAATGAATAAACCAGAAATATGTACGATTTTTATTAAGAGCTAATTATCACAACTTTTACAGCTACAAATACTCTATAAGGCAACCTTGTCTGTTAAAAATCGTGTTCAAAAATATTCTTCAAATAGAAAAATTTTGTTATTATCGAATTTTCAGAACAATATGTTCCAGATAAACGTTAGTTTGAGTTGGGTTTTTCAAAAGAGAAAATGTACATTCGTAATAATAGAGAAAATGCCATTTTGTGTGCAATACAGATGCACAAAGTGCACAAATCAGCAATCATGTAGGATTTTTAGTAAGAATGCAAATAGCATTTTATTATTGGTCTGTTATACAGTGTATTGAAAAAAGAATGCGACAAATAGAAAATTTTCTAATTATCAATTTCTCAGAAAAATATAACTTAGTAAGCTAGTAAGTTAGTAAGCGCGCAAATGCCATTTTTTTGTAAACTGTTGTTAAATACCGTAATTGTTCCAGAAGAGATACAAAGAACTCCATAAGAAAAACTTGTCCGTTATCCAGTGTGTTCAAAAGAGTGTGCAGCAAATAGAAAGTTTTCTTATTATCAATTTCTTATAAAAATTTGTTCCATATAACAGTGAGTGCTCGTTTCAAAACACAAAATTGATAAATCAGAAATTACGTATGCTCTTAGCAAGCATACCAATGGCCTTTTTTTGGAAATATTCAAGAGTGAATTACCTTAGCAATTGTTATAGAATAGACCCAAAGACTTTTATAAGAAAAACTTTTCCGTGTGCTCAAAAAAAGTAAGCAGCAAATAGAAATAGTATATTATTTTATATGGAGGAAAAGTGATACTTTTCCTCCAAATAAAATATGCTGTTTTTTCATCAAAAATGTCGACAAATTAATGCAAAAACATCTCTTTTAAATGGAAATAATAATTATTATTAAAGATAAGTGGGTTCGCAAGGCGGCTTAGACCGGTGTCGGTGAATAGGCACAGATTGTTGCTATAGTAATGTAACATAAAACTGTCAGTGGACACTGACAACAATAATAATTTTTTTTTAAATTGGGTCTCCGATTGCGTTTTAATTCTGTGTTGATAAGCAGTTATTGAGTAAGTTCGATTAAATAATAACCAATTTGTTCCTATATTAGTGATTTTTAGAAATGCAGTGCACAAATTGAGTGATAAATACAAATTTTAGTTTAATAAATCTTGAGTTGTTGACGCTTGTGTTGCTGTTTGTGGTATCTATGTTGCTATGACAACACTTTTACCTCCGCCGGCGAAAAACTGAAAGGGCTCCATCAGTTAAAAGGTAGAGTGCTCGTGTCAAATATAAATTTATAAACCTGAAATTATGTACAGGGTGGTCCAGATAACTCCTTAAATGAAAATATATCAATTATTTTTCAAATTAGAAAGATGTTTTATTTAATTTGCTTTTACACATGCGTCTTAATGGAGCATAAGTTTTTAGGTCCGGTTTGTATCCGTGGCACCTTAGATGAGTTAAGATATTTGGAAAATAAAACTGATTACTTTATTGATGAACTACCACTTCAAACTCGGCAAAATATAATTTGGCAAAAATACTGAGCACCTCCCCATAATGTTCTGGTAATAACAGACTTTCGTTGTAATAATTATTAAGTGTGGATGAGTAGATATAGAATAAAAAACTAGCCAAAAACTCCCCAGCTCTAACGCCCATGGATACTTTCCTTTGGGGCTATTTGAAAAATACAATCTATAGAGAAAGAAGTAACAATGTTGAATAAATTTAGAGAAAAATTGTGGAAGAAATAAGACATTTAAGTGAAAGTGAGAACGAAGCCATGAATAAATGCACTGGAGCACCAGAATAGTTATTTGTGTATTTAGAGCGCAAAGTAACGGATTGCCGCTTGAGAAAGAATGTTACTGCGCGACGCGTAGCGGAGCGCAGTAATCTTTCGAAAACGGCAATCTTACTTTGCGCTCGAAAAACACACAGAACTTTTTCTACAGCCGCATTTTTTTAAATTAAATGCACATTTTTCTCTATACTTATTCTGAAATTTGCGAGTGACTGTCAGTTTTGACATATTACGTTCGGGCTTCGGGCATATTTAGAACAGGATTGCCAGCAACAAACTGTAATAAACGCACGACTGTCATTTATTTATCTTCGGTTTCCATGACCATTTAGCACACTAGACGGAAAAAGTGAGAATTTCCTTTTCCATGTTCGCGCTAGAGCGCAAAATAAGGATCCACGGCATTAGTCGATTTTGCGATTTCATTTGAATTTAGTATTTAGTTATTTTGCGCGCGGCTGTAGAAAAAAGAATTTGCGATATATGTGACGATGTTTATGGAGAGCATTCAGAGCATTTCATTTATGCTAGAAATTATACTTTTTATTTATTTTCTAGTTTATTGTTGATTAGAAATTTTAATTACCTAGTCAGTTACTTTCAAATTTAGTAAACTGAATTTAAAAACTATATATTATAGTTCACTTGGTAAAATATTAGCAGAAAATAAAGATGCATCATTAAATGAGGCGTCCAGCATCAA
Source organism: Pissodes strobi (assembly GCA_016904865.1). NCBI lineage: Eukaryota > Metazoa > Arthropoda > Insecta > Coleoptera > Curculionidae > Pissodes > Pissodes strobi. The sequence goes on from MU181985.1 coordinate 653,849, forward strand.
TGCCATGACATTTGAAAAATAAATCTTTAAACAATGGTAGTTCTTACTTATTTCTTAATTCTAAAACCTTCAATATTTCGAAAACCTTATTGATACATGATATATTATACAATAATATGCAGAAGTGTATTACACCATGTATTACACTTAAAAAAACAAAACTGGCATGTGCCTTGCTTATTTGAAACTCCATGTATACATTAAAACAAAAGCAAGTGCAAAAGCAGGGAAATCAAACAACTTTTGTTCGGAATGTATTTCAAAACTAATAGAGATATTTCGATGTAAAAAGTTGTCTAAATCATCCTGTACAATTCTTAGTGAGGGTGCAGATGTCTTTTTCTTTGTAAGCATGAATAAATTATTATAATTTTTGAAAACATAAAATTATTTCTAAGAAAAAATCGTTCCAGTATCCACCAAATAAACACATTTTTATTATCGATTTCTGGGAAAAAAATATGTTCCAGCAAAGAAAATGTTTAGTAACATTTTCTTTGGTTCCAGCTAAAACTAGTGCTTGTTTCAAGACACAAAATGCATAATTCAGAAATTCGGTACGACTCTTAGTAAGGGCGGATACAAAAACTTCAAAATAAAATCTACGTCTTATACAGAGTGTGTTCAAAAAGGTATGTAACCTATGAAACGTTTTTTCATAAATTAAGTATAAAATTTTTAACAAAATTACTGCAAATGCATCATAAATCTTAGCAAAAGCGTAACTGATATTTTACCGTAAAGTCTACAAGAACGAAGCGGTCTATCAAACATTAAATTCTTGATGCAGTTTAATTTTCACAAAAATTTATTTTGAGATAAAAATTAGTGCCCATTTACAAAATCAAAAGGCATAAATCAGCAATTATGTACGATTCCCAGTACGAGCGCAAATGGCGTGTTTAAATACTCCAGTGTAATGGAAAAAGTATGCCACAAATAGATATATTTTTTATTATAAAAGTTAGTGCTTGTATCAAAACATAAATGTATAAACCAGATATTAAGGAGAAAATTACTTTTTGGTAAATATATACTTGAGAAATAAATTGTCGTAACTTTTGCAAATGCAAATTTTTTTATAATATCTTATTCTTTATATACGATGTGTCCAAAAAAAATGCAACGAATAGAACACTTTTCATTATTCATATCTTGAAAAATTCTGTTCCAGATAAAAATGAATGCTAACCATGCAATTGGCACTTTCTAGTGTAGTGTGTTCAAAAAAATACAACAAATAGAAAGCTTTCTAATTATCAATTTCTTAGAAAAATGAAGATAGATAATTTTCTTATTATCAGATTCTCAGAAAAATCAACTTCATTTTCAATTTAATACTCCATTTCTCAGTAAGCACGCAAATAGAATTTTTTGTGAATACTCCAAGGATAAATTGCCGTAAGTGATAAAGAACAGACTTAACGAAAATTGGTCGCTATACAGTGTGTTCGTGTTGAAAAAAGTATGCAACAAATAGAAAACTTTCTTATGATCAATTTCTCAGAAAATGAATTCCACATAAGCGTTAGTGCTCGTTTCGAAACGGAACTAAGTCAAAGCGAGCATTTTTAGGAATAATGTGCATATTTTACAGATAGAACAAACTTTATAAGAAAAACTTGGTATGTTATACGACAATATGATCAAAAAATCATAAATCTGTAATTACATAAGATTAAGGACGTAAATGTCATTTAATGGTAAATACTTCAAAAGCAAACTCTTAATGCACGGGCAAGTGCCATTTTCTGTAAATAGTTCAAGGACAAATTATCATAAATTATAGCTTATTTACAGATCTACAAAATGTATATACCTGAATTTATGTACGATTTTTAGTAAGAGCGCAAATGGAATTTTGTCGTAAACAATCCACAACACACTTGTCCGTTAGATAATATGTCCAAAAACGTTCTACAAATAGAGAATTTTGTTGTTACCGACTTCTCAGAGTTCCAGGTTAAAGTTAGTTTTCGTTTGAAAACACAAAATAAATCCATAAAATCCTTAGTAAGGACGGAAATGGCCTTTTTTAAGTAATACTATAAGAGCAAATTACCGTAAATTATAATAAAACTCTCCATACACACAAAATGTATAAATCAGAAATTAGGTAAGACTTTTAGTAAGGGTGCAAATGACATTTCATTGTAAATATTCAATTACAGTAATTTTTACGGTTTCAAATAACTTTATAAAAAAATATACGATAGATAGAACACTTTTTTATTATCGATTTCTCCGATATATTTCCACATAAACGTTAGTGCTTCTTCAAAACTCCAATTACGTACATACCGTTCTTAGACATGGCGCATAATATTTTGGGTTTTTATTTTAAATACTTAATTTACGAACAATTTATCGTAATTATTATAAATACAAAAATTTTGTAAGACTATATGTTTCTTGTACAATATATTACCTTTTTCTCTTAAAAATGTGTTTAAGATATAAAAGTTAGTGCTAGAGTCAAAACTTAAATGTATAAAGCAGAAATTATGTGCCGTTCTTAGTAAGGGTAAGGGCAATTAGGTACCTATAATCCAAAAATAAATTACTAAAATTGAGTTTTATCCACAATACCGAAACAGAATTATAGCACTCGATGCACGTTTTGCTAACCATGTTAGCATCATCAGGAGATGATTAAAACGGAACCAAAGCAACCAATCCTGGAATCCCACTAGTCACGCTCGATTAACCAAAGCAATGAACTAATACGGAATAGGCCCTCTATATCTATTTAAACTCTTCTTACATTTAATAATTTCCATACTTTGATATGCGTCTAATAATCTCCATCAGTTATATTATGAATTAATTTTAAATTTTTAATTGTTAAAAGCATGCTCGGCAACACTTGATTTTTCTGTTCTACCATACTTTAAATGAGCTATGTGTTGCATGAATCTCGTTTGTATAGATCTTCTAGTTTGACCAACATATTTTTGGTTACAATCTATGCATTCAGTTTCATATATTCCACTTCTTTCTAATATTTCAATTTTGTCCTTTGGACCACCTAACAATTTCTTAATGTTAAACTGAGTTTGGTATACCTACTAATTTTAAACCTACTTCCTTAAAAACATTTTGGAGTCCTGAGGAATATGGTATCGAGACATATTTTGTATTTTCATCCTGATTAACGAAAGAAGTGGAATGACGAATGGTCTTTCCAAACAAATGCCTATTAATTAGCCTATTTATTAAGTTTCTATTGAAACCATTAACTTTCGCTTTATTCTTAATTGTCTCCTTTTCATTATTTAAATCTTTCTCAATAGATAAAGCTTATGGCAAAATCGTTTGACTAGATGGTTTAATATTAACCAGTAGGCCTTTCTGTAGAAGGTAATGCCTCGGTACACAGTAGAATTAGAGAAGCGGCTAAATGTAGCGCAAATGTTGTCAATCCTATTGCATGCGCAGTACGATGTACCAGAATTACCCATGTCTTCACGGTCCAATGAATTGCTATCAACAGGTATTTCAGTGCAGTGGTCAGATTCTGTGCTTATGATACGGCGGTGGCCCGGGTTCTATTCCACTGGCAAGGCATATTTTTAAAATTGTTTTGGTTGTGTAAACGGCTTATTTTCTTCATTTTGGGCATGCCTTGGGTTAGTTTTAGCTAGTTTTTGTTAGTTGCGCCTCCATAGCGAGCGAAGCGAGTGGAGGGCCATACGAAGCGAGAAATTGACAAAGCAATTTCGCAACATTGTTAACATTTGCGCTGCATTTAGCAGCCTCTTACAATTAGGACTAGAAATGGCCAATAACGAAAAGTTGAAATAATAAACTTCAATACTGCAAGAGCAAAACACAATTGATAATACGGGCAAAACAGTAACATATCATATCGATCCCTCCGGACAGAATTGGAATCAAGCGCTATTATTATTTAATGGAACAAGGGATACAAGAAGTCTGGTCGATCGTATAACGCGCTTCCAATAATAGCCTGAATCCCACGTATATGTATTCAAATACGAGAATCGTGCACCGTAAATCTGTCAAAAGGCAAAAGGTAGAAAACGGCCCATATTTTCTCTTGGACTGTAATTAAAAACCGCGAGATCGAGTTATGGGAACAAAAACGGTCAGTCACAACAATGAGAAGACGACGGCTCGGCGGTGGGAGGAAAAGGCTTCTTTCTCAGACTCGGCGTCTTTGGATCTCGACTGCAGTACACAGGGCCGTATTTTCAATACCGGAAATTAAAGTTTAAAAATTTAAGATATCACTTTTGTGTAAATTTGATTTCTAAAGCAGAAGCAGTAATACAATATTGAAATGAACACATTTTTCAATACAAATGTTTTTGCAAGCCACTGGTAGAGGAAAAAAAATCATATGTAATATACGTCTTCTAATAGAGTACTAACTTTTGCCGAAATGCAATGTTTAACTTTAAAAATTTTGGAAATATACAGTTTTTTAAATTTAATTTTTTAACACCTCGCGTCTTATAAACGAAAGAGTTTAGGACATGAGTGTATAGAGTTTTCATATTATATTTTACTAATGAATCTAGTGTTAAACTTCAGCAGACATTAAGTACTCTGTATAATTTGTTTATAAGGTTAACACCGAGCTGTTATTTTTTATAATATTTAGAGTGTACTAAGGATTTACGCCGCACTAAACTGAACTATTTTATGAAACACCCATATTTTTCAAAATCTAAATTAAGCTCGCTTTGCTGATATTTTTAATTTAGGCACTGTACTATTATTTCAATCCCAACTTTAAAAGCTTGCAACTTTTAAGTAATAGAAACTGTTTTTTTTGCTAGATATATAAAGTAATTCATTAATTGTGTGTAACTGAACAAATTTGAAAACACGGTGGGGAAATAAATAATTATAGGCAGACGATCAAAATAATAGTTTAAGGCCAGTGGGTTAGCAAGGAAGCTCCAATGGGGCAATTGCCCAGCCTCCCAACCCTGTTGATAAGCGCCCTCGCCGCGCTCATATTATTCATAAACAGAATGAACAGAAACGTTATTTTTATAACATCCTGTAACTGTAACATCTAGCAGCGTGGCAATTTTTTCGCCAATTATACCTACTTGATTAAAATACCTAAAATATAAATCAGATTTCCAATCTATTAACAAGAACTATCTTATTACAACTCTCTCAAAGGCTATGCCCAACAACACCTTAACACCTCTACCAAAGGACTAAGTACTCATAAAAGCTCGTGACGTATTGCATGTAAGCCTTTGCTATTTGGAGCGAAGTTGTAGGAGTGGGCTTGCAGATAGAAGGGTAATCGCGATCGAGGCGCAATTGGTTGCAACGTTGCCAGACTACTACGATAGTAGCGACTATTAGGATGCCCGTATATAAAGAAAATATCTATAACATTATAATTTGTCCAATATCATAAAAACATATTTCCATAAGGTGTTCTTTTCTCTTCTTATAATGTGGTGTTTCGTAATTTATTTATTTAATTACCTAATACTACTACCCTGTTGGTTCGGATAATTGGACGCCGCCGCCGCCACTATGCGCTGTGTAGAAATTCTCGAAATGGGAACATGTAAATAAGTACGTTTCAAATTTCGTACATTATTACTAACCATCTCTCTAAATATATAAATACCTACGTATGTATGAGATAGATTATTCATATCATGTATCTATATCTATAAAATATAGACAGACATCTTGCTTTTACATACATATTTAAAATCATGCATATACACTAGCCGGATAATTTTCCGATCTCAATAATTGGCAGTACCGCTGGTCTCAACATCCGCCATTATCGTCTACTCTGCTTTCCTTATAGAGCTGGCAACGGTGCAAATAAAATAAACGATTAGATTGGGTTAGTATAATGGCTGCAGTAATTAGCAACTAGTGTTATTTTCTTGAATTTTTCTGAAATCGAATCTATTTATGTGCTTTTGAGTGCGTGACATGTGTACCTAATATTTCGTTGTATATTTAGGTATACAATTTATATTAAAAGGCGTATTTTTAAATACGTAAAACTATATATTTCGAAAGATCTGTTGCTTTTGCCGTTTGTGTACAGTCAACAACATTGAACGGGTATTGGTACAGCACGGTTTATACGTTTTTGTTCGTGTGTAATTGTATGTTTTGTGGTAACTGATACTTAGCGTAATTATGCCTCAAAAGCGTAGCATTCCTGACTGTAATGGAAACTATAAAAAATTCATGTTTTCGGTTTTCCAAAGGACGTAAGTTTCAACAAAAATGGCTAAAAGCTACATTCTTTGAGCCCAGAAATAAAACGAAAGTATGTAAAGCTCATTTTCCTGAAGGTAGTATAATAAAAAAATATTCAAACCCTGCTAAGTTTTTGCAATAGATTTGCTAAAACCACGGCTAAAAGAATCTTACCCAGCGGTATGATGGTATACCTCGGCAAATGGGACGGAAATGTTCAAGCGTATGGGGACGAAAATGTGTAAACGGCTGACATCATAACCATGCGCAGTGATTTTACGAGGGCTGCTCAAATATTTGTGCATGTCGATATAGGATATGTGTACATATCAGGGTCGAGAGTACTAGCAGACTCGCTCATTTTTTTTTAAATTGCCGTTGTTACCTGTTTATCAAAAAATATCAAAATACCGTCAAATAAAGATGAAAAGCTCAAAAATATTGATGAGTTAAATTTGTCAAAAGTCCTTAAAATATAAGAAAAATTGAGTTTGAGGAGCACGAAAAAACATATATTTTGATAATTTTGGGGAGTTTATTGTCAAATTTTCTACATTTAAACTACCAAAGATTGAAAATTTCAAACAGACCTCTTGAAGATAGATTTGGTACATACAGGCAAATGGCAGGTGGTCATTATCATATTTCTGTGCGACAGTTATATGAGACAGATAACAGACTTAGAATTCAATCTATATTAACACTTCAGTCTCGCAGGTTTGGCCCTATTAATGTTAATCACTTCTATGAGCAACCTGATTATGACCCAGATGATAATTGCTCTCAATAAGACTTTCCCAAATTTTAACCTTATTGTCTCAAATTCTAATAAATGATGATCACTATCAGGATATCAAAGATGTATTGCCGTTAATCACATATTTAGGTGGTTATTGTTGCTATATTACGTCATATACAAAGATTGGTATATGACGAGCAATTGATTGTCGAGTACAATTTTGATCTCATTAATAAATTAAATAGTGGAGGCTTTGTTACTGACTGTGTATAAGCCGCAGTGCTGGAAAAGTGCGGTGTGGCGCGGTAGCCAACCGTGTCCATTCCGCATTAGACGTTTTATTTAAAAATAAATTTTAGAAGAAATAATATCAGTGTTTTAATGCTAATAATAATGGTTTTATAAAACGTAGAACGATCCCTAAATGCTTGTTCCCCCCTCCCTCCGCTCAAAAAAAGCCGAATACGCTATTGCACACCCAGCACTATGACAATCCAGCTCAGGGGCATATACTAGGGTTTTTTACATAGTTTTTAGTATATCCCGAATAATTAGTAATATGTTAAAAACAGTTTTTTGATGAAAAGGTACATACGATATTCACAATTTTTCGCCTGTGGCGAAATTTTCTCTCAGCTGTACCCATGCTTCTTACCTACCACCTCAACCCCCCGGGAATTAGCGGCTTAGAACATCAGGTAACCTACATTTTCATAAGGATGCAGTATTGCCAGATTTGAAGATTTTTCCAAATCGAGTAATTTTTATAGTCTTTGAATAAATAAATAAAATAATTTTAACCCTATTTCTACTGTGTTGAAAAAATATATTTTTATTTAATTATATAAACACACTGGTCGCAGCCAATACTTTGTGCAACACTGGCCTTAAACTTCACTTAATAAGAGTGCAATGTTGCCAGATTTGAAGAATTTTTTCACATAGAATAATTCTGACAGTCTTTGAATAAACAAATAAAATAATTTTAACCTTATTTTTACTGTGTAGAAATAAAATATTTTTATATAATTATATAAAGACACACACCTCCGACCGCAGCCAATATTTGTGTAATACCGGCTTAAAAGGTATCTTAACCTACATATTCATTAGACTGCAGAAATGCGAGATGTGAAGAATTTATTTCAGATCCAAATACATAGTATAATAATTGTTATCATATTTCTCACGTGTAGAAATGAAATATGTATTTGCTTGGATATGTGAAGTCCCACATCTCTGGTTGCGACCAACACTTTGGAAACCACCGGCACCGGATGCTAAGCCGGTGCCGGTCACTTAATCTGCATTTACACTAGGTTGCAGTGTTGCCAAATGTGAAAAGTTGTCTTCCAATCGAATAATATTCACCGTATTTTAATAAATAAATAGTATAATGTTCACTCTACTTTTACTACGTCTATGTATAGAGATAAAAGAAGTGTTTGCTTAGTTATTTAGTCGCACGCTCGCACATTTCTGGACGCGGCCAATACTTTGGGAAGAACGTCACTTAACCTACATATTCATTATGCTGCAGCATTGCCAGATGTGAAGAATATATATAATATAATTTCTTCCCTAGTTTGAATGTGTAAAAATGAAATATATATATTTGCGTAGTTATTTAAAGTCCAAGTGTTGCCAGATTTGGAGAATTTTTCTCAATTCGATTTTTTTTTAGTGTTTGAATAAGCAAATAGTGTAATTTGCACCCTATTGTAACTGTGTAGAAAAAACATATTTATGGTAGCACTTAGTTGCGTTCAATGCTCTGGAAACCACTGACTTAGAACTCCACTTAACATACATTTAGTTAGACTAAGACGCAGTGTTGCATCTTCATAATCTTTGAATACGTATTTTTACCCTATTTTTACTGTGGTTCAACAAATTCAGTAATGCGAATACGATTTCCCAACAATGAGTTAAATAATTGTTGATTTCGTGGATATCCAATATCTAAAATTGCCATAATTAACACTAACATGTAAAGCAACTTTGATCTTTTTAAATTATCTAACAAATTTTAAATGTATCTGCCACTTTTAACGTGTTCCGAAATTCCTCATAAACATGCAAGGAAAAAGGACAAAGATATCATCGACGTGCGCTAGAGCAGCGTTGTTTGCTAAAGCTGTAAAAACCCTGTTTCACTTTCAAATATTTATTCATTATTATTTGAACCGATAAATTAAATGGATAGATACCCACCAACCATATTCTCACTATATGAATAGTTTTTATTTCTATTTTAATCAATATTAGACAAAACCCAAAAATCGGCAATAGCCACCGATTGGCAATAGCTGTTTCTGAATTATTCTTCGTAACGAGTTTAGGGTAGTTTCAGGTTGTGTAACGTTATTTGATTTGTCATGAGTGTATAAAGCTGGATTAATAGAGATATTTAATTTAATTTAAGAATAACTACTTAATTTAATAACTTAAGATTTTATTTTAAATATAACCTTTTATATTCTTAAATTAAATTAATGGTCCGCATTATCAAAACTGCTGACAACGGATATTGCCAATTAACAATAATAATTGTTTAAAATTTAATTATTAACGATCTGACTGACAGCGGTTCCCTACTCAAATTGCGCATGATCAAGCAGGGCAGTGCCTTTTAGGTTTAGTCCGGAGCTGGACTGATAGCAGATATTTTATTCCTAAATTATCTACCCGAGTTCTACCGCCCGAGGAGTCCTGGGCTTGCGCGCGCATCACAAACACATTTCTGACACACATATGTCTTTACGGTCCAGGAAATTGCTTTCAGCGGGTCTCATGGTGCCTGTGAAGGGACGGCCCAAGTTCGATCCCCGTCGGTAGCAAGAAGTTTTTTTTTAATTTTTTTGTTTCCTTTTTTAGGTTTGGGTTAGTTTTGTTTGCTTGTGCCCCGGATCGAGTGAAGTGAGCGGAGGGCATTGCATGAAGTGAAGAAAAATACAAATGTAAAGATTAAAGAACGCATATGTTTGTGATGCGCGCGCAAGCAGGACTCGTCAGGCAGTAGATTCTGGTAGATGGTTAGGAATGAAATATCTGCGGACTGATAGGGGTCAATGTGTCGCATGCGGAATATTCATAGGAATGTTCATGTTTTATTAAAACTGCATTTTTCAAATGCGCGGTATTTTTTTGTATATGAGAATGATAATAACATAACCTTTAATGGTTTTAAATATTTTTAATTTGATTTGACCCACTTAGCACCTAATCATCATTGAGAGTCATTGACAAAGGTTGTGCTTATAGTGTAGCGCACCCTCGTCAGGAGACGACGTTTCATTGGACGAAATCATCTCTTAAGTTATTTTGCTGTTAGAACGCCACTCGATGAGAGTAAATAATATCTTTCAAATTAAGATATTTTTAAATTAAATTAAATCCTGTTAGAACCAGGCTTAAACATACTCAAATGGAAGAATTCCAATTAATTTTTATGAACCAACAATAACGTGACACTTTGATGCATAAAGTCTATCTCAGTATCCTACCTAAAATTGACTGCGATTTAATTTTTTGGGTAAAAACTATCTCCTGATAATAACACAACACTTATTCATAAACATCAGGATCGGGCTTGCCTCGGCGATTGTTTTAAGTTAATTTTTATTAAATCAAATGTGTCCATACGGGCCTGTACCTAGAGCCACGTTTAGCAGGTAGATAGGCCGTACGACACGGCACAGGTGTTAACCACGATGCTACAATGGTCGCGGTGTTGCCCACCTGTTCACAATAGCGGACTGAACACCTGGGTCGCGACCACCGAGAGCCCTTTATGGTCGTTTGGCCGTGAAGGAGTCAAACAACAGAGCCATATACCTAATCGGCGTATTAAAATTGGACTTCAGTTCATGGGCACTAATATAATAAATAAGAAGACCTTCCTTATGTGAGCTTTGTTTCCATATTTCACAAAATGTAAGGGAACGAGTAATCTATTTAAGAAAATACAGCGTAACTCGAATTAATTTGGCCGCCCTGTATCAACCATGTGTACCATATGTCCAGAGAAGACTCTGCAAAATGCAAAAGTGTATTCATTAAACCGCTACGGGATTATATAAGCCCTTATATTAAATAAGTAGGCATAGAAATACAATTTAAGATTTATTTTCAGAACACACTTTATAATTTTTGCCTCTTATTCTTCTTCATTGTATTGAAAAACAGAGCCGCTTCGGCTCGGGGCATAGGGCCTACACACCACAAGTAGTTTAGTGACCCCAACGAAGCTGAAAGACCTAAAAGAACTGGTCGACGCCGACGTTCCAAAGAACAAATCTGACCCCGTTATCATATCAAGAACGAAAATCAAAAAATAAAAATGGTTAGTAAATGCAATAAAGCAAAAACACTCAAGCACTTTGTCAAATTATGAATTGACTTTGACAAGTTGACATTGTTGACAAGGATGATGCCATATCATTTAATTACTGGTCTGTTAGGTTACTGTTATATTGAGCTGTTATTCGGTGAAAAATTGATTCGTTTTTTTAGGTGCTATGCATGTATATCTATAATTAAGTATTATGTGTTTAGGAAGAATTCAATGATTTTTGTTTAAAGACTTAGGAAATTTTTAAGTATCCTTCTAGTAGAGTGTATGTGTTAATATATTCGCTCTAGAAAACGATTTACCTCCTACTTTTTTGTCACAAGTTGAATTTTTCAGGGCTGGAAGTACATGATAATCCATATTCCGGAGGTAATACAAAATTAGACTGTGCAAAATGGCACCATCATCAAAAATCGAGATATTGATACCACCGTATAGAGAAAAACATAGTTATTTTTTGGTCCAAAGCACAAAAAGGTCTTTGTAGGGAGTATGTTTTATAGTTACTTTAAAAAAATCATTTCCATTAGCCCTTATGGCCGAGAATAATTTTAAACGTAAATATCTCGGTTTCAGTCGGGCAAAAATTTGATTAACAAGTGGTCTTTTTTAAATATCACATTTATTTGACAAAAAAGGAAGGCCTAAATGAGAAAATACTATTCTTTATAAAAGTATCGCCTATGTCTTGACCAGGTAATAGAGCATATCCCATATTTTTTGCTTGTAAACTAACAATGCTATAACAATAAATAATGAGATACCTCATGGGTTTACGCCGTCATAATTAATTCAGACCTCCAGATGCATCATTCATAGTCTATCTTTCTCTTCTCCTTCACGTTTAGCATGTTTTGTTTCTCTCTGCGTGCCGGCAGATGCAACACATATAATATATGATTATAGACTTATTAAGTTTTGTTTTATTTTATTTGTATTATAAAACTTCTTGTTAGGTGTCCATTTGCAATCTGCCATATTGTATATCTCTTTTTATCAAAGAATTAATAAGTTGATGTGTTACATATAAAGTACCTATCTAGTAAATTTGGAAGAAATATAAGATAAGGTGGGGCAAGAGCATTTCCGGGGCAAGAGCAGCTTTTGCATTTAAATTTTCTTCACTAAAGTAAATCGTGCTGCCACCTATAAATGTTACATCTAAAACATCTATTTAAGTTTACTATTAGCCCAGTAGGGGTCTGTGACCGGCGTTTTCTGAATAACAGGCACGCGAATATTTAGTAGCATAGTAGCGTATTAAGTTCAGCAACAAGTTGGTTTTCTATAGAAGATCCGTCAAAATCCAAACAATCCTTTGAGTTTTCGCTTTGATTTTTGATAAGTAAACACATTTGTTCACCTTTTTTCTATTACTGATAATAGCTTTGCTGATATTTTGGAGAAGATATGTTTTTGTTGATACGCTGCATTTGCCTCATGGGCATGCCCATATACAGGAGGATAAAGTAAATAATTTATTGGAAAATTTCCGTTTTTTTAAGTATTTCGGTACAGAAAATTCTTACGATTTTTTAGATGCAAAAATCGAATTCAGCACACCCAAAAACCCCTTTCTAGAGTATTCACGTTAAAATTTCATATTTTTGAAAAATATTTTTGAATTTTTTTTCCGAACTAAATATACTCAATATGAAATATCATTGCTCTTGCCCCGTCTATAGTTATTTTCTTAACAAAGTGATACTTTCCCGCACGCTAAAGCAGTTAGACGAACGACGCGAAGCGGAGTTCGGATATGATTTAAGTGCGGGAAAGACACTTTGAGCAAGTGTTAGGAACAATGCTTTTTCTACGAGTACCCTAGAAAAGTAGAAATCTAAAATAAATAATGAAACATTTTATTTTAACACAAATACAGAAAAGTTTTTCATTTCAACACAAATACAGAAAAGATATTATTTATTATTATTAACAATACTAATGTTAAAAGTACAGCTAGTTACATATTGAAGGTTTATGGCCGATTGTAACTGATTTTTTTCTGCAATTTTCTGATTAGATCTCTCGTGAACACTTCTCTGACGTTAGAAAATGTTTGTACTTAGTTGCTACAGGAACAAGGAAAAGTTTAAATTGACAAACGCCATGTTATTATACGCATGGTGGCATCATTGTTGTCTATTCGACGTTGGAAAATGATAAAATAAAAATAAAGATATATATTTACAAAGCGCTAAATTCAGCTAAAAATTTATTTTATATCAAATATTATTGTATGCAAGAAACCATTAAAATATTGAAAAATCGAGTATAAACACGGCAATTATGCGAAACAAAATGAGTGCGGAAAGAGTTTCCGTGCGCAAAGTTGGACTTTGCGCACGCAAATGGGTGCGCAAAGTAGGTAATTTGCGCACGCGAGTAGAAAACATATTTTAATGTCCATACCTGAAATATCAGCTTGCATGCTCTTGCCCCGCCTCGATGGGCAAGATCAGCAATTGTAGTCAAAATACAAAATCAAAATTTTGTATAAAATGGAAACTTTCTATTAATGCATTTGCTTGTTTTTCTATAAGGAATATTATATGCTCGTCGCCTGCGACATATAAATTATATTTGAGTGTTTTTCTGGAACATCGAGTTTCATCTTATTCTTTTTTGGGTCGCACTTGCCCCAACTTACCTGAGACATTTTTTGCGTTTTTATTATATAGGTATACATACATCTGTTTCAGGTGAATATGTCTGAGTAAGTTGTAAGTATTTGTTTAAAATTTTAATTACGAAAGAATCACAGAGCAAAAATAGGGATGATGCTAAACGTCAGGCCAAGGCAATATATGCTTGCTGATGCAACAAACAGGGTGCCTGGACATTAGAGGTCAATATTTTAATTGCATATTTCATGATTTACACTGAGGCCGAGGGAAATTTCATGCAAATTTCATCAACAAGCATATTGCCTTGGTCACGTTTAACATCATCCCTATTTTTACTCTATGATTCTTCCGTAATTAAAATTTTAAACAAAAACTAACAACTTACCCAGATATATTCACCTGAAACAGATTGAACATTGTTTTCCTCACCCATTCCACGATGGCGTTCATATCCTCATTGATGGCAGCAATCTGATTTTCTCGCTGGGGTTGGGGTTGGGCACGAGCAGCGGTCATTGGAGTCTGCGACATGCATGAGGATATAAGAATTCTGTCGTCTGCAAAACTGTAAATAGAATTGTTTGTCCTATCTAAGAGATCGTTGATATAGAGCAGGGACAATGTGGGAGATAATATACACCCTTGAGTAACTCCGGCATTGACTTTAAATTCCTCCAAGAGATGTCCATCAATACCAACTCGGATGCTTCGATCCCTTAAGAAATTGGAAAACCATAGGAGCAGTGCTGGTGGTAGTCCGTATGCTGTCAATTTGCTTAACAATCCGTCATGCCACACTCTATGAAATGCTTTGAATACGTCGAGAGCCACTGCAGGAGATTCGCCGTAGCTCTCTATGGCTTTGGTCCAAAGGTAGGTCACGTAAGTCAGGAGATCTACCGTTGCCTGCCGATTCAACAAATTGATTACAGTTTTGTATGTTTTGAATGCAATAAATTTTAACCTGTAGACCATTATTAAAACGTATAAAGGAACACCAAACCTATATTAAAAATACACAATTCACAATTGTCAACATGCATTTGGTAACAATCAGAGAATAGAATAAGTATTTTAGCAAAGGAACCCCTATCAAAAATATGTAATATAAGAAAGTCCTTTAATATTATTAAATAAAGATGAATGGGTGGCTTCAGCTTCTGTTAATTGTAATAACACCTGGTTGCCTTTGCTATAAGCTGAAGTTGATAAGACACTCTTAAAAATTAACTAAAGCTCTAAACAAAAATCATTGATTTCTTCCTAAACACATAATACCCAATTGTAGGTATATAGCACCTAAAACACCAATCAATTATTTACCTAATAACATCTCAATATAACAATAACTTAACAGACCAGTAATTAAACGATACGACATCATTCTTGTCAAAGTAAATTCATAACAAAACAAAGGGCACGAGCTTTTCATTATTTAATTGTATTTACTAACCATTTTCATTTTTCGTTCTTGACAACGGGGAAGGATTTGTTCCTAGAAACGTTGACTGTTTTCCAGTTCTTTAGGTTTTTCATCTTCGTTGGGGTCACTAAACTAGCACTTGTGCTGTTTACACTCTGGGGCCAGAGCCGAAGCGAGCCTATTTTTCAATAAAACAAGTCAAAATAATTTCAATTTTGTGGAACTAATGTATCTCTTTGTAGTTAAAAAAAAACAAACATCCTGTACTTACGGCAAATGATTATTTTTTCTCAAAACTTTTATCAAAATTGGTTTACGTAATTCCAGGTGCAGATTGGAGGAAAATGTATGGGAAAAATAGACTTGAATTTTTATCTTGCCTCCTATATTCATGAGTCCTGTTGTTATTAACGTTAAATATTATCAACAAATTTTTATTTGCATAAACCTTTTTTTTTGTCAAATATCGTTTTGGTGAAGAAATATAAAACTAAAAAATTATTTCATTTATTTGTTTACTTATTACGGCATCGTCAGTTTGCAAAAATGACAGATACTGACTATTGATTGCAGTACAAAAAAACTAATGGTAATGTATTGACCAAGTCAATTGAAAAAGTTGGAACTCTTAATAATTTCTATTTTACTTTGTGTAGGCGCTCGCCGACAACCCGAGAACAGATAAGCCGACATGAAATTAAGAGTCCCAACTTTTCCAATTGACTTCGTAAAGACTATACCAAGGTACTGAAATAATTAGATCTGTGGATTTGGTGTGATGTGTGGACGATTATAAATACATTATTTTACCTCAGGGCCACGCAGGGCCTATTTTCCAAGGAGTTGGGCCCTAGGCCCTAACAATTTTTCGGGCCCCAATATGACTTCGGCTCCCATTTGATTGTTTTTTGTTTCGATTTCGAACTAAAAATATTAGTTATTATGTAGATTTTTATTCAGATTTAAATTAAGTTTTTCTATTATTTATAAATTTATTTAATTTTGATAAAAAAATAACAGATTGAAAAACTAGAAAAGAAACACGAAATAATTAAAAAAAAAGCTTTATTGTGGCAAAACATAAATTAGTAAAAATAAAATAATATTTAAATTAACAGAAATACCCTAAGGTTACCACTTTTCTTCAAAAAAAGTTTGCATATATAAGAGTAAACACAGCCAGATTTGGGACTATACACTCACGGAGGACTTTTTCGCTGTTTACTTTAATTTTGTAAAATGTTGAACTCTGTAAGTGCCTGTTTTTTTACTGTCAAATTTTTCGCACACCGACTTATTTTGTCTATATTTTGTTCTTATATGTTTTTAATAAAATGTTCCTGAAAATCCAAGCTTAAATTCTTCGGCCAGCCTATAAGATCAAGGGGAGACGCCTCTTCGCCTTCTTGAGAAGTAAGTTCCTTATTTGTTGCATTGTCAATTTCTGAAGTACTGATGTCACCACTGTCACCAGCATCAGCATGTGTTTTTGTTTTTCGATCAACCTTGTGAGACTATTACTAGTTACTTCTTCATACACTGAACTAGACGTTTCTTTCACATGAGGGTTTTCTTGCGCCGTCAGAAGATATGTCAGCATTGCATTTTTCTGCTTTTTTTTTAATTTTTCCCTTGATTTATTATTCTTCCGCTTATTATTCTAACCCAAACTATCACTTTTATACTTGCCACTCATCGTACCAAAGACAATTGTAGTATAATTGTCTTTGATCGTAATTGTCTTTGATCGTACTTATTAATCTTAAATTAAAAACAAAAATAAAATTGTTTTCTATTAATTTAATGTAAACTTCAAGAGAGTAACAAATAAATTACAAAAAAAATCTATTAATTACATAGAAAGTATACCTCTATAACTTACCGTAAATTTACTTTTTAGGGCAAACAATTTCATACACGAGCACAAATTGATGATCAACACTTCACATGTCACTTTAAAACCGAATAAGAATAAACAAGAACAGAAATAAAAATGTACTACCAATATTTTCTTCTCCACATGAGGAAATGCATATTTAAAAAAAAATGATAACTATGTAGTTTTTTATGTTGCAAATTTTGGGCCTCACTTGCCCTTGGGCCCTAGGCTCGGGCCTAATGGGCCTAGTGGAAAAAAAGGACCTGGGTCCACGGATCTTAAAACATTTTAATGTGGAGGGATATTTCTGTAATACCTGTATATTAGATTTTCAATTTGCCTAGACAATAACTTAATATCGATTAATTTCCCAAATTGCATAATATTAATTAAGTATATTTCACTGTCAAACACATTATATATTAAGCAAATGACAAGTTTGATATATTGGTGAGCTGTGAGTTCTTGCAAATCGTTAGGGGAGATCAAGGTACCAAGTTTTTTTTTTTTTTAATATTAACGTTAATACAATATACAACTGTTAATAACTTAAATAATGTTCACAAACCAGGGGCGAGCCGTCATTGGGTGCATGGCCAAACAGAGCGCAAAAGGTCTATTTTTAAAAATTTATTTTAAGACAAAGTTGATGCTATATTTTATAAATGTTGTGGCTAATCCAGGCATATTTCAATAATATATTTTTTTTTGATATGTTAATTTGGTTTAAAAGTTTAAGGGATTTTTAAAGTCTCAAAATGCGCCACTTTTAAGATTTAGGCATCCAAACATCAAATCATTTTTGGCAAAAGGTTCTTTGCCCGGCTTTGTCTACTAAAATTTGGCGTGTCGTAACTCGAAACCGATACAGGACAAATCTTGTTTTATTTTGGGTATACTGCATGCACTGCATTGAGAGGATAAGAGGGTGCTTCGACTTCTTCATTTAATTGTTCTAGTTCCTCACTTATTTGAGATTAGAATTTCAGACAGGTTGTTGCAGGTGAAAGTTTAAAACAACATTTTAGTTTACTAACTTTATTTGTTGCGTTAGTTAATAGTTAGGTACTGCTAATAAAGTTAGCTGTACTTAAATGGCATTTTAATATACACGAACAGGTCCGGATCAGGTGTTCCGATATTCGCGGACAACCCGTCAGGTGGTAATAGCCGGAATAGAAATAAAACTTAGACGAGAAGAGGCAACAAATTGAAAAGTACTTTTATACAATAAGCACTTCTAACCATGACGAATTGGGATTGACAAAGATGAATGTGCCACAAGAGAACATGAGGCCGAACAGAAGAAGAAATTCTTTAACAAGGAAAAAATCAAAGGCTGACTCCAATAAAGAGAGAGTTAGAGATACAACGGCTAACCATATTAGCATCATCAGGAGATGATTAATACTGTTGTAATCATCTCCTGATGATGCTAACATTGTTAGCGAAACGCGCGTCGAGTGCAAATATTCTGTTTCGGTATTGTGGATAAAACTCTGTTTTAGTGCATGTTGCCGAAGGTTCCAAACCCCAACGTAGATGACACCAAAGATTCCAGCAATGGCAGGAACGCTGCATAAACGATACGTGATTGAATATCAGGAGAACTAGCTACATGCACCCAAGAAAATTTTAGATAAACCACTGGGCCAACATACAAAAATGGTTACTTACTTTTTGTGAATGCTGAAAACAGCGAAATACAAAATCCACTTAAATGAAGACGAAATTATACAGATTTGATAATCGATCGCTTTCCCATAGAAATATCCAGAAATATTTTTAGTCTCAGCGATAGAACTGCAAAAAAGTTTTAAATAATATGTTGGAACATTTGATACCTTGGAAGTAAGAAATTATAGAGACAGGCATAGTCAAAGATACAGGCGCATTGGATTACAAGAGCAGCAGCAGTCAAATAGATGAAAAGAAAAGTTTGAAAAACAAGAACAGCGGAATAGTCACAGCCAAGATAGGCAAAACTATCCGTGACATAAAAAAAGCAGGACCGCAATGTGACAAGCAAGCAAAAGAAATTTGCAAAAGTAATTCTGGCTAGGTGTGGGAATAGGGGAGAAAGTCGAGAATTTAAACAGTTTTTGGCATTTCTCTTGTATTTTGTTTATCTGACATAATTAAGGTATTCTGTTTGAATTGAATAATTGGTAAGACATCTTTTTAATAATGTATTTACAAAAATGCTCAAAAAAATACATAAAAAAATATATTTTGTTCTTATAAGAAACCTCTACTTGTTCAATATCATCCCAACATGGGGGAGATTCTCAATTTCATATTTCTTAATTTCGTTAATTATGCCATTTGCATCGCTATCTGAACTATCATGCAGTTAAATTTCATCACTTTCGCACTCGCTGCTACTAGAACTTTGTAAAACTTTTCTCTTTACTCTGTTCACTTGTTTCGCGTTTTCTGTGTCTGTATTAGTTTTGTCGGTTGTGTACAAAGCCTTTCTCTTTTCTTTTCCTCTGCCATATTTGCTTCATTTTCATCAATTGGCTCCATTTATCTGATTGTTGATAATAACCTGTTTTTTAAATCAATACCATTCTTCTATTTTTATCGATGTTACAGGAAGTGCGTAGTTTATTTTTCTTTGGAACCTGTTTCAACACTTTCTTTAATATTCGGTCCATGCAGGCCTTTTCAATTTTGTCTTTTTCCGGGGTATCCGTTAATATTTGTGTGCTTCAATTTTTTGCCAGCATTTACTTTTGTTTTGTTTTCTTCTGTATCTTTTGGATAAGACCTAATAATTTCTGTTATGATACCCAAAGTAGAGGTGGAAGCATTTGGATTAGATAGGAGAAAATTGATTGCAATTTTTGCGGTTATTAGGCAAGAACTAAACTGATTGGAAGTGCTTAGCTGGACAGAGCTTGCGTCGCTTGCAGTAACATTATTTTCCTTGGGTTGTGTAACGCTAGGCAATGGTGGAGGTATATCTGTGACAAATGAACTTTCAAAATTTTCATCGCTAAAGGCATTTCTTTTAACCGGCTATATATCAGGTTTTTTGAACCTTTGATTAATATTATTAATAATGAAGGAAGCTGCGTGTGCCGCATCAACGATTTCAGCTATATTGTGAATATTTATGATTTTCTCAGGGTGATTGAGCAACCAGTCGTTGCTGGCAATTTTAAATTTGCCTCTAAACGATCTCAGAACTCCAACATCTAAGGGCTGTAATCGATGTGAGCCATGGGGAGGAAATATAAGGAGTATAATGCCGTTGTCTTTGAGAAACAAAATTGCTTCTAGACTGCAATGGCTGTCATGATTGTCTATAAGTAATAGTATGGGGTCATCTTTCGAACATCTTGTGAAAACCTGCAAATGGCTGAGAGTGGCTTGTCCAGCCACTCTCTAGAGAATTTGGATAGCCTAAACTGCCACTTGGCGCATCATTCATTAGCGTATCTACCATTTTGACTTTAGGCAACACAAACACTTGAGGAACAGGAGTACCACTAGCAGATATAATTGAACACATTGTTGCGAGTTTTCCGCGTTCTCCAGAAATGGCTTGACCTACATACTTGTTTTACTCCTCTACCTGCTACAACGTATGGAGCTCAAACCACTGTCATTATTCCCGTTTCGTCTAATTCTCTCTTCTTAAAAATTTCAATTACTTTTATGAAATTTTCAAAAAAAGATGAACCATTTATATTGTTGAATCTGGTGTCTCTCGAAAGGCTGGGTATTTTCTGGTTTACGCAAACTAAGCTGCTGATGTCTCTTCATAAAACTTTTCACCATTTCACTCCTGCCTTGCTATCGCAGTGCCATGAAGCAGGATTTTTTTTACCTAATCATATATTCATATGCAAGTTTATGTCTTAAGTGAGGCCATAGTTAATGCGCCCAATTACGATTTCTTAAGCTTCAGCTGCAGTTCAAGGACATCTTCATCGGCTTTTTGCATATCTGCTTCGGAAAATTCAATACGAGTACTTCCTTCCTTTTACACCGTGTAACGTTGTAAATGTATCTTAATATTATACTTCTATTTTATATGTGTGTCCGTTAAATTGCGGTATCAATTGTCACAACCTTATTACTACGAGTGAATTTCAGTACTCCGATTCGTTTGACAGCAAGCGCCTTCCGAAGATGCGCATGCAAATAGGGTATATCGAAGGAAGTTATAATTGACACTCTTATCGATTGGGCTTACCTTCAAGAAGGTGCCTCGTAACGATTAAGTCATAACTTTGGTGGATGGTCACCAGATAGTTCATTTGTTAGATTTACGAGGCGTAGTAACGTGTATGTTTTGTTAGAATACCGGCTATGCTGTTGTGAAACATCGTGTGAAAAGAGGTGTGAAAACCCTTTTATTTTAAAAGGTAGGTTCGACCTATATGCTTTTTAGTAGCATGGCCAAAAAATCGTTTGCAATTTAACTAGGGTCTTTCCCAGGGACTGATGCCCATTTGGTGGTGTTCTGAGGAATTCCTTCATTGAGCAGGAGCCCGCCGTCTTACCCGAAGTGGATCAGGCCGAGAGTTTTGTGGAGAAAGTGATCTTTCCTGCTGAGAGGTTTAACTAGCTCGTCCATCTACACTGGAGTCCAGTCCAGTAGCTTTTCACATACGGAAGGCTGAAGGTATCGACGAGTCCTGATAGCATCTATTTAAATTATTAAGTGTTAGCCCTATCTGTATTTATAATTCTTGCTCTATAGTGCTAATACCTTAAATTTTCATATTGAGAACTCTAAAGACAATTACCGAGAAGTATATTCTGAAATATTACTTCAAGAGAGACTGAGGTTCAGTTCTCTAAGCTTATCTAGTGTAATTTTTTGTAAAAGGCAGTCCTCTAAAGCCCTGCCCACCTTGTATCGCTTTCATTCTCGTTAATACCTAAAAATATGGTATAAAATTAGGGCATTTAGATTATTTATGCTAAGTTTATTGTATCTGCTTGTCAAACCCATGGCAGAAAATTAATTAAAACTATTTAAACCTTATTATTGACCTCCTCGCCCAATGTACGCCTCAATTCACTGATTTGAGCTCAACTCTTCTGACTTGGTGAGGTTATATTTATTTCTATTTATTTTATTCCCTAAATTCCTTTTAGTTTAGCATTTTGAAGACATTTTAGAAGTCTTCTATGTTCCAGCTGCCAAGGGAATAAGCTAAACGTAGTTTAGTTGATATTTATTCCCTAATTTTTACGTATAAATTGTTACATATTTAAGCAGTAATAACTGGGCAATATTAAAATATTCTTTTAAAGATAACTCTTCTCGTTTAGCCACAAATATTCACGAGACAGTTTTGTGGACCCAATGCTATATGTCTGTGATAGAACAGTTTTAGTCAAATTTTAATTGCAGAAGCGACTTTATTTTTTTTTATCCGTCTGAATTCTATTTAAAGCAATCGATAATAGCTTTATATTAAGTAATTAAACACATTATATTGAACATTGACAAAAATTTGCGATATTATTCAATATTTTGGGTGGTCTCCGTGATCCTGACACGTAGATAAAATCGAAAGAAAATTTCGGCAACCGATATTTTCCCACCATCGACCACCAAAAGGATACCCCGAGGAGGCACGAAATTCAAACCGGGTATCATCGTTTCTTCCTTTGCAGAATCCCACGCCCGCCCGAGGTCGGTCGACCGAAAAAAGCTCTTCTTTCTTTCGCAGAGCTTTCGCAGAAACAAAGGCGGGCTATGATTTATGTAAAGTCACCGATTGTACAGTATATTCACGGAAAACTCCAAGATTTGACACATGAACTTCATCAACTGCCATTAATCAGACCACCAATTTGAAGAAGCGGCAATAGTCAATGTACAGCGATGATATTCAATTGGCGGGTCGCGTGGCGGATAACAGAAAATGGCTAATATGGTGGCTGAAAGTCGAATCCGCTAATACCTTTAATATGGTGGCTTAAAGTGGAATTCGTTAATAAGACAATATTTAAAGTTATTAATTATCAACAAGAAAGAAGCTTGTGAAGTTTAATTTTATACATAATCCACCGGACTACAGACTTTTTACGCATACGTATGTTATTCTGTAGGCATTGAAAATAATTTTTATTCGGGATGTTGTTGTGGTAAAACAACCATATTCAGTGATTGCGACACATTAAATGAAACAAAAAAGAAGCAGTGCGAGACTTATTATTCTATGCATTGCAGATTGGGAGATTATTATTGATTAATCGATAAATCAAAGATTTATGCTCAAAAAATATAACATTACTCGAATATGTCAACTTGACAACAACAAAAACCGTGGTATGTTCTTAATTATCATGGAGCTGCAAGCTTCCGTTCCCTGATTGACGCTGCGACTAAACACATTTGCTCTTGGGAGCACCAGCATAATCTATGATAAATCAAATCTATACTATACATTTAGTCGAGATTTGGTGCTTGCTTTTATCTGCATCTTGCGGAAAGAGACGAAAAGCATATAACCTGAAAGTGTGTTTTTAACAACGAACAATAAATAATAAATCACTTCCGGTTTGCCTTCGGAGAAGTGAACAGGTTGAAAACGAATTACTTAATTCGGCAAGAGTAGTGGATTCTTTTCGCTTAAAAAACCTGTCGTAGCCCTCCGGGAGGATTATGGAATGTCGTAGCGTGCTAGTGGTTGTGATGGGTAAGTCATTTGCGAAAGGATGGCTCCTAATTAATGGAGAATACTTCTTTGCACGTGGTAGCCTGGTAGCGTAGCCTGGTGGCGGCCTGGAGGATACCTCGCAAGGAACACCCTATCTGACAGAAAGTGGTTATACTTTCCCCAAATGAACTTCATCCTAGAATACACTAGTTCTGTCTTGGAAATAGCTTCTTTTTTTTTTGCAAAATTCGGTGGCTGTAATATGGTTTAGAACCAGATAAGGTCACGGTCACTATCAAATAGTAGCACCGTCCATCAAAGGTGTAACTTATCTGATAGTGTCGCCCCAGCTCTAGCTAAACAGGACGGTGGTTGTGTTGGGGGTTGCCTTGTAGCAGAGCCAACCGCTCCTCGAAAGAGGAGCACTAAAAGAACAAGAACAAATATAAATAATAAATAATTGCATTACGTATTACGTTTAAAATATGGATGGGGCATTAGTTGTTGTTTTAAGGAGACGAGATGTGAATGGTATCGATCATAATACGTTAAGAATTATACTAAATGAAATATTTCCAGATTTAGTTCCAATGAATAGATATCTCCATTTTGATTTAAATCAGTTAGATGAAGGAAAAATTAAACTATGTATTAGGTTTAGAATTTAAGAATTAATTCATTCATTATTGATGTAGTTTTACAACTTTTTGAAATAGACGAAGCAGTTAAGTTCAGTATTTCAGCTATAACTAATTTAGGTTACTTCTGGAAGGGATGCTGCCATAGGAAATTGTGGAGCATTTATTGATAAAATGACCGGCCCAGTTTGTAGACCAATTGAGAGACACGTGAGTATAAATCCGGACACAATTGTTTCCATTGCGCAAAGGGCCAGTCACTTATTTGTCCGCCCGTAACAACAGCAAATTTACGTAGGCCATAAATAAGCAGGAAGAAGACGTAATGCTTCCATTTTTGGGCAATGAAAGGCAATTACTTTTATGCCCGTATGGTGGTAGAACTTTAAATGTTTAGGAAGATTTTAATAGAAGCCTGAGTGTTGTGAGCCAAGCAGTCGAATAATTTCAGACCTTGGATTTAAAAAACATCAAACACTCCACCAAACAGGATGTTGACACTATTTGTAAAATGCAGTTGTATTAACAAACTGTCACACTTGTTTATATAGTAGTGAGTCGAGTAGATTCTTTGATGTTAATCTTATCAATTTGGCACACTTTCTTAATAATTTGAAATTTTTTTTTTTTTTGATATTACAGAAATTATTTTAAGTTCTTATTTTAGTTTTTTTTTGAATAGCATTTCCTTATTTTGACATAATTTTCACAAACAGACAACATTTTAATGAGATACTGATGTTTATCTTTTCGTAAATTGCACATGTAATTTATTTACGTTCTTCTTAAAAATAAAACCGTTCACGATTTAGTTTTAATACTTGTGTTTATTAGTTAAAAAAAATTATATATATTTTTTCTCTTTCTTCTGTTTCTTGCAAGAATCTGTTTTCTAACAGTTTCATGCGCTGAAATTTCTCTAATATAAATTTCTTTTCTTCTAATGCGACTTTTTTCTTCTAAAAGTGGTTTCTTCTCTTCAATCAAACCCAACCTGCTCCTTTCCTTTAAAATCAAATTGTTTAAAATCATAATTATCTAAATACTTTAGGTTTTTTTATGGCAATGGTACACACACTAAAGGGAGATACTATGGCACTCGACGAGTGGTGTGTGTGCGAAGATGTTGATTGACGCGGTTCTTGAATAGCCGTAGGTTGTAATTTGGGGGAAACAGATGTCCTAGGAGTGAGTTCCACAGCGATGCCGTGCACCAGACAAAGGAGTCCTTGTAAAGCGATGTTCTAGGTGGTTCCAGTTGTAGAAGGAAAGGGTGCGTTCTTGCCGTCTTTCGTGACTGTCTTATATGCATTGTTGGGGGCGGGATGAGGCGGGCCAAATCCTGGGAACATCTGCTGTTAAAATATCTCTAAAACAGGAATATCTCGGCCACATGCCTGCGGTGTTCCAGACTCTCCAGATCCCGGGTCAACTCCGGGTCGCCGACGAGACGCACAGTTCTCTTCTGAATGGAATCCAGCAGCTTTAGGGTGCGTTTCGATGCAGCACCCCAGATGTGTGAGCAATATTCTAAGCACGATCTTATTTGCGCTTTGTAGAGCAAGAGCAGCTGCTGCGGCGTATACAGTTTTTTGTTGCGAAATAGCACAACAAGCTTCTGCGAGGCTGATTTTGCGGTGTTAGCAATGTGGCCAAGACATATTGCTGTGGATGAATACACCCAGTAGTCCGACTGACGTGGATGAAGGAATGGTCGATGTCGATCCTGCCATAATGATGTCAGGGCCCGCCGTATTGGCTCTCTTGGTAAACGTGGCCGCTTGGGGTTTTGAACTGGACCAAATTTCTGTTGCCCCAAGTTCGAACCCTCTCGAGATCTTGATTAATTGGTGTAATCTGCTCCTGTCTGCGGTGATATGTCTCAGTCGCTGGTATAGGTCTTTCCGATCTAAATTGGGAGACAAGGATACTGTCATCTGCAAAACTGTAAACAGGATTATTGGTTTGGGTCAGCAGGTCATTAATATAGATGAGGAACAGAGATGGTGAAAGTAGTGCGCCCTGAGGCATGTCCACGGTAATGGTGAATGTGTCTGAGATGTGTCCATCAACTGCAACGTGCAAAGATCGGTTCTTAAGAAAAGTGGCAAGCCAGCTGCAGAGAGAGGCTGCCAGTCCGAGGGACGGCAGTTTGTTGAGCAATCCGTCATGCCAACCTCTGTCGAATGCCTTCGAAATATCCAACGCAATCGCTCGAGATGCTCCGTAGTTCTCAATTGCCTTACTCCATATATAAGTGACATAGGCCAATATATCTCCTGTCGATCTCCCTTAGCGAAAGCCGTATTGGTTTGGCGAACATGTTTAATTTTTCCTTGGCTGTAGTCGCCGTGATGCCGCGTTCGCCTGTCAAAGGTGGGAGAGACGTTTTTGTAAAGTTATTACTTACTGCCTTTGCTACCGACCAGAAATTCCTGGAGCCACTGGGGCATTGCAAAAGTTTATTCCTGATCTTTTGATTATGTTTGTCCTTAGTTTCGTCAATCACATGATTGCATTCGTTTCTCGCTTCGGCAAAATAAATGCGATTTTCAGCGGTCTCATTTTGCTTCCAGTACTTGTAGGCTTGCTGTTTCCTACCTACAGCTCTTTCGCATCTTCTGTCAAACCAGGGCTTTCCTTTTGACGGTAACTTGATGGAATTTGGGATGTATGCTTCCATTCTTGAGGAAATTACTTGCCTAATCTCTTCGCAACAGACTGGCGGGTCGCCAGTTACAAAGCAGACGTCGAGTCAAGGAAAATCTAGGTAGAACTCGCTAAGATCATCTCAGTTTGCACAATTGTAATGCCAGATTTCAGCAGGCAATAACGGATCTTTCTGGTTCTGCATATTTGTCTTCCATTTTCTTGTTTACTGGCTCCGCAATTTATTTTTTTTTTATTAAATTGGTTAGAATAAATAGAACGAATGGGTAAATTCAGGGTTCAAAAACTTTCTAATTTGACCGTGTTGCGGTACCATTCAGCCATTTATTCCATTCGGTAGCTTTTGAATTAGATTTTTGGTTGTGGGTATTTTTCACAGAATGAATGTTCTGCGTCACACGTCATACGTAGAGCACCAGATAAAGATAAACCTTGTTTGGATACAAGAATTTGTATATTCTTAACTTGTGACCGAACTGCTCCAATTACATTCTGAGATATATCATCTCCCAGATTTACTCGTCGATTTCTTGGGTTTTTCTCTGATATCTCTTTGTTGTACTTAACAAATCTGGTTTAGACAATGACCATCATTACATATCATCACTACCGCCAACTACCAACTTTTAATTTCACAACAGGTAACAGGTATCACTTACAATTTACATGCAGCTTGCTTCGTTCTTCTCGCTGTATTAAATGTGATAATTTGATGGAATTCGTTGCTGGTGCCTCGATGCTCATATTCATACTGCATTTCTTCAAAAACCATCCGGCTCGAAGGACCAGAACTTACCTGCGGATTTAAGCTTATGTTTTAACAAACTTATTCATAAACGCTTTATAACATATAAAATTAATCGAATATATATCAACTTCACAACAACAACAAAAACGGTGGTGTCTTGTTAGCTGTCATATGGTGTTGCAAGCATTCATTTCCATCATCGCCTGCGCTCAAAAACACTTGCAATTTGGGGCACCAGGAATATGCAACCCATCAGATGAATGCCGTAATTCTTGCAGTTATACGTGAAGCTCCTATACCTTTTTGAAAGTGAGATACCACTTATTGGCTAGCTGCCGTGAAATGAAAACCCCATATATCGTTAAACCGGTGTCTCTGCATCTTCGTGAAGATGGGAACACCAACTGGTTTCGGGTGACCTAAAATGACTTATATAGTCAAACAAACTTGGGAACCAAATGACATTATATTTATTATCTGGTTTTTGTCATTGTACATTTATAGCATTGGGGATAGTTTTTTTTTGCTTATACAGGGTGGGCTCTAAGACGGACGGTTAGGTGACTGAGAGAAAAACTCCATTCATATACCTAGCCTTACGTCCGAACTGAAGCGCATTTGTTATTAGAATACAGGAAATTTATTAAGTTTGGCAGAAATAGTAATATTTACTGGCATCTAGGTACTGTTGGTGTAGGTAGGTGATAGTAAAAGTAGGTAATTACGGTAATATTCACATTACTTATTGTCATTATTATTAATGTTCAGGTGCAGTCTTAGTAACTAACGTGCTTCTCTCAGCATTGCAGAAATCCATATTCGCGTTTTAATGGTAGCCATTTATGGCTTACATGGTAAATATAGAAGTTAATACCGTTATTGCGGTAAGTAAAGGATTAATATTCAGAGGCAGAAGAAAGAATAGAAGATAGCAACGCGAAATTATTCTCCTTTTAAAAGTAAGTAAATGGACGATATACATACACATACTCCCATGTAACGGGGTATGCGTTCTTATAGAAATTGTCAATCAAATCTCTAATATAACACGCGCATTAAAGCTGCTTCCAATATTTTAATACAATTTTACATATGTAAACTACTATTTAAGAACAAGCGTTTATATTAACTCGCTTGTAAAACGTTTCGAGAGAGAGAAAAATAAACGAAGGCGATGATTTATCTAGACTAGACAGCGGAGCAACCAATTCTCCTAAACCATTTTGTTTATATGATTTATAGCTGGAATTAGATTCGCGGTCATTTCGATTCCTTGATAAACTTAGTTGGTAATACATTTCCATAAAATCAAATGGATTCGGTAGTTTATAAACGATTGTGATTGATTCATTAGATCAATAATAATGACACACATAGACACCTAATACTTTGTTTATCCGGTGTGACCTGCTTTTCATCAATCCGCCCTAATCTCGCAGTTATTAATGAAAAGATATTCTTAAAATTAGGGTGGTAAAATGTAATTAGAAAAATAGATTATTTGGCCTAATAAAAATTTACATTTATCATTGGCGTGTTAATTCAAGGGAGAAAATGTGGTCGATTTTTCGGAAAAAAATATATTGGGGGCTTATATTATATTATTTTTTTGAAGTGAAAACTTCTTTAGCACGAATGTGATTTGGGACTTGATGAAACGAAAAAGTGACAGTAAAAAGAGACCTATAGAATGTAGCCTACGAGAGAACGCGATAGGTCACAGTTATGCAGTTGTTACATATTGGTTATGAGTAAAAGGTAAAAAGTAGTCGTCGACCAATGAAGTTAAGCGACTTCGGGCGTGGTTAGTCCATGGATGGGTGACCGCTTGGTTTACTTTTATGAAGGTCTCACTTCTATTGCGTGTGAATTGCACACATGATTTTTTATGATATTTAGATTCCGCATTCCCAAAAACCCACAATCATAAATATTTTACAGCAGATATAGTTTCTGCGTTCTACGCCTTCTGAGGAAGGATTATCGCGAGCAGTCCCTGATGTTTTCTATAAAGTGGGCTATGGCAATTTTTTGGGCAAGCACTTGGCACCTGCTGCCTTTTAATTCCGAATTTTATACCACCCATAACTTCTCGGCCATTTCGTCATTTACTAAGTTTTCATCCACTGGAGCATATCATTAATGTAGGTTTCGGTTACAGATGATCATTTTCAGGAATATGATCCCAATATCACCTGTCAAGATTCGTTCACTGCGGCTATATCATTTTAAAGGTTTCGGGTAAAAAGTTTCATCAAATGTAAACCATCTTCAGGATTTCACCTAGACCTCCAGATGACATATAAAACAGGTAATACAGCTTAAAGTTATCTTAACCAGATTCTTTATCGAGAGAATAATGAGGTGTATGCAATATATGTTAAAAAATTTATATATTATATATTTTTTAAGAGATTTTTTAATCAAGGCTTATTCTAAAATGTGTTTAAAAACACCTAATGTCTTTAATTTAGAACTTTCAGAAGGTTCAATACCTAAATCGTCTGAGTCAGCTTGTATGTATCATTCAATTAAACTTTGTTCATGCAAATGTAGTGTTAAGAATGTTAATGTATGTCTTTTGCCACAATAAATATGTTTACCAAACCATATGTTTTCTTTACGCATGTCTGAATATAAGTAAATATTACTGACAGCAATATTTAGTTTAGTCTCAGTATATCTCAAGATTGTGGAGGACACACTACTTACGGGTATTCTAAAACATTTAAAAAATCTACGGTGTTTGAAAAAACATTTAGATTTTTATGAGAATAAGAATATTTTCTAGCTTAGAAAAAACTTAACATGGAATCGAAGTGGAACAAGGTGTTTGTAACCTCCAGGCCTGGAAATCAGTCAGATTCTAGCGATGGACGCCGCAGAAGAATTACACCACCACCTGTTTTTCGAGTACCAAATAGGCAGTATTATAATTTTTTTTTCCAACAGATAAATAACTTATTTTCAAGCATGTTGGTGATGCTTCTGCATGTTTTCATCTGACGAATTGATCGATTGTTTTGGATTTTTCGAAACTAGTCTGATCGATGGTGCGATAGAAGTTTCTACATTTTAAACTACATCTATATAGGCTACTGGAATGAAGAGGAAAGCAGAAGCTTATTTTCGTACTTCATACACGTGAGTGGACCCAAATGGGGCCCTCCATTGCGACCCTTGGTCTATTGTGGCTCACATCTGTGGTTTCCACTACACCAAATGCTCGATCCTTTTCATGAAATCTATTAGTTTTCTGGGGTGGATAGTTTCCAAATCTATAAGTGTTATTTGACAAATTCCAAACACTGTTTATCTGGTTCTTTCCATTGCTGGACAGTGGCATAAAATATGCTCCATTGTTTCTTCATCCTCTAAGCACAAGCGGCATTCCTTTTCTTCGGAAAGCCATATCTTGTTCATGTGGCTTCTTAACCAACAATGCCCAGTGTATATGCTAACTACATCCTATACCTGCTGTCGGTCAAGTTGAAGTAGTTGTCTAGTTCTCACTCCTGATGGGAGATTCACTGCCATCTTTGAATGAGTTTGGCCCGGTAGCTCTCTCGATTTAAATACGAATTGCTGTTGTGACCACCTGGAGAGAGCTGGGCAGGTATCCAGATCAGTGTAAGTTATTTTCTCTAACTAGTCAAGTCAGTAGTCCCTGGCAGTTCCGTACTACCTTGGATGAACAACGGCTAGATTCAAGAGCTTTCAAAGCCACTTGACTGCCCGAGAATATTTTGACTGACTTGCTCTCCAGTTTCTATCGTTGAGCCGCTGTGCAGTCACATCACTGGCTTGAACTTCATCCTGAAAATGTTTGCATATTTGCCTAGGGAACACTTAAGCTCAACCTTACCATTTTTATTCCATGCAGTGGCTCATGTACCATCATTGGTCTTGGAGCTATCAGTGAACCAACTATTTTCTGTTATTCTCAGATGTTCCGAGTTTCTTGCCAATTAATTCCTCTCTGGTACTGGTACGAGAACGTTATTCTCATGGTAATAGTTAATTTTGATAGGCATAACATCTGGGTAGACCCAACACACTGTCCCGCTTATTAGCGTTTTGCAGCTTGTTGGGCACCATTATAATCGCCTGCGTATTGTTGGTCACCGCCTGTGCCAATCTATACATATCCCATCTGGCCTCCTTCTGCAGTATTATTTGAAGAGGTAACAGATTTATAAGATACTCAAGCCTGCCGTGAGTGTAGTGCCGAAGGCGGCACTAATTGCCAGACACGCTTGTCTTCGTAAGGTAGATAATTTGATTCTCACAAAGCTTTGTAAGCTCTTAGAGTATCAAGCTACTGCTCCATATTTTATCATTGATCTAAGGACAGTAATATATAGCCAGCGCATTTGTTTGGGATGTATGATCCATGTTTTGCCACAAATGTGTCTAGAGGTCTTTAGTGCCAGTTTCGTTTTTGCGGCAATTTTATCCAGATGCGCATTCCAGTTAAGTCTTTTATCTAGTATAATTCCTAGATACTTCACCGTGTTCGCCAATGGAACGGTTACTCCTTTGAGGGAAGGTGGTCTTGGGCTTTCCAGCCCTTTCTTCCTTGTAAACGGTACTATGACTGTTTTGTGCGGGTTCACAGATAGTTGTTCCCTTTCACGTCAGTCATAAACCACGGCTAGCATCTCTTGAAGATCCTCTGAGATAGTTCTTTGCGAGTTGCTTCTTATAAGTATTACTAGATCATCCGCGTATGCCTGCTCCTCCACATCCCACAGCGAGAGGACCGCTAGCAAACCATCCATCAGGAGATTCCACAGAATGGGTGACAACACCCCGCTCTGCGGACACCCTATAACAGCCCTGAATCTGTTTGCGGCTACTCTGCAGTTTAACATATTCCTGAACCAGTTCCTTATCTGTGGTTCAACCTCTCTTGCCGTATTAAGGAGTTTAGTAATGCATTATTGAATGGTCCTTCAGTCTCTAAGAACACACCCACCGCAATACTCTTGTCGTCTAACGCTTGTGTTATGTTCCCGACAAGGTTGTTTAGTGCTAGTTAGCAGAAGCTTAACTATATGTAATTTGCGCATCAGAGATTGCATTTCCTGGAAAGAATGTCAATTGGATTTAGTTTTAACATATAACAACTTGCATGATTTTTGCTGTCAGCTAGATTAAGAAATAAAACAACGAATTAAAGACATAATATAATATAAAAATGTAGATCAACAGTCCTAAGGACTCTTTAGAATCATGTAGCCTAAGTGAACGATCCTGCATGGCGACACGCATGAGATGATCATCGGTTATCGAAACCATGTGGAAATCCCTGAATATGTATAGCTAAAATGGATGAAATCCATGGTAAATGACGTCATGGCGAAGAAGTTATGGAAGGAATAAAATTCGGGATTATAGTGGAGGTGCAGGATGCCCTGAAAATTAACATAGCCCACTTCATCTTTTTTAATCAAGACATTTGCTAAAAAGAATATATAAGAAAAAGATGATATGCTTTTCGAAAAATCGTCTCCAAAAATGTTTCTTGCTGTAATAATGCGAGAATTAGGAAAAATCTAAATGCAGCTGTAATACATTTTCTACATTTATCGATATTGCATTATGTATAGCATTAATGATAGGCTGCTGCCAATTAATTGGGAGAAGAAATCCGATAGGATGTTTCGTAAGATCTCCGGATCTAACTTTTTAAGATTCTATTCTTTGGGGTTATTTATAAAACATAACCTCGAACAATTGAAAACCTTCGGCAACGAATTATTACAGATTGCAGTTTTATAGTCTTAGAAAACGCCAGAATGAAATTATAAGATCTATTATGCATGGTTTATAAAAAATGAGGATTACATTTTGAACATCTAAAGAAATATTAAATAAAATTATCACTCTGCTGCTATATTTTTTTTTACAAAAACTTAATTTATTTGAGTGTATCTGTTTTTGTTCAAACCTGTTATATTCGATTAGATTTCTTTGGTGCAGTTAGATACTATGCCTTCAGGCCTGAATATATATAAACTGGTGGCCAAATTTGAAACTTTTAATATTTGGGGTAGTTGTGCTGGCATCTGCTCCATTAATTCAAAGTTCTGCTTATATATTTTGGTTGGGTCCTGTGTAACTTCTCCAAAGGTCTGATACCGCTTTCGACCCAATGTCTTGCAGTAAGATAATAATACAATATATTGAGCTAAATAGCTGTCAAATGACATATCTTTTTCGTTGTCTTATGTGCCACATCACTCAGAACAATAATTTTACATTATTCCGGGATATAGGAGTATGTCCATAGATCACCGAGGCATTTTCAGAGCAATCTTGAAGACACTTTGTCATATTATTAACCAAGTGGCCGCCTGACTGTTCCGATCATATATAGATAGGCTTATCGGAATATATTGGTTATTATCTCTCATACTACAATGTGAGGAAGATTACCGCTTGGACCATTCACCATCATCATCATCATCATAGGCTTCTTTCAGTTTACGACTAGACATAGATCTCCACCAATTCACTCCATAGTTATTTTTCTCGCTCCTGAGATTTTGCCATCTGATTGATTCCCCTGATACAGCTGCTGTTATCTGTCCACCTTTTGGGTTGTGGGCCCAGTAATCTTTACAATATTCTCGATTTCACTCTACAGTTTTTTCGGGTTTTTAGGGCTTTCTGAGACTGTTTGTTCACTATGAATGATTTTGTGACCCAAATGCACTTAGCTTGTAACAACTTCCATAGGCGTTTCCTTTGGGCATTTATTCATGCCCTCAGATTTACTGTTCAAAATTCAAATTCAAAATTGAAAAAAATAATAATAAATTTGTCTGTTACAGATATGACAAAAAAAGACGGCCTCTAGGTTATAAAAAACGTTTACATCATGTCCTATACAAGAAAAAACATGTGCGAGGCAACCCTCAATAAATGAATACAACATATATGAAAATATGTGCCGAACGGTCGATATCTTACTCCCATCATTGATTAATTCTTAACTCTATATGACCACAATTGCTCTAGTTGGCATAAAATTATTTAAAAAATTGAAGAATACAAAATTAGAGAATGATGGTGATTGGGCGGAGCCGAGGAAAACCAGGCTCTTTGACCACATATCTCATTTCATCTACGTCGTCTGATATCAGGACTCTATCATCCGCGAATCTCAAATTTCTGAGAATATCTTCATTAACATTGATACTCTTTTCTTTCCAGCAAAATGATTAGAACATTTTTCGAAACAAGATTAAATAACTTGGGGAATACACCTTCCTCAATTGAATATTTTCCGATTTTCCTTCTACTGCTTCTATGCTTTTGGTAAATCTAGATTAACGAGAGTCAATTAATTCTATAGACATGAGGACTTTGAGCCTTGCCCAGATTTAAATAGAATCGAATGCCTCCTATTAGTCAATGAGTTTCTGGCATTCTGAGCATCAAAACTTGATCGACCTCATCTGTTCTGGTGGCATATACCTACACCCAAGAATAAATACATGTCCCTCCTCAAATAATCAACCACAACCAATCACTCTGACGTCCGATGAAGTTTGGGACCTTCCTATTTGTTACTTAATATTAGTGATGTCGGTCGTCGAGATGATACGAGCCTATCTCTCATCTCTCGATGCATTCCCACTCGAGCAGCCTTCTCTCGTCTCGTCTGATTTCTCTCGAGTTAAAAAAATATGTTTGCCTTATGGCAATATATTTTAAAACAATGATATATTAGTATCGAAACTATAACGCAATTGATATATTTAATTTGTAGAATGTGTGTGGACGATGTATTAATTCAATCGTATTATAAAATTAATTTTTCTCAGCTAAAAAATGGAGGTTGAACATAATATATACAGTCCATATACCAGCGATATCTTGATATAGGACTGACATAATATTTTGCATTAGTGTACAGTGTAGTGCACATAAGTTGAGTTACTACCTTATCACAATATTTGTAAGAGTTAGGAAAAAAAATCCAAAACGAGTCTCATGGATTCATTTAATTTTTTTAAATAGGTATTGTATTTTCATACATACAGGGTAGGTACTTTAATTTTATTTCTCGTGAGCAGGTAACTTCTTAATTCAAATGGGACACCCTGCATATTTCAATACTTTCTTGATATTACTCTTTATTCTAAGATGATTTTATTCTTATAGGTATATAGAACTTTGTCATAATTTTTGATTTATTTGTTTTCTATTCCTTTAATTATTATATACATGGTACCTGGTAAATTCATCGTATCGCAATTTTTCGAACTTACATATTCTATGATACAAATGGTTAGTTCGTATTCGTTTATGTCAGTGAGAGCTAGCGTTAAGGGTTAGTAAGCGCAAGCCAGTGTAAAGGCTTGCGCGAAGCACGAGCCTGGGCTAAATCATTTCGGTTAGTTTGGATTAGTTTTCGTTGCAGCCAGGATGAGCTAGCGTTAAGGGTTAGTTTTTCTTCAACTAGTTAGATATTCAGTCTCGATGAAATGAGCACTCTAAGAACTTACCACTTCGATTAACTCAGTTTCGATGAACTGTATTCGAAAAATTGTGATTCGATTAGGTGAGTTCTTAGCATGGTCTAAGGGTGAATCCGATAACTTGTCCTAATTCACAGATTCATATCAGCGTTTTTCAGACATTTTTCTAAATCGAAACACGCTTGCGTATCATCGGAAGCTCTTACTTTGGATATATCACACATCACATATGATATATATTTATGATCGAATAATAATATACAGGACGTGAAATTTAAGTGATATCACTATCGTGCTGTCTTCGAAACGAGGTAGATTGAATGTTGTCTCTTTTTTTGGGCTGCACTTTAAATGCGTTTTTCTTCTCTATAACATAACGTTATTATTATTACCTGGGAGTTAGCAACATCAATTTGGCTTTTTGAAATACTGACCTGACTTTTTATTTCATTTTTTCAAACAACTTTTGGAGAGCGGGTCTTAAATGAACTTGATCTTTTATAAAGTTGAATTGGAAAAATCTATTAGGTCATTGATTTAGAGATAAGATAATTTTTTATAATATATTGTAATTCGTATTCTATTTGAAAATGAAATAAAAGTCAGAGCCATAATAGGGAAAAACTGAAAATGGATATTTTATGTCGAAACGTTGAGAAACACCATGAATGTATTCAGAGCAAAAAGTAGATTAATAAAAATTACAAGGTGTATATTTAACAAAAAAAAGTTGACGTCATCGTCAGTAACTTCAAGGTAAAAAGTACAAAAATTCAAGTAAGCTTTTGTTCTAAAATAAGCTTACGAATAAAATAATTTTTTTTATTGTGAAAAAATTGGTAACTTTCCTAGCCTATTCTTTCAACCGACCTTATAACTCTTACATCTCTTATATCACTTAAATTGCATGCCGTGTAGCCTCATTTGAAGAAACGAATGTTCTTTATTGGAAAATTAATATTTTTGAAAACATGTATTCAACACCCTGTTTTATATTATTTAGTTTGTAATTTGTGAAAACAATATAGATATACCCAAATTTAAAGGCCAAGAACACTGATATTTGCTATTAAGGTATACTTGCCTAGTAAACATATGGTATTTTTAAGACACTATTTAAAAAAAGATATAAAAATAATTTAAAAATTATGCAAAATTTCCCAGAAGTAGGAGTGATATCCAAAAACAAGTAAGTAGGTAAGTTAAGAAATTGCTACCTGTCCATGAAAAGCGAAGTATCCTGTATATATGAAAATAACATATTTTCATCATCATCATCAACCTAAGGTACTTCGTACCTCTACAGAGTACCTAAAATGATTATGAATACCTATAGAAATATTAGTCGAAAGAACTTGTCAAAACACAAGAACTTTTCGTCGAGAAAAGCCATTCCCGTTTCGAAAAAAAAATCTGGAGGAGAATGAACCTTCTCGTATCGCCGAGCGACATCGAGCTGCCACGTTTCGAACAGGTGATTGAGCTTCCAGTATTGTATTCTGCACCACCATGAGGCAAAACGCCATGAATATAGGCATACGTATGGGTGGGTACCTTCACTCAAGAAGGTATCATCTTTGAGTTAAGACCCCATCATATTTTCCATATAAAGGTAGGGTCCGTCCATATGAAGAAGATTCCTTAATTTCTGGCGTGTAATAATATAGCCTTAAGTCGGTAATTTTCCTTGACAATGGGATTAGTTCACACGGGAGAGGTAAATGTACCAGCTTGCTTTTTCCTAGAAAGGAACTATGACAGTTTTCTGTAGGCATATATTCAATCCTTCCCGCTTCATCCCTTTTCCTATACAATTTCCATTGTAGTGATTAGAATATTTTATGCGGGATACGTTGGGAATGATTGATATGAAAATAACTAGGAATGTAGCCTAACTCGAATAGCCAGTTCATGTTCAATCACAGTTTTATAATCTGTTATCGTGCTTAATCTGACTTGATCTTATCCGTCGATGATATTGTAGCAGGCAGTCCACGGCCAAGGGCCGCTCTCTTCCTACCTCAGCCCTCGATGGCAGACAGCTTGGCACCATTAGGCTCGCTGGTTCTAGGAAACCGATCAAGGGAACCACCGACCTGCCATATGGCGATGGGCGGAACCCACTATTATATTGCGTTATGCGGCCGCTTAGATACGAGTAGGTAGAAAAATCGAGCCCGTTATTTTTCTCTTGTTGTTGGTAAACTTAGACTTTCTTTTCCTTTCTTCGTTCGTTTCGTTTCAATCGTTTCAGCGAATAAAGGCAGACTTTATGACGGGCAACTTTTATTATCTATATATGATGGCGAATCGACCCATCAGGACCTCCCAAGGGAATGTATACTCTATTGACAGATTGGGGCGGGAGTTTTGATCTCCCCCCATCTTTAGAGGTGTAAAGTTCACTAATTAAACTTTGGTATAGGTTTAGGCAAAAATTTAACTTTTGTTATTGTTAATGAAGCTCGATGGGCGCTGGATCAACCGATGTCGCATTTTCATTTTATGTTTTTTTTTTAACTTTGGACAACGGTACCAGATTTGACATTGAAATCTAAAGTATTTTTACGTCTGTCAAACTTCTCTTCAACCGTTCTCACGTCTTACACTAAAATGTCTCAACCCGTTTAACTGCCATGGTTCGATTCTATATATTCTTAACACGACGGGCGTTTTCGTATACATACTGCCGCATTAGTGTTATTGATAATTTATAACTGTAAAGCCTATAGGTGCAGTGGTACATATTTCTCGAGCTGTGAGATGTCACAAATCATGAGTGTAATTGGCCAGTTGTTTCGCCGCAATATGCGTTACTCCATAAATCAGAAACCTGAACGGTGCATTCGGCCATAATAATCCGCCATCTGAACACGGTATTTAGCCTTTACTGCCATATCGCTTCTCTCTATTATACATGTTTGTATTTATGATGCTGATCCAGACATGGAAATTATGTTTCTATAGTTTTTACACAAGAATAGCTGAGAATCAGTCAACTAGATGCCAATTCATCACGGACAAGCTATCGATTTTTTTATGTTAACCTAAAAGCTACTACAATATTACATGTGCATTTAGAATGTATGACGGCACTCGTAACGACGACTAAAACCCAGGCATTGGTACTGAGGGGCGATCGCAAGAGGGGAGAGAGCAGCCCCCCAGCAATTTTAAGTGTGTCATCCAATGGTCTATTTAACCGGTAAATGTTGCTAAATATTGTTTGAATCATGATATTAATATTTTTTTTGATTTTTAGATTAGTTTAAATATTTTGAACAGAATAATTTTTCTACTAAACTTATGTCACATCAGTCAATCATTCAATCAAAAATATACATTTGTGTTGATAACGCGTGAATGTAACACATTAGAACATAAAAATAAACTAAATATTTAATATTTATCGATCTTAAATAATAAAAAAAACAATTTAAAATAATAAAACGAAGAAGACGAACAATTCAAGAAAGATGATGATAGAACAACCTGACTAAAAAAATAAATTACTTAAAAATTTCTTAATCCTACTGAAAAAGTTAAGGAACATATTAATAGATAAACATATTACATTAAATGAAAAGTGAAATATTAACAAATTGTTTTTCTCTTCAAATAGCCGGACTCATTTTCTTTGCATCAGGTGCAATATAATTAAAATTATGCGCATACAAGAAGAAATATATTATAGAATTAGAAAACATAAAGAAACTGCGATTAAATTAATTTATAAAATAATTATTGATTTAACAGCCTAGAATCTTCAAGGGCATTATGTAATTTTAATAGGTCTGTTTTTCAAAGGCGGCTCAAAATTAGGAGCATATTTTTTTAACAACAGCAATTAAATGAACAACTGGAATAAAGCAGGTTTATGGGTAAATTATATTAATTCAATTTATCCCTTCTGCTAAATAGTTTTGTGTGTGAATATTTTTTTGAATGGGTATTAAAAAAGTGCTTGGCCTAGTGAATATGATTATGAGAAGAAGATATTTTTATGATATGAGTTGATATAATTTTACAAATTTTATATTACAATTTCCTTTTTAATTGTTTTAAATAAAAATGGGTTGTATATTATTTTAAGCCTGAATAAAAAGTAGAATTGATTGCCATTCTCCCTCCTACACCCCTATATAATTCGAGAAATAAATTAGCGCAAAATAAAAATTATCCTCATTATTATTATTAGGTATTTTCATTTTTTCTCGGATTTGTTTCCGATTTCTCCTAAATTCCCAAGACAGACAGGTAACAGGTACTGTACTAAGTCTACCTAGTGTTATTGCCTTCTTTATATGATGATCTATCTCTGCATTTAGCTGAAATTGTTTCAGATGCTGCGTGAAGGCTTTATGTGTGATGGGGATATTATGAATGGAATGATTCGTGCTCTTTCTTACTTTCTTTTTTCCATATTCCTTCCACTATTATTAAAGGGGTATATTTTTCTGTTTTTCGGTGAATTTTTGCTGGTATTGTTATCTATTGGTATCGCTACGTCTATTAGATATGTCATTTTTATCCATTAATGTCCGATCTGGCTGTTATGTGGCATAGCTGTATCAGTGTGTATGGTTATATTGCAGCACATTTTGAACCCATTATTTTGCAACATACTGTTTGGTGTGCAATTATGCTTCTGTTGATATCAGATTAAATTTAAGTGCTAATATGCATTTATTTCTGTTTTTTTCATAATGTATTTTTGGTAGGCCTTGGTTGTTATTATCTGGTCCTGTATTGTTAATATCATTACCTTTGTTTTTGTGTCTTCTGTATAGATATATTCATTGCTAATAGCAATTAATCAGGACCTGGAGAAAGTTCATATATTCATATTCATTCATTCATATATTTGAATAGTCGAACATTCCAATAGTTAAATAGTCGAATATTCTAGCACTCAAATATTCGAATAACCGATTAGTCAAATAGTCGAATATTCGAATTGTAAATTTTTCTTAGCTAACAAAAAGTTCGAATCGAATATTCGAGTTTTTCGAATACAATTCCAAGCCCTATTGATGGGTGTTCCCTTTGAAGCAGCAGATACGGTATTTTTACCCTACCGTCAGGTAATTGGGAACCGTGGGATCAGCATTCCCCAATAGCTACCCCTGCTAGTTTTATTATTATTATTATTATTATTATTATTATTATTATTATTATTATTATTATTATTATTATTAATGTTTTTCTTATCTTTAATATTTAAGGACATTTTTAACAGTATAAACTATTATTATTCTTCTGCCTGAATGGCACTTGTTTTACTTTCGAATATTTAAACTTATAAATATGTATGTATGTATATGTCCGGGTTCATAGCGTCCTACGCCTACGCCTTCCGGTTCCCAGCTTCCAACCTTTCTACTACCAGTCTCCTGGTCTTAGATTTCTTTCCGACATTGCACTCTGAATGCCGCTTATCCAGGTGACTTTTGGTCTTTTTTGTTTCCTCCTTTCTGTTGGTATCCATTGATGTGCGAGTTTTGAAATTCTTCGTTCTGGCATTCTCTCTACATGTCCGTAACAGATTAACTGTTTTTGTTGAATGTCCTCTATTATTGTTTTTTCTGCCTTTACCATTTCCCTTATTCTTTCATTTCTTATTCTATCTATGCTCGATACTCTGTTCAAGGTTCTTTGTTCACTTCCATATAAGACGATACTTTTAAACACTGTGGAGTAGATATAGCGTTTTTTTTTTCAAAAGAGATGTTTTTTGACGATAGTATCGAGTTTAGGTATCTAATTGGTGTTTTTCCTTCTCCTATTCTGCTGTCTATTTCCTTTTGTTTTCTTCACAATCTGTTGTTATTTTTGTTCCCAAATAAATGCAGCTTTTCTTTCTCTCCGCCACTGCACATATATTTAGAATTTTGAAGATAATATTTAGTTTATTATTTATTTATTTATAATTTAAATAGGATGTATGAAATTATTAATTTGTAGTATTTGATGCAAAATTCAGATTTAGAAAAGGAGTTTTATTTACTATTTACTGGTGGCAACATTGCTAGGGTGGTATGACTGAAATGTCAATCTTTGATTTTGGCGGGAAACTGACCTGACAGAAACCCACGCCGACTTCGGACTTTGACTCCAAATTAGATTATGGCGTATTTTTAGTCTTTTATCGAAAGTATGTTTTTCTACGAGCGTGCGCAAAGTAGCTACTTTGCGCACGCTACTCAGTGCGCAAAGTAGTACTTTCCCGCACGCTATGCGGGAAAGTGTGCGGGAAAGTAAAATTCTCTAAAATCACCAGAGACAAGAAAATGTTCATATATTTTTAGAAACTTTACACTTTTGGACTTTTTATGCAATATAAGGAACCGTTTTAAGTCATAATTATACTCTTTTCCTTAAAAGTTTCCGTAATCCGCGATATTGTAACTTACACCAAAAGCCATATATTTTGAAATCCTGGGTATAGTAGTGAAAAATTATGTCAAGCAACAATACTTATAATTGTCAGATTGACAGATTTTAAACAAATCTAGGTGTAAAACGAAGTATCCCAAAAAACATAATCCTCAGCTTCGCTAGAAAGCCTTAAGAAAATGGATAGTTCTAATGACCCCAAGATTTACCAGAATGTATCCTGGCACGTGGAGAAAAATGTGATTGATCGAATTATTTATGCATCATAAGGAAACCGTTTTAACTCTTAATCATTCCCTTTTCTCTCAAAGCTTCCGTAATTGGCGATATTACAACTTAAATCAAAAACCATATCTTTTTAAGTCATGTCAGGTCAACAATAATAGTCATGTAAAGCAACAGTAGGTATAACTGACACATACTTTTTCATTTATTTAAATACGGGTCATTATTATTCTGTGCTTGTTTGGACCGCGCTCGTAGAAAAAATATTGTTCCTAACACTTGCGCAAAGTGACTTCTCCGCACTCGACTGATCGACCGAACTCCGCTTGGCGTCGTTCGGTCAACATTAGTCGCGTGCGGAAAAGTATCACTTTGCGCACTTGTTAGGAAAATAACTATTTCTTAGTGAAATAAATGTGTTATTAGTTGATTCGTATCTGCTTTGGTTTATCTCACTACAAATTTAAACAAGTCGTATGAAGAAAAGCGTGTTGTACTTTGTACTGAGTCATTTTGACGTGTGAACTAGGCAAACCGTTCGCAAGATGTCATGTGTCATGTATAATAGCACTGCATCTTTTATGTATATAAGAGACACAGAAAAAATCATGCAAACGATATGTTCAGAAAATATACAGAACATATTATTATTAAGTTCTCAGAAAATTGTATTCTATTTTATGTAAAGTTGACGCATGTTGCAAGTAATATGCCATAATATATAAAGTATAGTATAGTGGTAGGTAGGTATAGTATAATAGTAAAGTGAACATATCAGAAATGAAACAAAATGTGAGGGAGGAAAAGCTGTTCTAAATTTAAAATTGTATCCAAATATGTTTTGAGGCAAATATCTTGAAACGTATTATTTTTTCTATGGACTCCAATGATAATTTTTTGCATTGATCTCTACTCAATATTGTTGGCATAATTAGACCATCTCTGTGCTGTAATCCGACTTTGAATAAATGGTTATTGGCAAACCTAGAAAGATATTTAAGTTCAAAAAATAAATCTTACCAGTACGGCGAGTAAAGGCGACAACAATAAATATTTACTTATATTTTATTTATTATACATAATTTACATTGCACGCATGGATATGCAGTATGCCTTATAAAGCCATATTCCATCCATCTAAAACTACCATATATTGTAAGTAGGTCAATTATGTCAAAAACTGTTTCGTATACCTATTTCCTATATGATACAATACAAGTCGTGCTCAATGCAACTAACTACATATAATACAAAAACCAAAAGTGTTCAATACAATATTTAGGGAAAATTTAAAAAATTTTAAATTCATCATATTTGCCTTAAAATTCATAATTTTTAATTTACAATAACTTTTTATTATAATATTTTTTTATTATCTTTATAAATAATGAGATACTGTATTCTTGGCCTGATATCAGAAAAATACCATCTGCTCTCTGCTCTCTTATTACAATTTTTATCTAATATCTGATATATGGATGCTGCGACTAGCAGGTATCTCAGAAACCAACAATAATTTAAGGGTTTTCGTGATATTTTAGAAAAATGCATTTTTTAAGAAATTTTTAACGTTTTGTATTTTATAATGGAAATAGTTTAGGACATGAGTGTATATGAAGTTTTCCACTTATCTTCTTACACAGAGCATCTATTTAGAATGCCATTGTATGTATCAGCAAGCAGAACAGGATCGGCTCAAGAATATTTTTTAAGATCAAGAAAATAAAAGGCAAGCAGAACAGGACAGGTTTCAGAAAATTTTACAAGATCAAGAAAATTAAACACAAACAGAACAGGACCAGCTAAAAAAAATTTCAAGATGAAGAAGGCAAAAAGCAAACAGAACAGGACAGGCTTCAGAAAATTTTAAAAGACAAAGAA
Source organism: Pissodes strobi (assembly GCA_016904865.1). Taxonomy (NCBI): domain Eukaryota; kingdom Metazoa; phylum Arthropoda; class Insecta; order Coleoptera; family Curculionidae; genus Pissodes; species Pissodes strobi. Next base: position 698,775 of record MU181985.1, read on the forward strand.
GAGAAAAGGCAAACAGAACAGGAGCGACTTCAGAAAAATTTTCAAGATCAACAAGATAAAAGGCAAGCGGATCGGGAAGAGGATGAACGTAAATGACAAGCAGAACAGGACCGGCCTCAGAAAATGTTACAAGACCATGAAGATAAAAGGCAAATAGAACACGATCAACTTCAGACATGGATGCTGGATGTAATTGTAGGCGAGAAAGGAAAATTACACAATATATTAAAAGGACAAAATGAAAAATTTGAAAAAGAATTAGACAATATATAAAAAGAAGTTGGAACTGTAGAAAAGAAGTTGGGGGTGCACAAAAAGAAGAAGGAAACGTACAGCAAAAAATGAGGAATCTACAAGCAGAATTTATCAAACTAAAAAAATCAAGGACTCACCGAGATAGTATTCGCCATAGAACCCAATATCAAACCTCTAACGTATGACGGTCAAACATCCTTGACAAGGACAATGTACAAAAGACAATTTGAAGCCGCTGCTGTTGCCATCGGTTGAAATAACGAAGAAATGGCTACGTCACTAGTGGTAGCGCTTCGTGGATCTGCCCTGGAACTACTCCATTCCCATCAGCCAACAGGGGAAATATGACATACTTGTAGCTGCCTTGGAGATACGATTTGGAGACTACCACAGGAGAAAATTTTATCAGGCACAAGTAAATTCCCAACATCAGAGACCTGGTGAAAACCTGCAATAGTTTGAGGCAGACGTCAGACGTCCCGTTCGATTGGCCTATCTGGGAGCAACGGAAGAATTTCAAGAGGAACTTGCTGCTGAATATTTCGTGGACAGTATCAGAGATCAAGAAACTCAAGAAGATGCTACGTCTAGCCAAATTTGATAGCAGCCGTGAAGTTTTGGGTAGAGGCCTAGAAACCGAGGCGGCCTGTAACATCTGTAAGCCAACAATCAGGGCCGGCGAACACTTGTGAACTAACTGTGATGGACGGTATTTTGAAGAAACTAACCGAAGTTCTTCAGGCCGTGGGGAGATTCCGGGAGCAACTAGAAGTTAGGCCGTGTAACCGAAATGTTATAAATCAGTCTTATAGATGTAGCAGGACTGGACACTTCAAAAGGGACTGTCGAGTACAACGATTCCAGGAACCGCTAGAAGATAGGCTACGTAGCCGAAATATTTGAAATCAGTGCTATAGATGTGTCAGGACTGGGCATTTCAAGAGAGACTGTCGAGTACAACAATGTTCTACATCGCCATCCAGAGACATTAGGAGTTCAAAGTCAAGTCGGGAAGAGTTACAACAATATATCTTTAAAGTTAAGCACAGGGCAGGAAGATTTATCTAGAAGACCATGCGAGGATGAGTATTGCCAAATAATAGATCAACGAGATTAAATTACCCTCATCAGGTAAATCAAATTTGATATTGATCAGCAGTGGACCCCACAGCAACTTAGAAAGGATCATCTTGAGGATAGTGAAGTAGCACTACTGCTAAAAGCTAAAGAAGAACGTCAACCAAGACCAAGATGGAGGGATTTACTTTTAAATATACGTGGTCTCAGTGCGACTCCCTGATAGTTGAAAACGGACTTCTTAAACGAGCCAGGGAAAGCACCGATGGAAAAGTAGTGAAGACGCAGTTAATCGTACCAAGGAAGAGGATATCGGAAGTCTTGGAAGAAGTCCATAATGGTAAGTGGTGCTCATCTCGGAGTTAACAAAACGATGGACAAGATCCGCGACAGATTTTACTGGGTCAACTACTGCCAGGATGTGAAATCATGGTGCAGGCAGAGTTCAACCTGTGCCTCAAGTCAAGGACCCAAAACAAGATCTAGTGGAAAGATGAAGCAGTATGATGTGGGACTACCGTTTGAAAGTGACCGAATGATATTATCTCAAATTAACCCAAACTAACCCAAACTAATCCACAAAGGAAGAAAGGAAGATCTCCCAAGCTAATACCAGTATGGGAAGGGCCTTATACAGCCATTAAAAGAATTATTGACGTAGTGTATAGAATTCAATGTAGCCCCAGAAGCAAACTGAAAGTTGCCCACCTCGACAGGAAAGCATATCACGGACATGAAATAGCTGATCGGGACAATCAGGTTTAAGAGAGAGGCAATGTCACGGCTAAAGACCATCTGAATGTTTTGGTGCTACCCTATAGAACTAGCCATGTCGCGTCTACGTTCTTTCGTATGAGTCATCGTCGGCCGAATAGATTCGGGAGCCGTGGTGTTTTCCCGATGCGTGAAGCTCTGGTCGAGAATAATATAGAGAGGCCCGCTTCGTCCAGAATATTTGTGATATATTTTAGGCTGGATATAAATAGCGGGCAGACTGCGTGTTGTAGTTAGTTAATCATTGAGTTCTGAATTGTAAAGATCTAATAGTTGTAAAGAGTAGTCTAGTGTGTTTAATTGCATAGAGTGATAAAGAATAAAGAGAGTATTATTTTAAAAGAGTAAAAGTTGTGATTTTATCAGAACTCACGGAAAAACGTAACGCTACATGAATATTTTAAAATTATTTCCAATTATAGGAAGTTAAAAAAACACGGCGAACTAAACCTAAATTCCGTTGTTATTTTTAATAGGCCTAAAGAGTATACCGAAGTATGTTACATTTGCAATGAGTTTGGTCGTAAACGAGAACTATGGTATCGCTGCGTACTGCACTGCTAATTAAATACCAAATAAACTTATTGACTTACTAAATATTGTTAATAAACATAAAGTTTTTGATTGAAAATGTTTTACACACCTCAATTTTACCTTTATTTTCAGCTTAAATCATCACCTCAATAACACTATAATACGCACAATTTCCCACCATCTGCGCACTTTTACCCCGTGGGATGGAGAATGGTGCGCTTTCTATTTGTTGTGCTTTTTGCTTTGCTGAATATATAATGTATTTTGTTTACATTTATTTAAGTATCAGTATCGTAAGACCAACACTCTAGTCATAGAAGCACATTGTACTTAGGTGTGCACAATTCCTCCACTCTCCCCTATACATATTTCGATTTGAGCCAGTAACAAACAAATTATAGTGGCACCGTACTGAATATTAGTCCAATTAAAAAAAAAAGAGTTTCCACATGTTATTTATCTATTTTCTATGTATGTAACGTGTAACGTTTATATTCAATACGAAATCTTAGACAAACACTTTTTATCATAATTATTAAATCTTAACTGGCGCCATGATTCATGGCAATAAAGTAAGTATGAAGAGAGCTTGATATTCAAAAAATATTTTTAGAAAAAATACTAATTTTAGTTTCATAAGTGATAAATATTAAAAACTCAAAAATAGTATATAAAAAGAGAGTTCTAGGCAAATGCCAGAAAATTTGGGCCTGAGGTTGAGGTATCTAACATATATTTACTATTTACTGTCAATATAATCAACATCCCAAATTACTCCTTTCTTGAACTGTATATTTGGCAAGCTTACACAGTTGTTTGAGGATATTTCCCGTTTCACAGAAAAGTCAAGTGGGGTTAAATCCGAGGATCTGTTGCACCTCTTCCACCGCTTCATGTATCTGAGAAAATTTTATTTGCCCGCAAATTTCATAAATTGATCATAATTACCGTATTGTTTATTTAATTTTTTCTGCATATTTTAATAACATTTTTACGTTGTTCGTTTGTTAGCGAAATGCTTAAAAAATAGCATCATCTTAATTAGTTATCCAATTAGAATCTATACACCGGAAAGTTGTATGTTTGCGAATCATCTTGTTTAATATTAAACATCGAACAGAAAAGTGTAATTTACTAATACGTCCTTCAACGTTCAGTGCACAATCTTTTCAGCACATCTTCATTTGGCGCCGGATTATTTAAAGTCTGTCTGTTGCATGAACTTTATTTATCTGCTGGAATTACCTCCATATTTGTTTATTGACATATGCCAAATCAGCGACCGCTAAACCTCAACACGTTTACATGCTCCATAGGGATTATGCGGGTATTTTTAGATTTTGCGAACTTGTAAAACGCCAGCTTACGTAAACAATGGAGTGAGGCGGTTCGCTTTGTAAGTTAAGCAAAGTCTGTCGAATTGCACAATCGTTAAAAAAATATAGAGATATATTGACGAACACCCAAAACCAAAAAAAAAAGTCCAAAACAGTGTTTAACATTTGGTTATATTACTGCAATTTCCTTAAGCAGTTTCTAATATAAGGGCTTAAAAATTGGTCATTAATTAAGTGGTACTGCATTTCGATTGAAAAAGTCGGGCATTTTGACGCTTTGAAATGTTTTATATACTTTAACAAGAATATTTTTTGGTATTCTATGTAATAGCCAAATGTATGTCTCTTTAACACCGCTTAACACAGAAATGAAATAAAAAATTACAACAAAATGTTTTTACTAACCCAAAGAATCTATGAGAAAATAAAGCAAAAATAAAACAACATCAGGTTAAGTTATTATAGATAATTAAAAAATTAATTTATATACTTAAAATATATCCATCTCTTGGCAACTTTACCAAGAAGATAATAGTTGTCATAGAAAGAATTGTTCCAGCAGTGGTATCCATCGCATATATCCTTGGTATAGCCAGAGTACAAATAATACCGAGTAGATTCACTCAGCAAAAATCGTTTCATGTTTTTGGATCAAAGGCAAAAGCCGCAGCACGGTAAAAAATTAGTTTTTACTCTACCTGCGGCATCGAGCAGTCTGCGAGGGGAGATTCAAAAAGTATTAGCTGATGCAAAATTATTTCCTCGGTTATTATTTGATACACGATATTTCAAAGGGCCATTAAGGTAATTTTTAATACGTGATTCAAATGAATAAAACTATGTAATAAAATTATACAAAATAGTAACGTATACTAAATTCAAAAACATTATAAATAAAGATAAAACCAATTAAAATAATTTATTTGACAGTTTGTAACTTGATTCATCTATTAAAACATGTATAAAGCAGAAGGTTCAAAGTACCTGACAAATATTGTGGGAATTTAAATATAAAAAGGACATATTAAGCTAGTAAAGTAAATTTATAGCTTCTTAAAGGTCTTAACACTTTATTACTCGCGCTACGAGTATTTTTCTCACATTTACTGCGAAATCGTCAGTTCACTACTCTAGCTGACTTATATGGCGTCCGCTTTAACATGGCCAATTAACCGGGTGCATTTCTCAAGTGATTGGCTGCATTTGTGAGAATTTCTCTCATCGCGCTACGTTTGCCGTAGTACTTTTAACATTGAAAATGTTTCTGTTTTGCTGTTATGGGGCCTCAAATTGCGAAAAAGTGCATGCTACATTTGGCACACATGATGTCATATGCGTGATGAACTACTAACCCAAACCAACCAAAAGTAATCAAAAGCACCAAAAAGAACTAAATGTATCGGAACAGATTAAAAAAATTAAAGTAAGACTAACTCAAATTATTCGAACTTTTGCAGCTAACCAAAACTAACCAAATAGATTAAAATTGGTTATAACGTATCGGATTCGGTTCAAATTACTAAAATAAATTGGAACTAACTGAAACTAACCGAAAGTTGATTGAACAACTAACCAAAAGCACCAAAAATGGCTAAACCGTATCGCGCAAATTAAAAATATTAAAGTAAGTTAAAATTAACTTAAATTAACCGAATTTTGGCGACTAACCAAAACTAACCGAAACCATTAAATTTGATTGTAACGTATCGGAGTCGGTTCAAGTGAACAAAATGAATTAAAACTAACTAATTAAAGAAATGCCTTTTTAACATTATAATATTTTTTAACATAATTATAAAAAAATTTAAAAAGGTGCGGATATGAAGACCTAAAAAATTACCCTCCACTTGTAGATAGGAAAATCTATTAATATATAACTAGCCATGACGTTGCGGTAAATAATTCTAACCTGTTCCGAATTGTTGTGCCCGTTCTTTCGCTTTTGGTTACTTTTAGTTAGTTTTGTTTAGCCGTTTAATTAACTTTCGGTTAGTCCCAGTTAGACCCTATTTATTTTAGTCATTTGAACCGACTCCGTTACGTTATAATCAAATTTAGTGTTTTTCGTTACTTTTGGTTAGTCGCCAAAGTCCTGCTCGTTTTGGTTAGTTTTAACTTACTTAAATTTTTGTAACCTATTCCGATACGTTTTAGTGCTTTTGGTTACTTTTCATTAGTTTTGGTTTGTCATTCAATCAGATTTCTGTTAGTTTTAGTTGGTTTCTATATATTTTAGAATTTGAACCGGTTCCAATACGTTACGAGTATAATTAATTTTAATGTTTTTGGTTAATTTTAGTTAGTCGCCGAAATTCGGCTAATTTAAGTGAGTTTCAACTTACTTTAATAATTTTAATCTATTTTGATTTATGTTTTCGCTTTTATGGTTACTTTTGGTTAGCTTTGTTGTTCAATCAACTTTCGGTTAATTTCAGTTAGTTTCAATTTATTATAGTTATTTGAACCGGTTCCAATACGTTATTATCAATTTTACTGTTTTTGGTTAGTTAAGGTTAGTCCCCAAAATTCGGTTAATTTGGGTTAATTTTATCTTACTCCAATATTTTTAATCTATTACGATACGTTTTAGCCGATTTCGGTGCTTTTAGTTTCTTTTGGCTAATCATTCAATCAGCTTTCAGTTACTTTCAGTTAGCTCCAATTTATTTTACTCATTTGAAGCGGTTCCGATACATTATAACCAATTTAAATGTTTTTGGTAAAATTATGTCAGTCGCCAAAATTAGGTTAATTTGGGTTAGTTTCAACTAACTTTAATATTTCTGATCTGTTCCGATAGGTTTAATCTCTTAGAGCTTTTGGTTACTTTGGCTAGTTTTGATAAGTCGTGCAATCTACTTTTTTGTTAATTACAGTTAGTTTCAATTTATATTAGTCATTTGAACCGATTCCGATACTTTATAACCAATTTTAACGTTTTTGGTTAATTGCCAAAATTCGGTTACTTTGGGTTAGTTTCAACTTACTTTAATATTTTTAATCTGTTCCGATTCGTTTTAGCCCTTTTTGGTGCTTTTAGCTACTTTTGGTTAGTTTTTCAATCAACTTTCGATTACTTTCAGTTAGTTCCAATTTATTTTAGTCATTTGAATCGGTTCCGATATGATATAATCAAATTTAATGTTTTTGGTTAGTTTTGGTTAGTTGCTAAAATTCCGCTCGTTTTGGTTAGTTTTAACTTAATTTAATTTATATAACCTCTACCGGTACGTTTAAGCCTGTATTGGTTACTTTTGGCGAGTTTTGATTAGTCATTCAAACAACTTTCGGTGAGTTTCAGTTAGTTCTAATTTATTTTAGTCATTTTAATCGATTCCGATCCCTTATAAATCAAATTTAAGTTTAAGTAAATAAACTAACACGATCTCACACGCGTATGATGTCATGTGTCAAATGTAGCATGCACTTTTTCACGATTTGAGGCCCTATACCTACTAGGATAATAGAAACATTTTCAGTGTTAAAATATAAGAGTTGCTTTAAAAACACAAAAGGTCATGTGAAAAATTCGCAATTATCAAAACATAAACGGATTTTTGCTCACGCTAGTGGTGACAGGCATTTTATTTTTGCCGTACTTGTTCTCTTTTCTCACTATTGTCTTTATCCATATTTAGGTAAATAACAAAATTTTAATAAAGACATATTTGTTAAATCGATTATACGTGTAATTGAAAAACTGCATATTATTCAAACATTATTATAAATCTTAACTGAGAGGGTCTTTGGGGCAATGAAAATCCGTCACCCACTTTTGTAATACAATAATTATTCAGACAACAATATCTCGCCATAGTAGCGATCTTAATAATTATTTAATTCAACGCGACCCAACAGTACAGAATATCAAGGCGTTTGCACACTGACCGTAAATTCTCCCTCGTAGTGTAGCCACAACTGGCCGCGAACGAGATTGATCCGGAATCGCTTCGAAGGTAAAAACTGTCGGCGAAATTGGAAATTTGTCATGAGTGAACCTACCGTATATACTTATTTATACCGTGGTATAGCTATCAAGAGATGGATTTAACTGACCTATGAAAGTTAAACAAATCTAAATTGACTTTAACAAGTTTTTGTTACCTAAAACGAATAAAATATTAACCTCAAAAATTTCTCATCGGGGCTCACAAAATTACAAAACTAGATGAAATCAATAGTCCCGGAGTTTATTATTTAAATCGCGGGATTTTGAAATACCTCAGAGTAATATTGCTCTGCTGTGCATACTTTTACAAACATTTTGTTTTTCTTACCACTTGTTCACATGTATAATTGCATTGTAGAATTTTGCATAATTATTGTACACTGCTGTGAATTTATTTCAAAAGATTTTCCGTGTTTCTGCATTATTGTACAGGGTGTCCCAAATTCGAGCCTCATCATTGGGATCTCGGAAACTAGAAGAGATACGAGATCGGTTAAATGGAGGCAAAGCTGCGCAATTTGATGCTGATCAAAATGCCACCTTACAAGTTTAAAAATTCCGCGAATATTCGCGATTTAATTTTTATTTTTTTATGGCTTTATTTGAATAGATATAACAAAATAAATTTCACATTCTCATTGTTACTTTTTCTTTTCTACAAGATGATGTTATCAGATTTTCAAACCGACGTTTCGTCTTTGTGCTGCCATCATCAACTTTGTTTTTTTAAATACGGCCCTGGATTTTTTATTACGGACTTTAAGAGCTTCTAAGGTCCTAAAATCAATGATGCATCTCACTTAATCGAAAAATTCATATTAATGGCATTTTTCATAAGAACTCATGTGTTAGAGAGAGACAGAAAACAGATTTTTGGTAAGATCTTACCAGGAAATCATTAAAATGATTTTTTTCGAAAAAGATCGATACAACAATGAGAATGTGAAATTTATTATTTGTTCCAAATCTAATCCCACACAACTATACTCAACACCACGGGTAATAAGTTTCGAAAAAAATGTGATAGAAAAATTTGATTTCACTCAGCCCCTATCAAAACAGTTAAAAACAAAACTACTGCTATTGACGGCCTTCGCCGCCACCTGTTTTTGTAGGGTTTTTCTCCTCTGCCCCTCAACCGTCGAACTGCATCAGCGGCAAGTCCGACTGTATTTACTTGGGTAAATTGCTAAAAATATAGCCTAGAGCCTATGGTTTGAGGGTTGACACTTTAGTAATAATTATATTATTTATAAACCACTTCTTATGTAATTTTTTAAGCTTTCTTTATGCAGAGCGTTAATGCGAAAAAACATGTTTTTCTTTTTAATCCTATTAAAAAATCTATTTTCTGTCTCTCTCTAACACATGAGTTCTTATGGAAAATGTCACTAATATGAATTTTTCGAATAAGTGCGATACATCATTGGGGTTGGAACCTTGGAAGCTCTTAAAATCCGTAATAAAAAATCCAGGGCCGTATTTAAAAAAACAAAGTTGATGATGGCAACTCACAAACAAAACGTCGGCTTGAAAATCTGGTAACACCATCTTGAAGAACAGAAAAAGTAGCAATGAAAACGTGAAATTTGTTTTGTTATATCTATTTAAATAGAGTCATAAAAAAAAATTAAATCGTGAATATTCGGTTTTTTTAAACTTGTAACGTGGCATTTTGATAAGCATCAAACTGCGCAAATTTGCCTCCATTTAACCAACCTCGTATCTCTTCTAGTATCCGAGATCCCAATGATGAGGCTCGAATTTGGGACACCCTGTACACTGTTAGAATTTATAAAAATATATTGGAATCACGATTTTTTCCAATTTTTTGTACATTTCTCTTTTCTAATACCAGAAACAGACAGTAATGTGAAACCTAGGGTTATCCATAAATCAAAACCATTAATTTGTACTAGCAAAAATCCTGGCCAGCCAATTAGGACTGTACCCAAACTTGGATTCCTTTACGCGTACAGATTCCATCCCTCCACTACTGTGGATGAGTTACAGGGACATTTAAATTCCACGGCACCTGATATCGATTTTGCCTGCTCTATACGGAATAAAAAGGATCACACCATGTCGTTTAAAATACCGTTTCCCATGAAGGATGTCAAGAAAGTCTATTACCACAAACAATATGGCCTGAAGGAATTGCCGTACAACGTTTCAGAGTTTTCCAAAGCAAAATTTTCAGAATGATATAGCCCGTTTTACAGTTCGCAATTCTCCTTGCAATACGCAATACTCTTGATCAAAGGCATGCGCAATACAGAAATTTCGTGCAAGTCTCTTGCCAGTTCAAGACATTGCACAAAATCGGTCCGGTTCGATTTTTATTGCAAGTTTCGTGCAATTCTGGGGGAAAAATTTGGGGACTTTTAGTTACCAACTTATCAAAGTTCCCAAAAGAACGCGATTATTATTGACGTTAACGTTTATATTTTATTTATTCTATTTATTTTTCCCTATTTCCCATCGATTGTTCCGAAGGCCTCGATTATACTTGCGTTTCGTTGATTTTGCTTTTGAACTTTAGCTGTAAATTATAAAATTTGTTGTATCGTACTTTAAGGTTGCCTTTATAATGTCATGTTGATTGCTAATGGCCTTTGATCTAACGCTTCTATTCATTTTTAGTACATAAAACTAAGAAGTTTACAAACACAAATATAAAATCAAATTTTAGTATATTTTTTAAGGTTGGTAGTGAACTAAAGTATTGCAATTGCAAATAGAAATTTCCAAACATTTCCTGATAAAAGTGGCAAGCAATGTCTTGCAAGGTCGGGGTATTGTTGCAATACTATTGCAAGTAGAATTGCGAACTGTAAAACGGGCTTATGAAACATCTGCCTCTGGACTAGGAGCTATACAACAGGATAGGATGGATTTATGATATATCTTTCATTTGAATAAAATATACAGTCTCTATGCAATAAAATGAACCAATTGTTGTATTTAGAAAGCAATACTTATGATGTCCAATTTATTGAATTATTTTTGTAGGTACAATACTGTACACGGGGTACTTCCATATATGTTCGGAGGGATATCGCTGCCGTGAATCCATAAAACCTAGCATCTCGAGTTACTAGGTTTTGAAATTTTATTGCATTTTTGAACTCGGCGTGAAATTTTATACCATACATAATTTTTTATTTTTTTTCCAACTATCTATGGTATTTTATGGCAACCCTGTATTCTAGTAACTCGAACTTTCTTCGTTCATATATGCTTGAAGAAAATATAGCATTTAGATATACATCTTATCACTGGTAACATTTTTGTAGGTATACATGAAACATAACATAGTAAGTCAAGTTACTAGGTGTTTTACAAGTATATTTAATATCAGTTTTAGGATTTAGCGGGAAATCTTTGAAGTTACTAGGTTCTGAAATGGTGCTCGGCCTTTGAACTTGACAGCTTTTTGTCGTGAGGTGGATGCCGAATTCTGTGGAATATTGCTGGAAAAATCAAATACGATAGTAGTATGTGTGTACAGATCCTGTCTTGGTAATTTTGACGGTTTTCTCGAGTCTTTCGAGGAGCTTTTGAACTTTGTGATAACGATCTCTAATGATATTGTCATTTTGTGTGACTTTAATGTCAATTCTAGAATTCCCCAACCCAACAATGATCTTGCTGAACTTTGTAACTTAATCAATTCATATAATATAGTAACCACTATTTCAGACTATACTAGAATAACTTCAGACTCTCAAACTTTTATTGATAACATAATGACTAATATAGAATTTGATTATTTTACTTCGGCGACAGTAGATCCTTGCTTATCTGATCATTATAGAATATATATTGAGTTATAAAATCGGGTAAATATATCAGATATCAAACTACGAAATATGTCTATAAAAAACTTTGGAAGATTCAACTCAGCGCTTGCAATGGTAAGCTGGGGTATCTTTCATGACACAAGTAAAAATATAAATATTTTAGATGAATATATTATTAAAATATTTACTGATCAGATCGAAAATCATTTTCCATGCGTAAAAATATAGCGGGCTCTAAAATAAAGCGTATGCATGTAAACTGGATTAATGACGAATGGCAGCTAGTAGCTGATTCAACCAAATCTCCTTCGAATTTTACAGCTTACAAAAATTATAAATATTTCTATCGGCACTCAATAGATGCTGCTTAAGCATCCGCCTTTAACGATTACATAGCAAGCTTTAATAATAGATCAAAAGTTCCTTGGGGCCGTATTAGAGATGAGTGCAATAAACCTAAAAATCAAAATGTGTGTAAGCTAAATTCGGAAACTCTTAACAACTAATTTTGTACTGTTTCTAGTACAATATTGGGCTCACTCACAACAGCTGACAAAGATCACTACGTATTTTTAAACAAAATGTCTCGACCTTTATTCTCCATTTTTCTGTTGCCTGTATCGGAGATCCATGTCTATAATGCTATAAATGGTTTAAAGAAATCCAGTTGCTGCGATATCTACGAGATAACTACAAAAATGCTTAAAAATTCGGCGCATATCCTAGCTCCACTAATATAGCAATACTAATAAGCAAATGTTTTTCAGAAGCGAATTCCCTGACTCATTTAAAATAAGTAAGGTGTTGCCAATTTTCAAAAAAGGTAATCGAGAAAAAATGGATAATTTCAGTCCTATTTCCATTATCCCCTTGTTTGGGAAGGTTATTGAAGCGGTTTTAAAGGACATGCTTATGTCTTACTTAATGAAATTCCAGATCTTGGTAAATAGTCAGTTCGGTTTCATACAGGAGCGATCCACTGCTCAGGCTATTTTGGAGGTTGTGAGATTCGTGGTCGAGGGACTTGATTGTGGAGAGCTGCGAACAGCAGTGCTGTGCGACCTCAGCAGGGCGCGTCTCTCATTGTATCCTATTGGATACGGTGGAATATCTGGGTATAAATGGCCCACCACTTTTCTTATCAAATCTTACCCGAAGAACAGGAAACAAATTGTTTATATAAACGGTAAACGATCTTCCGAAAGGATTATCCCTGGCGGGGTACCCCAGGGTTCAATACTGGGACCGCTTCTTTTTATTATTTATATGAATGACTTAAATATTAATATGTTGCCCAATCGAAGTGTATTGTACGCAGATGATTCTACTTTATTAATCTCGGCAAAAAATGATTGTCAGCTTGTCGAGAATACTGATCAAGCCTTGGAAATGGCTGAAAAATGGTTCACCTCAAATTCACTAAAGTTGAACTGTGATAAGACCCAGTTAATTAATTTCTCTTTTGCTAAGGTGAGAGCGAGTGTGTGAAGTTGTTGGGTGTTACCATTGACAAGGGACGAAAGTGGAAATGCCATATCGATGATCTATGCAATCGGTTAAGTAAACAAATTTTTCTCATAAGACAATTAAAAAAAACTTTTCATGCAAGAATTGTACTTATTATTCATTTCTCTAACTTCCATTCTGTACTGAGTTATGGTGCAGTTATATGGGGTGGATCATCACAAGCCATTAAAGCATTTAAAGTTCAAAAAAGGGTCATAAGGACCATGGAGGGAGTTGGCCCCAGGGTATCTTGTGCACGTCTTTTTACGAAACATCGTATCATGCCAATACCATGCATTTACCTCTATCAAGTACTACTTGCAATTCATCGCACTTCCAGCAATATCCCTACGCTTTCGCACACCTATAATACCCGATCAGGAAACACTCTGCTATTAAATAGACATGTATCGATGTCAAATATATGCTTCTTTCTTTCAGAATGTTAACATCAAGTGAATTTGTTTTGTAGCTATGGAAACGTTTTTAATGTCAATTTTAAACATATACAATATTTTAGACGCATATTTTAATTGAGCCTTATTTATTGATAGAATCAGTGGTTGTTTAATGAAGAGATAAAAAGTCTTATAATCTGAACGAAATCAACACGTTTAAAAAGCCTTCAATATCTCGTAGGACTACTCAATAGATGGACAGCTAGGATCTTTTAGACTTACTCATTATCAGGGTATTCTATGAAACGTCTCCATAGTTAGAAACAAGGCCACTTTAAGTTAATATACCCGTATCAGAAACTTGGAAAAAAATCCTAACATGGGTTATAATTTCAAAAACTTTCCAAGCTATACTGAAATAATCAATCTAAAGCTATCGCCATTTTTACAAAATTGAGGTTTAAAGTTATGTTTTTTACGCACTTTTTTATTGCCCCCGGTATAATATATATTAAGGACTATGCTGTATATCAGTAAGGTCATTTTAAAGCCAAAAAAGAGGCTTCAAATTGCTGGGTAGATTCTAAAAATATTCAAAATCATTAAAAATATGGCTCACTTTTACTGTTGATTAGTTTATGTTCCAGAAAAAAAAAATATAAAGAATACTTTCATAGTGGAATATTTACTTTAATAATATTATTCTTTAGTATTCTACGGAATAGACAAATGTATGTATCTCTAACACTGTTTAACACAGAAATAAAATGAAAAAGTACAACAAAATGTTTTTATTTTTCATAAACCGCAAAGAACCTATGAGAAAATAAAGCAAAAATAAGACATTATCAGGTTATGTTATCATAGATAATTAAAAAAATAATTTATAAAGTTAAAATTTGTTTTGCTCTAAGGTCCAAAAAGGTAATTTTTGCCTTAGACACAATTGTCCTACAATGGTATCCACTGCATATGTCGTTCGTAAAGTTATCAAAAGATGGCTATATCTGACCTATGAAAGTTAAAAAAATCTAAACGGTCTTTAACAGGTGTGTGTGCCTAAGATGAATAAATATTAAGTAAACTTCAAAAGTTTCTCATCGAGGCTCACAAACTAGATGAAAAGTAGTTGCGTAACGTAATTCAGTAATCCCGGAGTTTATTATTTTAATCGCGGGATTGTGAAATACCTCAGAATAATAGGGGATTCCTAATATTTTTGTACTGCTGTGCATACTTTTGCAGATAATATTTTCTTTTTCTTACCACTTGTTCACATGTATAATTGCATTGTACAATTTTGTATTATTATTATACACTGTTGTGATTTTTAAAAAAAATATATATTTTTTTCTGCATCTTGTTCTAAACGAACAAGATGCGCTTTTTGGACGCATGCGGTTTGCGGTCATTATTATTATACACTTTTAGAATTTATAAAAAGATATAATCTTTTTCTTAGACAATTATGTTAATTTAAGACGGGCGTTTAAAGCTGTCGATGCTCAAACTAATTTCTTGAAAAGTTTTTAATGTATTAGCAGAGACAAGGGGAAGACAGTTAAGTAAAATAGAAAATTTGTCCCGTCATACCATCTCTTTTACTTAATGCCTTTCCGTATAGCGCTCTTTTATCTAGCATCACCAAAGGTGATTATAGATGGAGCTAAAGTCGTGTCGACGCTGTTGCAGAAACAAATGATATATGTCTTTGTCTAACTCATGGAATTCTGCGTTAGAAGCTGAACAGCTGAATACTAGATGACATCGACAAGTATGTCATGTTATAGTCTATGACAGTTCAATACGTCACACCATGTTTTCATTTTAGGCTGCTTTTAGTTTGGCTGTTGGCTTGCTGCTGTTTTCTTATATTTTTGTGTTAATTTCGCAAATTTTTGCATGAAAGATATACTTTTGATGTGTAAACATCTTACGCGGCAGTATGAGGGTAAATATCGGCAAATGGGACGGAAATGTGGGGACGGAATATATAAACGCGATGTGACATTATAACACGTGCGCATTGAGGAGCAACCTAACCCAGGACGGCGACGATTGCAGTAAAAGTGAGCCATACCTTTTTAAGCATATCTTTTTCTTAATGATTTTGTATATTTTTAAAATCTAGGCAGCAATTTGAAGATTCTTTTTTTGGATTTAACATGGCCTTACTGATATTCAGCTAAAAGTATTCCATATATATTATACCGGGGGCAATATAAAATGTGCGAGAGTGAAAAAAAACATAACTTTTAACCTCAATTTTGCAAAAAGGTGATAGCTTAGATTGATTATTTCAGTGGTTCGTTTTCGAAATTATAACTCCAGTTTTTGTATTTTTGATTTTCTGACACCAATATATTAACTTAAGGTCAAGGATATAGCCTTGTTAGTAACTAAGGAGACGTTTCAGAGAATACCCTGATAATGAACAAGTCTAAAAGATCTTAGCCGTTCATCCATTAAGTGTCTTACGAGATATTGAAGGCTTTTTAAACATGTTGATTTCATTTTGATTACAATATTGTTTACCTCTTTATTAGGAAACCACCAATTCTATCAATAAGTAAGGCTAGCTTAAAATATGTTTTTACTTTATTGGTCTTTACCTAAATGTTTGACAGTGATATTAAAAACGTTTCCACAGCTCCAACAAATCCATTTCAAGTTAATATACTGGTTTCAGAAAACAGAAAACCACAATAAATTTGAAAAAAATCGTGATTCCAAAATCGTCCCAAGATTTGCGTATTAGAATAATAATAATGCACAATAATTTAAAAAGATGCACAATAGCCTGCAGAAAAACGTTAATCTTTTTATAAATTCTAACAGCATAATAATAATTGACTGCAAACCGTATGTGACCGAAAATCGTACACCAACAAGATGCAGAAAAAAGCAAAATATTCCAAAAAAAAATCACAACAGTATAAAATACCTATTATGAAAAATTGTACAATGCAATAAAATTATACATGTGAACAAGAAACAAAATGTTTGTAAAAGTGCATAGCAGTACATAAATATTAGCTATCCCCTATTATTCTGAGGTATTTCGCAATCCCGGGATTAAAATAAAATCCGAGATTATTGAATTACATTACGGAACTACCTTTCATCCTCTTGTAAAGAAGATGAAAATATAAACCTTTCATTTCATACAAAGCATTTTTTAAAAAGCCAAATGTTCTTGAGTTATATGAGAAATTAAAGGATTTAAAAGACTTTTGGTTATTCTTCACTGTACCCATCCGAATATATCCTACCCTGTACAGTGCTTATTTTTGACCAGTATGATAAATTCCGTCATTACATTCTGGAACTGCTTTTCATCTATTTTGTTTTATATATTTAATATTGTACTTCTTTTAGGCACACAAATTTGCTAATACTTATCCGTATAGATTTGTTTAATTTTCAAAGGTCCGATATAGCCATCTCTTGGCAACTTTACCAACCAGCAATACCATCGATATAATTGTTGTTTTAACAATTATCTTCTTGGTAAAGTTATCAAGACATGGATATATTGGGCTCTAGAGCAAAAAAAACTTTTAAGTTCATAAATTAAGTTTTTAATTATCTATAATAACTTAACCTGTTGATGTTTTATTTTTGGTTTATTTTCTCATAGATTCTTTGTGTTTTATGAAAAATAAAAACATGTTTTTAATTTAATTTTTGTGTTAAGCAATGCTAGAGACCTGTTCATTTGGCCATTCCGTAGAATAACCAAAAATGTTCTTATTGAAGAAGTATTTCACTATAGAACTATTTTTGTTTTTCTGCAACATAAGGTACTCAACAGTAAAAGTGAGCCACACTTTTTTACATATTTTTTGCATCTGTATTTTCCTTGGTATTTTCTTAATAATTTTGTATATTTGTAAAATCTAACCAGTAATTTGAAGCCATTTTTCCGTATTTTGTAATTAATTTTGTAATTTTTAAAATCTAACCATAATTTGAAGCCTCTTTTTAGCTTTGTGATGGCCTTACTGATATTCAGCTAAAAGTTTTCCATATGTATTATAACTGTAGCAATATAAAAGTGTGAGGAGGGTGTAAAAATCATAACTTTTAACCCAAATTTTCAAAACTAGTGATAGCTTTAGATTGATTATTATTTAAATATATGTTGGAATGTCTTTAAAATTATAACTGTAACGCGCCTGTTTTAGGATTTTTGTCCAATTTTTGTATTTCTCATTTTCTATTACCAGTAGTATATGAAATTAAGGTGGCTTTGTTGGTTATCATGGGGACCTTTGGGTATTAGTTTAATTTTTTCCTGTTAACGGCTTGTGAGTATTCCAATATGGAGAATCTGAATTGGTCCAGGTATTTAAAGAAGAATGACCTGAAGCTTTTCTGAATACCCTGATAATGAGTACGCCTAATGGATCTTATATAATAATATGCCTACATCATATAGATATATTTTTGATTTGCGTTCTACTGGCAACACGGACATAACAAGGATACTCTCACTTTAATGAATGCCAGTAGGAAAAAGGTTTTAGATCTAACCCTAGCTAGTCCCTTATAACACTTCTGATAAAAAAATGTCCGAAGAGCGCTAGGCATCTGCACGCCAGGTTTGACATCAAAAGAGTAGAAAATTTGGAAACAACTTCCACCAACCTACATAGCCAAATAACTTCGTCTATTTGCCCTATTAGATATAAAACCAGTTACAAAAGTGTGCACTAGTGGAATAGGGTATTCAGTAAACTCAGAACTGATACTAAAAAGCTCTTTAATGCGACAAAAAAAAATCGAGAAATTGAGATGAATACACGAAGTACCTGACTGAATTCAATAAAGAACTGGGAAGGTTCAAGAGAAGAATATGGAAGCAATCCTGCGAGGGAATCGACGAGCCGATTTCGGCGGTTCGGCTTCAAAAGGTTCAGTTAAAAGACCACTCCAACGGTATAGGTTAACTTATAAATCCTAACTATAAATTTAATTACGAGAGGCAGAAAAGTCTAGAGGCACTTCTAGAGACTCACTTCCCGAGCTCCACCATCTTGATAGATATCCCTAACGCAAAAGAAACTGCAGGAAATGCAACAGCTGGCTTGCCTGAGCATTACGGGGGCTATGCAGATATACATGGTTTTGCCGTATTCCGCTCTGCTTCATAGGAAGCGATCAAAAGAGCCCCGTAAATTATCTTGAAATGCCTTTTGAAGTGGTCATTCAAAATCGCCGCGCAGTCGTTACGAAAATCGTCTCCTGGGACTAGTATGTGGAATACAGATCCAATATGAATGAAGGAATTGGCATTGGGATATAAGTATAGAATGTTACAGTCCCTAGGTAAAACAGTCTCCATCTTCCAGTCAGAAGTTCTACCCCTAAATGCGCGTGCTCTGGAATGCACCAGAAGATGCATTAAAGAAGCCTAAAATATACATTTTATTCGATAGCACTGAAATCTCTGAAGTTTTGGACTTGGATAAGATAGTCTAGCAATGTAAAACCATAGTATATAGGAATATCTGTAGAATATGCAAAGCAACAGGCCAAAGGTACTAAACTGACCTTAATGTGAGTGCCGGGCATGAAGGTGTAGATGGAGCCGGAACCATTCTGTGGCGTCAATAAAAACCACGTATGGCGGACCTAAACGTGAGAAAAAGATCAAAAAGAGTCCTTTTGGAGCAATACACCCAGCCAGATGTAAGCGCAGAAGTATTTGACTTGCTCGCAAAAAAAATGCTAAGACACCTTTTGCTGCGAAATGATGAATTAAGAAGACTAATCGCTTGTCTTTTCAATTGATACAGCTTCTTGAGATACCATTAGAAGAACATGGGCAAAGGTGACAGCAAACACTGCAGATTCTCCAATAAGGACGATGAGATTAGCGAATATATTCTGTGCGAGTGTCCCATGTGTCTCGAAACAGGCATAACTTTTTCGGAAGGGTTGGCATAGCACCAAACGAACTTGGTTGTATGGCCCAAAGAAAGATACTAAGCGTTATGAAAAGCTTAGACCTTGGCTTCTATTCGAGTATGGTAAAAAGATCTCTCTGGGTCGAGGTGCAGAAAGGCCTTTAAATGACGAACCGATCCCTAACAATCTACATCTCTACTGAATACAGCCCTGTGCGAATTAAGTATGCAAAGGCGACAATGTGTAAACCTTGTATCTAGTTAGCTGATGACCACTACACCCTATCGCAAAAAAAACGAGCACCAGTTAAAACAAAAGGATTCTTTGTGTGCATTTCGCTAAACCGGCCCGATCGCTTTTCGATTACCTGATGGTTATATGGCTTTAGCCGCTTTTCGAAAAGATGACAATACTTTGTGCATACAGAATAGTTCGTTTTTTATGCTCATTATAGCCTCTTTTGTTACTGCCAATCCTAGATCTTCCTCCCTTGCATTTGGATTTCTTGGGACTTCTGGAATTAAGTAACCAAGGCTGCTGATTTTCCAATAAACTGTCTTTAGATTTATTCCTTTAATAATTTCCGCAATTTGTTTCAAATTAATATTCTCAATTCGAGGTATTCTTTTTAGAAATCAGTGTGAAAGCTGTAAGTATGCACTGTTATATAAGCCTGTAAAATGAATAGTCTGCCTCATCATTCTATTGATTAATATTATATAGATAAATGTGTTTAGGGTTCATATCTTATATCGTTGTAATATTCTATAAAACAATATTTTTTATGAATATTTGTTGGGAGCGAATCTCCTATCTGCAATGTGCACTAGTGTGCAATGCATGCCTCGTATGCATTTAATTAATTATTATATCTGAGTATTGTCGATGTAAAAATTAATTTAATAATAGATCATTTATCGTCATATTTTCTCACAATTAAATAAATTAGTGTCAAGATTTTATAGGAACTCAGGCAAGATTAATTATATTTCATGAATCTATAATTATATTGCTATTTGTATTTATTATTCGGTTTCTAAGCACTTGATAGACAACTCAACACTGATTTAATCCGTCTGCTTATGATAACTTATTTTTGTTTATCAGTATGCAGAGTATATATAATATGCCTTCGTACAAAATATATTTTGTATTCACATTTAAAGGAAAATGACAGGGTACAGGGTGATCCAGATAACTCTTAAACTGAAATATCTCATTTATTTTTGAAATTAGAAAAAATATTCCGAACAAAAGTTCTTTGATTTCATCTCTTTTTACATATGCTTTTGTTTTAATGTATACGTGGTACTGCAAAAAAAGCAAGGGCTAATTTTTTATGATTTTGAATTTTCTAATAAATTCTGGATATTTTTTTGTATAATATATCTTGTATCAAAATTTACTGGTTTTCAAAATATTTACGGTTTTAGAAGTAGGCGAAATACGATTATTTTTTTGTTATAATTGCTTCTACTTGGTGTTTTTCAAATGTTATGACATTGATGTTTGAAGTCTGATTTACTGATTCATCTTTATTTCTGCTAATATTTTACAAAGTCAGATATTCGATTATTGAAGGATTGAAAATAGTCGAGCTTTTTTTGAAGAATGAACGGTACAAGAACGTGAGAACAATATAGGGAAACTGTTCATAATGGTCACTGATGGTGGGAGAATACCATCTGTGCCAACTATAATTAATACGAGGAAGTTATTGCAAGAAACAGCATCTCTAGTAAATAAAAAAGGACAAAACAAAGAAACGAAGAAAGGGATCTTATTATATTGCTTTATTTAAGAAAATCTATCAGAGACTGTATCAGAGATACAAGGTATGGACCACGAAACAAGCGAGTTAGTTATGGAACAGTTTACAGAACTCTAAATCAATATGGATACCACGATATTAAAATTGGGCCGGCTCAACAATTAAACGACGAACAAATAAGAAGATATGAATTTGATCAAGTTATAAGAAAAAGTTTTAATCAAAATCCAAATTATTTCAATGAAATTGTGTAGATTGATGAGGCGATATTTACCACTACCGGTATTTATAATAGGAAAAACTCTTATGTTTGATGCAGAAAAACATCCACCAGCTGTTGAGACAATTGCTTTTCAAGAACGTTCCTCAATAAAAATTTAGTGCGGTATTTTGGGACATAAGGTTTTACCTGTGGCACCTTAAATGTGTTATTCAGTTCTAACCTTTGGAAAATGAAATTGAACACTCTATCGATGAACTATCACTTCAAACTCGGCAAAATATAATTGCCTTCATGAGGAGGTGCTCATTCTGGCAGTAAGAAATTTTTTCATAATAATTCTCAAGAACTCAAGTGTGAATGGAACAACAAACTGTCCTGCGAACTCCTCAGATCCAACGCCCACGGATACCTTCCTCCGGGGATACTTTAAAAATACAGTACATAGAGAAAGAAGTAACAATATTAAAGACATTCAGAGAAAAATAATAATTGTCGAAGAAATAAGAAATTTAAATGAAAACGAGACGGAAGCAACTATTAATGCACTGCAACGAGTGCAACGCCAGAAAATAATTTATCAGATATGTGACGAGGTTAATGGGGGACACGCAGAGCATTAGTATATGCTAGATATTATACGTTGTCTTTATCTTGTTGTTTATGATTGATTATAAATTTTAATTATCTAGTATAATATTTCCAAATTTAATAAACTATGCTATAATAATTGTTATATCTCATTTCTACAATATTAGCAGAAAATAAAGATGAATGAGATATTTCAGCCTGTATTGCCACATTCTTGCACACAATAATGCTGGTTATATGGAGTCAATAGTGGAATTTATCTGGAACTGTAATTTAATTTCGTACATGTATAACTTTTTAGAAAAAAGACACTGTTTATTTATTAGCCGTAAATTTCTAGGAAGATGAAAATGCTGGAGAGAAATTTATGAAAATAGCCAAGGTCTATTAGGTTCTTAAGGATCCCAATTCGAGGAATGAGTATGATTTGCGTGGAGATTCCTAGTTTAGGGACAAGAAGAAAAGTTATTATAGTTATTCATACTACACAGATCATTTCGGCATTTACGATGATGATCCTATCATAGTTAAATTGAGCAAAAATGATTATGATATGTAAATATAGAATTTGTTAAATATTTGCTTGATCCTGTACCAAAAATTTGAGAACTCATCATTTCTCCGAACCTAGATATTCATCCAGCTACTAGTGGTTCCCAACCTTTTTTTATTGGCCACCCTTTTTAGAATTTTTAAACATGTACGCGAACCTTCGTTCCAAAAAGCGTCGTAGATGATGGGCCAGTTATTCGACTATCATGGATTTTTTTTCTATTTAAACATACGATATATTCCTAATCTTTAATGAGTCAAGGGGGAGGTAATTACCCCCATTATCCCCCGAAACAACGGTTTGAAGAAATATATTGTAGGACTTAACAAAAGTGATGATATTTTTTTAGATGTATATTTGATGTAATTACTGAGTTCGCATCTGCGCAATAAGTTGTATTATTCTTGACGGAGTTTTGATCAGAGCCAATTTTTATCTTGAATATCTAACTTATTTCTGGCTTCTATCTCCATCTGCAGAAGAGTTGAAAATCTGTTATCACAGAGATAACTAGAAGCATATATATATCACTAATATTTAAAAAAAAAGCATGGAAACCTTAGAATACGAATGAGGAATAGTACAACAAAATCGGGTCAATGATTTTCCTGAAATATATATATCACGCACTTCATTCACAGATGCATGAAATGACTTCCCAACTTATGCTGCTCGGGGAAATAACGTTTAATTTCAGATTCAACAGCTTGTAGGTGATTATTAATTTCCTCAGTAAGATTGTCTACAATTCATGTCTCCGATTCTTCAGCTTAATGGAAAGTTGTCGAAACATACATTTTCTAGCTTTAATACAAACGCCTCAATATTATCTCTGAAGTCGATAACGTACCACGAATTTTCAAATTTAGCTTGTTTAGCCGATATAAGATGCCTGATAAATAAGTTACTCTTTGGATCCAGGTATCATTATTAAAGTATGCCATAAGATCCTGTTTTCCGTTCCTTTCTAAGAACAGTCTTAGTTCGTTTTCCAATTCAAAGACACGGCCAACAACATTTCCTTTGATAACCAACGAACATCGAGAAAGAAAAGAAGACCTTCGCCATAAGGATCCATGTCTTTGCATAGCACTACATTTTATTTAATTAACAATTGTAAACAAAGTGTCAAGCAAAAACTTTGGTAGTAGCAAATAGTAAAGGTCAATCGGTGAATCATGCATAATCCCTTTTCCTGGGGTGCAAGCTTTTTAACTTTTGACGGAAAGCTCGACGCTCATCCAAGCATGGCTGGTATAT
>MU181985.1:733610-758798 GCA_016904865.1 Pissodes strobi
TTAATTCAAATCACCCAATAATGGTAAAAAAGGGGGTCGTAAAAAGTTTATATGATCGAATGAAAATAATTTGTAATAATCAAAATTTCAACACAGAAAAAGAATTTTTGAGCAATGTTTTGATTAATAATAACTAACCTATTGATTTCATTCAAAAATGCTTTATAGAATTTGAACAACCAAATATCAGACAAAATCAAAATAGACCTATTACGAACCTCTTTATTCCTTATATTCCTGGTTTATCAGACAAAATAAAACGAATAGATAATAAATTTTACATTCGTACAATTTTCAAAACAGAAAACACCCTTAGATCTAAACTAACAAAAACAAAACCACTTAATGAAAATGAAACTACCAAATATGTTATCTATAAAATACCATGTGAATGTAATACATTTTATATAGGTGAGACCTGTAGACCATTATCAAAACGTATAAAAGAACACCAAACTTATATTAGAAATGCACAATTCCACAAATCACATATTTGTCAACATGCATTTGATAACAGTCACAGAATACAATGGAACGCTTCTAGTATTTTGGCAAAGGAGCCTTCATCTAAAAAACGTAAAATTAAAGAAAGTGCTTTAATTTTATTAAATAAAGATGAATGTGTTGCTTCAACTTCTGTTAGTTTTAATAGCACATGGTTACCTTTGCTAAGAACTGAAGTTGATAAGGGACACTTAAAAATTAACTAATCTTTTCAACAAAAATCATTAAATTCTTCCTAAGCGAATAACACCAAATATTATTTTATATATATTTTGTGTCTCAATATATATGTCACATTTCATTATTGAGGATATTTGCAATTGAAGAATCCAAATATATTATTTGGTTTTTCTTCATTTGGTGAGAGATGGCTTACTAGAAACGATGGGGAATAGGAAGTGGAGCCTGTGGTCGAGGAATCCAATATAAATTTTAGTTCATATCCGTTAATCCGCAGATGGGGAAAATATGAGCGGATGTGTTGATCCTATTGGAGGGCAGCGGCTTATTAAATTTCACCTAGACTCCTCTTAACTTGAGACTCGATAATAAAAAAATGCATTTTTTTCTAACAACTATACGTTTTTTTAAATTTAATTTCTCCTAAATATTTTTCACTTCACTATTATCTATGTTGGTTGGTGCTGCGATTATTTGCATTAAAATTCCAGGCTCCCCCATCAAATTCGGTCCCAGTGTGCAAATTGAAACTTGTGTCAAACTGGTTTCAAAAGCAATTACGGACTTTTGCCGCAATAAAACCGATGCGAAAAAACTTTAATTAATTTTAAAGTGCATGAAAGGAACTAACGTATGGTCATTTAACCGGATTTACATCAGATGAAATGCAAATTGTATATTATTGTAGGTATAATATGCATTGAAAAATAATAAGGTAAGGTAAAGAGTAGTATTTAGGTACTTACTTTATTTAAAATGTATTAACATTTTTAACTTACAATATAAAAACACAGTAATTAGGTAAGCATAATTTGCACACACCCGTTATTCACTGCTATTCTTATGCGCACCCTATAAACCTAACAGTATTTTACAGTTTTATCATTTAAACTAAAGGAATTTCTTTAACCGCAGAACAATGTACAACAGTTACGTGATTTCTGAATAAAAATTGGATCGTTAAGAATACGCAATTGCATTATTGAAAGCGCTGCAGGCTCTTTTATGTACTTAACATTTTTTTGCCCTAACAATTGATATTAGAGGAGAGTAGGACCAAGCGGAATTCGATATAATAACATACCAAGTTGAGCCATCTATCAGGAACATGTAAAAAATGCATTATGAAAGCAGCTAATGAATTTAGTAGATATTGCTACGATACCCACCTCTTTTTCAAACATCCCCATCCCGTTAAAGAATTGAGTCTTGGTACCAAATCAATAATACACAAAAAGGTAAGGCAAATATACGGCCTGAGACTCCAAAATGAGTCGAGTAGAAAATTCCACAAGAGTGCTCCGGAGGAGATTTTCCGTTGATCTGTGCTTGCGGAATCGATACTGGCGATCGCTTATAATGCCTGCCTATTCGAGATATTTTAAGAGCTGTTCATTGATCAGTTTCTCCATAACTTCGGAAGTTTGGACTTGGACATGACAGGAACTAAGGAAATTGGACGGTGTTGCCAAGAATGGATTAGCGTTAGACTTCATCAGGAATTTAGATCACACGGACTATTTTTATGCGAAATATTTTTGCTTTGGTTACTTCCTGCACTAATACTGATTTCTGAAGTTAATATTTGACTATTCCGACTTACAGATTGTCATAATTATTATTCTCAAACATTCCTTTAAAAAAGTTAAGTTTGGGGCAAAGCGGAATACGAAAATATTTCGAATTCCAATTGAACTTACATTATTTAATTTACCTTTAATGACAAATATTTCTAAAAAATATTAACAACGGTATTTTTAGGTTCTCTAGTAAAAATTTTAGGCTACATAGCTTTTGTCTGTGATATTATTATAATAGATTTTTT
The DNA here is from genome assembly GCA_016904865.1 of Pissodes strobi. Lineage (NCBI taxonomy): Eukaryota > Metazoa > Arthropoda > Insecta > Coleoptera > Curculionidae > Pissodes > Pissodes strobi. The sequence goes on from MU181985.1 coordinate 736,120, forward strand.
AGAAAATGTTGGTGTAAAAGGATTTACAAAAATATATAGTAGGGTCTTTTAGTAATGCAATTTAACCATAAAAAGGGAACCACAAATATGTAAAATTTCCCATTTTTCTAGGAAATATTACAATATTGATTGGTTAAGTATAATCTACTAACTCAATTTAACTCGAAATAATATTCATTTCAACATTTGGGAATCAAAAAAGTGCGTAAAAATATAATGATAATATAATAGTATATTTCATTACCAGTCCAGAAACTAGGCTTTTCCGGTGCGCGCACGATAGTTTCTGGTGTGAGGCGTAGCCGAACACCGGAAGTCGTGCAAGCACAGGAAAAGCTGTTTCTGGGCGTGTAATGAACGATATTTTTCATAATACCTCTCTGAAATCAAGACATAAACATAAAATTATTTAAATTTTGTGTATCCAAAATCATGTCATAATACATTTTGCATTCAAATGAAAGCAAACGTCAAACTTGCAAGACAAGCAAGACAGGTATTTATCTAATATTCATCAAGCATTGCTATGGAAATATGTTTGTATGCTTTGTTGTAATTGAATAGGCAGCTAATTTTGAAGTATTTGTGACAAGTAATGTCAGAATAAATAAAATAATTTCACTTAAAATTAGACTATTGACACTAAAATATACTAGATTAATCTTGTAGACTGCATCGCTGTATAATTTTGACCCAATTTATTATACTTTATGCTTATTTAGTGATTAAATAACTGCAAATTTAGCATTAAAAATCAGGGAACGGGAAAACTTTTCCCGCTCCCTAATTAGGGACCGGGAAAATTTTTCCCGTGCCCGGACCGAAAAGACTTACTTTCTGTGCTCTACAGAGACGTCGAAAATTATAGTTTTCAGAGAGGTATTATGAAAATTATATTATTATTGTTTCTTCGCATGGCTGCATACGTTCTATGCTATTCTGTGCGCATTTATCACTTGTCCTTTGCTCATTTGTCAACTATCAAATTGCAATGCCAAATATTTTTCGTCTATACGTGCATGAGTTGTCATTTAAAAAATCTTCGCTTCCACCAGCGAATATTAGTTAATATTCGGTGCTTCCACTGAAGTCAACATTTTTGAACCACACAACTGCTTCAATGGGTTTTAGAAAGTTCGTTTTAAAATTAAGGTGTGATTGTGGTTTGTTTCATCCTACGAAATATAATTTGTTAGTATTGTAGTGCATTTTTGAAATTTTTACGAAAATAGTTGTCGCTGGTGAACAGAAACGATACTTTTCACATAAATCAGAGAGCGGGCTGAAGAGAGTGGATACATTTTTAGGGGAGGCAGACAGGCCAAAAACTTTATCTTTGAGCCTGATAAAACCAGGACAAAATGGCTCTTGGTGAGAGACAGGCGGTCCCTGCATGGGCATCCTGGGCACTGGATTACAGGACACTGCCGCCTAAGGAGACACATAAGCCTAATGGGTCTTGAGGAGATGCTGCCTACCGGGGGGAATAAACATAAACTGTAGTCACATAAGGTTCTGCCATAGGGCAACTGTAATATAAATGTTAGATACAATACCCACGGTTACGTTTCGCGTTCCAATATTTTAACACTTAATGCATGCCTATCATTTAGTTGTGTATGCATATTTCACAACGCGTTAAGCCCTAGAGAATATTTTTTACAGGAGCGTGAGTCATTTAAATGTCTATTTCTGTAACATTTTTAAACAAAAATATTCGTTTCTTTGCGTGGTTTCTTCTTTTATAAACAAAAAAATTGACGCATACTTATTAATTATTTTTTTTACGAACAGTAATGTTCGTATAGTGAGAAATAATTTAGGGTTTGTATAACCCTGAAGGAGTTTAAAAAATCTACTTTTACTTTCGGTAAAATAATAAACAACAATATAAATAATATTTATTTTTATTCCTCCTCTCTGTCTTTAAAAACAATTTCATAAATCAATGCATTTTTAACAGAATGTTGGCAACAAATTTAGTAGACTATACAAAAACGATTTTTTATTTAAAAAATATGATTTCATTTTGTATTTCGGAATGAAGGCAAGACAATAAAAAAACGTCATTAATAACGCTACAAATTTTTTATTTAACGTTTCTTCTCATCTCTTCAAAATATGGAAGGGAAAATTGATAACATTTTCACATCAGGTGTGGAAATGATTCCTTGCGGCATATTTTTTCTAAAATGTAACCTAAATGAATTATCCAATCGGAATGAAATTTGATATACAAAAAGTGTATATCAAGGCACATTTCGTGATCAGAAAATATTATTAGGGTTTGTGCCCAAAAGCGTATAATCAAGATTTATGCATATTTCACTCATGTGGATAGTACGCGTTTAAACGTAATTACATAATTTTACTAAATCAACTTCTTCATCGAAACTACTCTAATTTTTATCAGGCGCATCTGAAATAACATTGAGTTCAATATGTGACGCATTGTGTAAGGAAAAGTATAAATATGCTTATTTTGACCTTAGTAGTAAGTAGTTGAGGGGAGGCCAAAAGACCTAGCTGACAGGCCTGGAGGGCTCTTGCAGCCTACCCTAGATCTACTCTTAAGCACGAACACTACCTCCAGTTCATCAGTCTAGTCTTCCTGACCTCGTGATAAAGGTCAGGATCTCTCTCCATGGCAAGCACACCATATTGCCGAATCAAAGACCTACCTGGTTCTTGCGAAGGTAAGTCACTTGTCCAGGTAATGGGTTTCCTCTTTTCCGCACCCCCGGCAGGTAGCATTCTCGTCAAGGCCCATTAGGCTCATATGTCTCCTTAGGAGGCAGTGCCCTGTAATGACACCTACCAGGATGCCTAGGGATCGCCTATCTCTCGACAGGAGCCACTTCGTTCTGGTTTTATCAGGTTCAGCGATAATGTTCTTGGCCTGTCTGTCCCCCTGAAAGTTTCTCCACTCTCTTCAGAGGGCATCTGATGTCTGCTTTTACTTTGGCCTAAGCAGAACGCCGAGCTTATACACGGGGTACCAGAGCCGATCCTGGCAAGTTTATACGCCGCGCGCCGCCTCGTTCCTCGCTAACAGCTATGTCACAGCACCCATATCAGTTTTACTCTCTTGCTCTGTGCTAGCCGCTCCAAGGCTCTTTGCTTCTTTTGTTTTTGTTTAAGTACAGTCCAAAACTGCGCCTCCTTAATAGGGCTAAAGTCGGTTTCATCTTTTTTAGAGTGTAGCTAAGTAATTTTTAGTCATCTGTTAAGTAACCCAAACTAGTTAACTATATTGTCATACTGGTTGAGCAAGAGTAGTCATTTGTTTAGACTTCGCCAGGGTAGCTCATTTTTTTCAATAAGAGACAGCTATTATTATTATTATTATTATTGTCATTATTACTATTATTATTATTATTAATAATAAAAAAATATAGAAGCACTTCTAAAACAGGCCTTGTAAGCAAAATGCCGACCTATACCTATTGGATTCCTCTGTTACCTTTTGTATGATAGTATCTAGTCAAGTATAGACACTTCAATTTTTTTTGTGCTCTTTTAAGTCGTTCATGAGTCTTGGAAACTTTAGCAGTTTTTAATTTCGGCGGGTACGTCCATAGTATTTAGAAAAAGAATCAACGACAACTAAATTGTATTTGCATCCATTATTTTCTCTTTCATATTCTTCCATGTCAACCAAATCAGCTTGCATCAAAGTCCAATAGAGGCTTTATAATTGCCGTTATACCTTTAAAACTTATTCTTGCAAGTTGATATATTTCTTTAAACTATTTGTTTTTGTAATAGACATGTTAGAGATTATTCTATAATACCAGCATCACGCAATTCCTGAATAATTGAGTTAATTACGTTTATGTGATCTGTATTATGCAGGGAAGCAAGTAACAATTTTGGAAAACCCAAAAGACATAAGCGATCGGATTATAAAAAACTTATCCTAAGCATTTCCATTCTTTGACCCCGTTTTTCATCACCATCACTCTCATTAGCACCATCGGTGGTTTCAAATTCATTGTTCGTTAAATTTATCTTAAATAAATTGAGAGGTAATTTGACTTGGTAGATTCATGTCCTAAACTTTACACAATGGAAAGTGTAACGAATGAACAGATCTTTCATTGCGGATGCAGTGTGCCTTTAGCTTTGAAAAACTTTTAATTTTTGGCCAGTTTTAACCAGGTCCTTCTTTAGGACGTTCATTATCTAGACTTATAATTATAATAATCCAATATAGACCGGCAGCTCGTGACAGAAAAAGGGACCCATTCTGCCATTGATAGGGGTCATACTTACAGCCGTAAGCTATCGAAATTGGCATTAAAAATTTCTGGCACCGCGGTAATGCATGTTGGAACATTAATTTTAGTTTGGAAAAAAATTATCTCTTGGAACAACTTTTTACAGTCTGCGAATTAGATTAACACAAATTAAGTTTGCCATATCCGTCATAAACTCATTGGCACAATAACTATAATAATAAGCTTCCGCGAGCACAATAGTATGTCTTTGATAGTAACGCATGGACATGTAATTTTTTATGATAATTTGGAACAGGTTTTTACTGATTCAAACTAGATTAGATATAAACTTTATAATTTTTAATATAGAATAAAAAAATGGCAAACGAATCCAGCGCATACATAATATGAAAAAACTTTGTTTTAGCAAAGAAAATAATAGCTAGTAGCCATTATTTTCTTTGGGTTTAGCTTATATTTTTTTGCAATTTTTTACAGTCTTTTCATTTTTTTTCTAGCAATATTTAGATGATGGATAAACAAAATATTCAAAAGCAGACGATTTGTGAACTACTGTTATTACCTACTAATTACTACTTTTCAATTACTACCTATCTCGATAAAATTAAGAATTAATATAATAATTCCATTCTGCCTAATATTCGTACATTATTGCCTATCCGATATCCAAAAACGCAGATAATTTTTTAAATAGTTTTATTTACAAGCGTTGAAAGCTGGCAACGTTGATGACATTGAAAACGAGAATTTGGATCACCCTGAATTGAAGCATGGTAAATTCTCGGACCAATCAGAACAATCGGATTCCAGAATTTAAAAGAGTACTGTTAACTTCAAGCATGGCTCTCCGCTCGCTTCGCTCGCTCCGAGGTGCAACTAATCGAAACTAACCCAAACTAACCCAAGGCATGCCCAAAATTAAGAAAAACGCAACTTTAAAAATATAAATCCGATTGTTCTGATTGGTCCGAAAATGCATCATGCTTCAATTCAGGGTGATTCAAATTCTCGCACATTGAGATTTGAGAACCGCTGCTGCTGTGCGTAAGCATGAATCTTTATTCTTCGATATCTCTTCCATTTTAATTCGTCAATCTTCCACCGTGCTCAAGAGAATTGGATCAACACATTTTGAGAATATATTACATATCAAATTTTTGGATTCATGCAGATGAATACATTCCATCCAATTATGGATGGAGTTTGAATGACGTGGGAAATTCCACCTTAAAGTGGTTCGAAGTCCCCGAGGAAATGCCCCGAAACCCCGGAAAACAGAAAGGAAATCGGGCTCCCAGTGATGTCATCTCAAAATGTGGAAGCTAAATACAATCTAACCCCAAATTTCTTATAAAAATATTAAAATTATTTTTAAAAGTATTGAAAAAAGTACTAGATACTGTTTTAAACGTAATTAATTAAATATACAAAATTTTAAAAAGAACATAAGTAATATTTGTATTTGAATTTAAATTTTCGAAAACATTTTTTATTTTAAGTATATGATAACTAAATTAATAACTAAATAAAATAATGTATGTTCCAATTTGTTTTTTTGTCACCAATTTTTTGAACTTAATTGACACTTTTGATTCTTGCTTTCAAAAATTGATGATGAAAATGTTTACTGGCAGGAACGTCAAACTGGTGAGAGGGGCTTGATTACGGGGAGTGACGCCCTCGCCATACTGAGTTGCCATGGGATATGGCCCATCAAATCCCATCGTCCTCCCCCAGGCTGGAGAACACCAAAGTACAAAGTCTGGAGCTGACCAATCACAGTTTGTGACAAGAGGGGCTGCATTGTATTGGCTGGCAGGAACGTCAAACTGGTGAGAGCAGTTTGACTACGGGTAGTGACGTCCCTACCATTCCGAGTTGCCACGGCATGTGGCCCATCAAATCCCATCGTCCTCCTCCACGCTGGAGAACACCAAAGTACAAAGTCTGGAGCTGATCACTGGGGAGTGATCAAACAAACATAATTTTTACCCCTGTCAGACTAGGGACCGCCAAAGGAATTAGTCTGAGGCCGATGCTTCGAGTGGAAGTGGCCCTAGATGGTAGATACATAAGCCTACTCGCATCGTCCGGTGAAAGACCACCCCACCAGAATTGGGAAGCGCTAAGTGGTTTTCCCAAATCACGTTCCGCTTTCGCGCTGGTGGTCCCGGGTTTCACAATAGGAATATATGGACATGATGGTGCTTCCAGGATCAAAATATTCCGGAAGTAAACTCCCCGGCCATTCGGATCTCCGGGCGCTGGGTGGCCTTCATTCCGCATTTCACAGACAGCAAAGATACCGAACCAATTTAGAATAGATTTCTGCGACATAAGAGGCCTAAATACAAACATAAATTCGGTATGCCAACATCTACAAGCAAACAGACCACCCCTCCGAGCGATAGAGCCTACCAAAGCTTTTTTTCAACACTAGCTACCACTTTTGACTCAATACAGGTCGATCACCCCAGTTCAGAAACAATCGTTCTGGGAGACTTCAATGCCCACAACACCAATTGGCTCAAACATCACAACAAGACCGACAACGAAGGTAGAGAAGATGAAGCATTTGCGATCAGCTGCGGGCTTACTCAACTTGTAGACGAACCAACTCGAATCTCAGAGAGGGGCGAATTCGCCGCCCTTCTTGATCTTTTTCTGACCACCAATCCTGACCAGTACAAGGTTACAGTTGGTCCGCCATTAGGTACTTCCGACCACAAACTTATTACAACGGTTTGTGAATTGCCACTCATACAGAAGGATCCACCATTGCCTCGCAAAATCTGGCATTACAATTCTGCAAACTGGGACGAGCTACGGGAGTTCTACCTAGATTTTCCTTGGCTCGACGTCTGCTTTGGCACTGACCACCCGTCAGTCTGCTGCGAAGAGATCACGCAAGTAATCTCCTCAGGAATGGAAGCATACATCCCAAATTCCATCAAGATGCCATCAAAAGGAAAGCCCTGGTTCGACAGAAGAAGTGAAAGAGCTGTAGGTAGGAAACAGCAAGTCTACAAGTACTGGCAGCAAAATCAGACCGCTGAAAATCGCAATTATTTTATCGAAGCGAGAAACGAGTGCAAGCGTGTGATCGACGAAACTAAGGACACACACAATCAAAGGATCAGGAATAAACTTTTGCAATGCCCCGGTGGTTCCATGAATTTCTGGTCGGTAGCAAAGGCAAAGTCATGGAACGTGTAGTCAATCAGCATCTACTCAAGTACCTCGAGAACAATAGGATAATCAGCGATAATCAATACGGCTTTCGCAAAGAGAGATCGACAGGAGATATATTGGCCTATGTCACTCATATATGGATTAGAGCAATTGAGAACTGCGGAGAGTCTCGAGCGATTGTGTTGGATATTTCAAAGGCATTCGACAGAGTTTGGCATGACGGACTGCTCAACAAACTGCCGTCCTTCGGACTGCCAGCCTCTCTCTGCAGCTGGCTTGCCAGTTTCCTAAAGAACCGATCTCTACACGTTGCAGTTGATGGGCACATCTCAGACACATTCACCATCAACGCGGGCGTGCCTCAGAGCGCAATACTTTCACCAACTCTGTTTCTCATCTATATTAATGACCTGCTGATCGAAACAAATAATCCTGTTTGTAGTTTTGCAGATGACAGTACCCTTGTCTCCCACTTTAGATCAGAAAAACCCTTACCAGCGACTGAGACTCATCACCGTAGACAGGAGCAGATTACAGCAATTAATCAAGACCTGAAGAAAGTTCAAACTTGGGGCGACCGAAATTTGGTCCAGTTCAATGCAGCAAAGACCCAAGCAGCAACGTTTACCAAGAGGGCCAATACAGCGGGCCCTAACATCATTATGGCAGGATCGACCATTCCTTCATCCTCGTCAATCGGACTGCTGGGTGTCTCGGTTAAGAGCAATAGGTCCTGGCATGACCATGTTGCTAACATCGCAAAATCAGCCGCCCAGAAGCTTGGTGCGCTATTTCGCAACAAAAAACTCTATACACCGCAGCAGTTGCTCTTGCTGTACAAAGCGCAAATAAGACCGTGCTTAAAATATTGCTCACATATCTGGAGTGCCGCACCAAAACACGCCCTAAAGCTGCTGGATTCCATTCAGAGGAGAGCTGTGCGTCTCGTCGGCGACCCGGAGTTGACCCGGAATCTGGATAGCCTGGAACACCGCAGACATGTGGCCGAGATGTCTGTTTTACAGATACCTTCACGGCAGATGTGCCCGCCGCATCCCGCCCCTGGCAACTCCTGTTAGACAGTCGCGACAGACAGCAAGAGCGCACCAGTTCGTCGTGCAACTGGAAACACCTAGAACATCGCTTTACAAGAACTCCTTTGTCTGGCGCACTGCATCACTGTGAAACTCACTCCCGGGACGGGACATCTGTTTCCCACTAATTACAACCTACAACTATTCAAGAACCGTGTCAATCAACATATTCGCACACACACCGCTCGTCGAGCGCCATAGGATCTCCCTTTAGTGTGTGTGCAGCTGCCATAAAAAAAAACAGGACATCGAGGCAGGATACCATTTATTTCTCATTACTCTCGGCTGTACTCGACGATCTCCGGAAGGCGTGGAATCCATGACGAATGGATTGCTTCCAACTAATACCTCCAGAGGTATTGTTCCAACAGGTTTTTTAGTGCAATGGTCAGATCCTGTGCTTGTGATTCCCGTCGGTGGCAAGACGTGCTTTTTTTTTAATTTTCAAGGTTATGTTTGTAATAACTATCTTTTCTTCATTTTGGGCATGCCTTGGATTAGTTTTGATTAGTTTTTGTTAGTTGTGCCCGGTAGCGAGCGGAGCGTCATGCGAGAAGTGAAATATTAGCCGTTCTAAAATACTAAACAAGTGCTTAAGCTCCGGAGATCTTCGAGTACAGCCGATAGCCGATAGTTATGAGAAATAAACGGTATCCTCATCGAGGCTGTTGATGATGACAACGAGGCTGATGATGATGAGATGGACAGCGACGATAGTATGGATTGTGAAGAACAAATGAAACTTGATGGAAATATGATTAAGTATGTTTGGAAAAGATGCAGAAACTGACTGAGCTTTCGTGTATACATATTTTCTAATTTGATATTAAATACACTCTTTATATTTTGTAATTGAACCGATTACGTCTGTTTTTTTCCTTTTTAATCAAAGAATGTTTCTACAATAATTATGCTTGTACACATATTTTTATACACTGTTGTATAATTGTAAGTATCAATATTAAAAAAAAGTAGCACACTGTAAAAGAATAGTTACAGAGATTTAAATTAACGTTAATTTTTTTATATTTTATTTTAAAATTTAATATTCACATTAGTAGTCTAAATCGTCGGCTTCTCCATATTCAGTTCATAAGTAAAGTAAAGAAAAAAAATGACAGACTGAAAAAAATTGTTCCATTTGTTGTCTGGGATCAATTTTTTCGGGAACAATTTTTTTCCACTTGTACTTTGACAAATCATCTGCCTTTAAATATTACGCTGATTCAGTAACTAAACATTACAAGAAGAAAAGGCAGACTGTAAAATATTGCTAAAAATTATTTGTTACTTTACAAGTTCAACTGCGTCTGCCTACATTTCAAACTATTCGAATTCGTCTGCTAATAGTTTTAGATATCATATTTTTCGAAAAACTGTAAAAAATTGTTCCGACTTATCATGAAAATGTTTTTAATTAACTAGTACGTCTGAGACATTTATACATCTGCAAAACGTCTGCCTAGTAAAATTGTTATAACTTTACTGATATCTGAGTCTAATTTATGCTTGGCAGACTGTAAATTTTTTTTTCTCAGTTAACGATTTTTTTACAAGGTTGCATGAGCATGCGCTACTATCGTGCTCGCGAAAAACGTCTGCCAAAAAGCTTGTGACGGATTGGGCAAACTTAATTTGTGTTCAAGTAATTGGCAGACTGTAAAAAAAATTGTTCCAAGAAATCATTTTTTTTTGCAAACAAAAATTATGATTTTAACATGCATTACCGCGGTGCGAGAAATTTTTAATGCATATTTCGATAGTTTACGGCTGTATGTCCCCTATCAAAAGTAGATTGTAAAAAATGGGCCTCTTTTTTCTGTCACGAGCTGCCGGGCTAATATAGGTAGAGATGGCCCACTTGATATTTAATCACGACTTCAATTTTTCTTATACTTTTTAGGTCTTCTAATTATTCGTTAATAAATTTGAGAGGTAATTTAATTCGGTTAATTGTTGCTAACGACGGTACGGTACCACCCTATATCGAATTCCGCGATCGACCTTGCCACCCAATATAATAAAAAAAAACAAATCGTTTTCGCTCCTCGTGCCGTCGGCGTTAAAAATTCTAACACGCCAGTGTTAAATAAGCGATTAATTCGCGTCTGGTTACATCACACGACAAAATATAAACATCAACATCGTAAACGCTGTTCACTGTTTTTTTATTATTCATGTGTTGTTGGGATCAACGTCTCTTGTCCGATCCAATTAATTTTATTATTTGTTCACTCGATTTTGCTCGTAACGATTTTCAAGTGGGACGAATTGAACTATCCTTACAATATTGCTAATGATGGATTTAATTAATTCTACAGACTACAGACGACACATTTTTAAATTAAATTGGCTATTGCTTTATATTGTCCTATCCCACTATGAGCGGCCTTAGGTATGCTGTAGTTCTCGTTATGGCTGGAATTCGCTGTCTCAGACTGAAACTATTAATCGGAGAACTAAGTGTGTATGATAGTACCAAAATTACTTTAAAAGCATATAAGAATATTTATTATATATTTAGCCGGGTCCAGATTTGGCAGCATTACTATCTATGAAATATTGCCAGAGGAAAATGGAAAGAGCTATGGTAGGAGTGCTTCTAAAACTTAAAGTATAGACTATGAAACGGGACATCATAAGAAGCCAACAACAAGATCACGAAAGTTACTTAATGAATACCATCATGGCATGGTAAAGGAAACCGTGGCAGACCAAGGACTCTAGAGACCCTAAATATGTCTACAATTTTGAGTAGAGTTTAAAATAACATTAATGCACAGAGGTTCTATTTGAAATAATACGGCTGGTAAACATTAAGAAAGCATAACTTCGAATTGAAATATCCTTACAATATTGCTAATGATGGATTTAATCCTACGGGCTACAGACGACACGCACGTTTTTAAATTGGATTGGCTATTGCTATTGTCCTATCCCACTATGAGCGTCCTTGCTGTAGTTCTCGTTATGGACTAAAGTCAATAATCGGAGAACTAACTAACTGTATATGACAGTACCAAATTTACTTTACAAGCGTATACACTAAAACAGAGTTTTATCCACAATACCGAAACAGAATTTTTTGCACTCGTCGCGCGTTTCGCTAACCAAAACTCACGTTTTAATCGTCTCCTGATGATGCTAACATGGTTAGAGAAACGCGCGTCGGGTGCAAAAACTCTGTTTCGGTATTGTGGATATTTTGCCCAAGGTTCCAAACCCCAACATATATAGTTAAGTATATACGAATATTTATTATTATTTAGCCGGGTCCAGATTTATCCCATTTTGGGAATTCCATTGCATATTGACAACATTACTATCTATGAAATATTGCCAGAGGAAAATGGTAAGAGCTATGATAGGATTGCGTCTAAAACCTAATAGTCTATGAAACGGGGCATCCATCATAACAAGAACAAATCAACAACAGGATCATGAAATTACATAAAGAATGGTATGGTAAAGGAAACAGTGGCAGACCAAGGGCTATAGAGGAGTCAAACATGTCTAAAATTTTGAGTAGAGTATAGAATAATATTAATGCGCAGAGGTTCCATTTGAAATAGAAACATAGCTCAGATCAGATCACACATCCATGCATATGTCACATGTTCGTTATGATGAAACAGTCTCAATTGTAGGTATTTTACACATGACTTCTTTTTTCTCAAATGTAGAAACAGCTGGCTTCTTTTAATGAGTAGCGACTAGTGATACGAGATACGATAAATGTTACTAATATATAATATTTTAATGCTTGCATATGCATAGAATATAAAAATCTCTTAATTTTCTTCACTATGAAGAGCTTGTAATTATATCAATACAAATGTTGTACAGACTGACCTACATAGAAATGCATAATATCTTATCGTGATATAAGTAAGAGTTTTCTTCGATTGACCTGAATTTTTGCTTTTGATATCGCAATAGTCCTCTGGAGCATAAAGCTTAACATTTTAACAAAAGGTAAATTTTAATTCGGAAATTATTACTGCGCTCAGTGCGCTCCCTTTTGCGATATTTTCACTTCAATCACTTTGTTGCGTTCTTTTATTAATCAGACGGGGACTCCAACGCTCGAAGCCTAATTATTGAGGATCGAACAAAGTGAGCACCTTATTTTTTTATGTTCGGCACACACACAAAAGGAAAATCCTATACCACTCAACGAGCGGTGTGTGTGCGGAGATGATGGTGAACGTTGAACTTGAAGCACTGTAGGCTGTAATTTTTGGAAAAGACGTTACTCGGAAGTCCATTCCAGAGCGAAACCGTCCTCCAGAAAAAGGAGTCCCATCACAGCGACGTCCTATAGGCGTTCGCAACTGAATCGTATGTTGATGAGCAGCTTGTGCAGCAATCTGATTTTCTCGCTGGTGTTGGGAACGAACAGCAGTCAGTCATTATAGAGTCTGCGACATGAATGATGATATAAGAGTGCTGCCGTCTGCCAAGCTGGAAATAGGATTGTTTGTCCTGTCTAAGAGATCGTTGATATAGAGCAGGAACAGTGTGGGAGATAATATAGACCCTTGAGGAACTCCGGCATTGATTTTAAATTCCTCCAAGAGATGTCCATCAGTATCAACTCGGAAGCCTTGGTCCCTTAAGAAATTGGAAAGTCATAGAAGCAGTAGTCGTGGTAGTCCGTATGCTGTCAATTTGCTTAATAATCCGTCATGCCATATCCTATCAAATGCTTTGGATATGTCAAGAGCCATTGCACGAGATTCGCCGTAGCTCTCAATGGCTTTGGTTCACAAGTAGGTTACGTAAGTCTGGAAATCTCCCGTTTATCTGTGCTTGTGGAAGCCATACTGGCGATCGCTTATGATGCCTACCGACTCGAAATACTTTAAGAGCTGTTCTTTGATAATTTTCTCCATGGCTTTTGACATCATGGGAACCAAGACATAAGACGGTAGTTATTGGGATTCGTCTTTTCACATTTCTTCAAGATTGGTTGCACCTGAGCGCATTTTCAGTTGGAAGGAAATCATGCAGTTCTGTATGAAGGGAGAAAAGCCTGCATAGTGGGGCTGTTAGTTCAGCAACACATTTCTTAAACACTATTGCAGGAAAGCCATCCGCTTCTGTGGCCTTGTTAGTATCTAGGCCTTTGATTATTCGTCTCACTTCGCGTTGGCGAAATATCAGACATAGCATTGATGAATTCACTCTGGGGATAGTTGGAGAAGTCTTTTCTCGAGGATCTAAAGTAGAATTTGATGCAAACCATGGTTTACGATACCTTGATGCAAACACTTTGGCAGGAATGTTCGCAATGTTTGCTTTTTTTTTGATCAATTTCGCAATTGAGCCATCAATTTTGGTCAGTGGTGGGATTGACGTCTTTGAGAAACCCTGATTGACAGCTCTGACAACGGACCAAAAGGATCTCGATCCATCAGGACAGTTGAGAAGCTTGTACTTGATCTGCTCGTTTTACCCCTCCTAGCTCTCGCCCGTCGGATCTCGGCGTCATTTGCGGTAGCAGACTTTTTTAGCGATGGCCGCTCTTGAGCATTTTTTCCAAAGCACTTTTGGAGATGCGTTTCATAGAAGAGAGGATGAAAGCTTCCATACCAGCTAGGATTACTTTAGTTACTTCATCAGCAGATTCAGAAGTGTTTTGAGTCCTAAAGCCGACGTTTTCCCAAAAAAGAGAAAGATAAAACTCACGAAGGTCACGCTGTCCATCTTAAAATTTTCAAATTTTGTGATTTTACTGTTTATTTATATAGTAAACTTTTTGTTTATGAAAAATATGGCAAACGTGTCACCACACCCTCGAGGGATGGCAGCTGGCACTTGATTGTGATAATGAACCAAACTCTTCCTTGTGGCGTTTCTTCTGCATGAAATCTAGAACCCCACTCTCCCACGCTAGGCTTTCACAACTTCATAATGCATAACTATCTGTTGGTATAACATGTAAAACCTAACGACGATGGATAGACTATCAATTATCTACAGGAACTGATCACATTTCAAGTTTGATGGAAATTTGAATTTTGATATGTTTTTGGAATGTTTACAATTTATTTCGGTTTCTACGCTTGCAGTACTCTATCCTGATAATAATAACCATTTAAATAAAAATTTGGACCACTAAGATGGTGCAATGTTCTTGACTAATAACTATCTAAATGACACGTGGAGTTATCGAATGGTCATTTTGATCGCCAGAGTACTCCCTGACTGATTTCTTCTTCTGAAGGTTTAGGCAAAGATGCAAATAATCATACCGAATATAATCACTCAAAATGAGTCTGTTACTCGCCTAGTCCACTGCTAGATAATGCAGGAGTAAAAAATGAAGTTATTAACTCAGTAAATTAAATTTTTCACCCTCATAAATCGGTTATGTAATTTTATAGTCCGAGGGCTAGTCATGTTTATGAGAATCGACGTATAATTTTTTTAAAATTCATTTTAAAAAATGCAACGCTCATGAGGTGCCTTTTAAAGACTTCCCGTAGACATAGCAACGAATAAAAGTAATGAATAGTTATATTGTGGTTAATTGTTTCGACGAAAGTACGAGTAGAAACCCGACCAGATGTTTTAAACTGCGAGGGTCATACGTATCCTAAATTATTCTTAATTATAAACACGAACTCTCGTAATTATAAATAATATATAAAAGTAATATTTTTGTTTATAAAAGCGAAAAAACGCACGGATAAATGTTTATTTTCATATTAAAATTGGTAGGAAAATGATAAAAAAACCAAATTATAAACTTATGGCTGGTTTACACTTAGTAATTTGTTATGCGTGCAAGATCAAGACCAGCAAATTTCATTGGACGACTGCGCACAGAGAAGCAAAAAATCTGACACTCTGGGCCAATAGTAATTGTGTATTCCTAGTAATAATAAAATTATTAAAATAACCAGGTAGATCAAGGAGCGAATAATTTTGTTTTCGACATTTAGGTATTTATTCCAGTTTGAATGTTTAATATCATTTAACGATGCTTTATAGGCATGGGCGCCGGCATGTCAAAGTGCAAGGGGGGGCAAGTAGGTGCGAGAGAAAAGCCGCAGGCGCCGGGGTAGGCTAATTCGCCGAAGGCGGAAAATGTCGGGGAGGCCACGCCCAATTGTTACCCAAAACTCGTTAAAATCGTTAAAAAAACACGTCTTCCACGAGCGGACGAAGCAGATTTTAGCAATCATTATTGACAAATTTCACAAGTCAATTAAACGTAAAAAAAATAGAGCTGGGAACAGGCAACAAAAGTAAACTCGAACTGGACCTCGCTCTGCAATCGTTAACTCTTCATCTTTTTCTTAGGTTAGGATTAATTGAATTTAAGAATTGTATTATTTGTATACAAATATTGCAGAAACTTTTGAGAGCCTATGGATGCTATAGACCCTGTAGCCCCCCTCCCCCACCCCCCCAGTCTTAGATCTCCTTCTGGGGCAAGGTAAAGATAGATTGAAACTTAAATATTTTTATTGTCAAAAATATATATTTATTGGTTTCTGTTTCCTAGAGTTTCTTAAACTTAGCTGTAGCGAAACTTTGATTTAAATTTTGTATTGGACAAGGTATTGAAAATATATCTACCATACTATGTAATTTTCCTAATCGGAGAAAAATAATAGCAGATTTCTTCTCTTTTGTGAAAACCCCGATTTCATGCTTTTTCAATAACTCTGTCTTTATTATTATTCGCAAATTCTCTGTGAACGGTAAGCATACAGAGACTAAAGAGCACTTTCCTCAGACATAGTTGATCTCAACCAGGCTTTTACACGTCGGAGGGTACTGAAAGATCTTTTAATTGTGTTGTGGTATTGTAAGAAAATAGTCAATATAATTGAGGTACCTATGCATGTTTCCCAGAATTTGAAATTTACTTTAATACTAAGCGATATTTTAATATTCCAGGGGGGCAAATGCCCCCCCCCCCCCCACCCTGCCGGCGCCCATGATTACAGGCCAACTAATTTTACATTATTTTGTGATTTGCATGTCAGAAAGCTTCTCTTTTATATAAAGGGTGTCCCACAATTGGTTGTATCATTGCAGGTAACTTGGTCACTCAAATAGATACAGTCAGATAAATTAGAAAAAAATTGCTAGTTTAGGGAAGTTAACACCGTTGTTAAATTGTTGTTGGCTTTAGAAACAGTAAAGAATATATAAAAATCCATCAGAATTATTTTTTTCTCACATCACTTTTCCCTTTAGAAAAAAATGGTTTGTAATATGAAGTTTGACTTTTTTATCGCTATATATCAACTTAATTTTTTTTTAATACAGACCTCGATCGTTGAAAAAGAGTATATTTAAGTTTTTTAACTTTTAAAATGAATACTCTACCGCACTTAACTCTAAATGGCCAAACATATTTATTAGAAGCCAAGCAGAATATTCCATCACTATCTGACACATTGCTATCTCATGGAAAATAAAGACATAAAACCCCAGTCATCTGTCAGTGTAATTATCGAGATCTTGGTTAACTTAAATTGAGCTTCAGCTTGTTGTGACAAATGTACCAGTATTAAAAATCACGATGGCAGTATTGAAGAAAACTCATAACTGCGCATATTATTCATGACATTCACGAGGTAAGTCCCTAATGTCAAATTAAATGACTGCCTATTTATTTAAAAAAAAAATGCATTGATACCTATCATGATTGTTTATAATTAAAGCTAAACGGAACGGTATAGCTTGCATCACCTGATCCTATAGACGAGGTATTTCTAAACTGTAAGCAATTAAAAACATGTTTAGACTACAAATGTTTATATAAATTAAAAAAATATATAATTGGAAGCAGTTTCTCTGGTGGTTTGAAAATATTTATCGAATCGATTATTATAAAAATACACATTGTTACGCAGTGTTCGATTGACAACTACGACAGATCAAATTACGGCATACTTTTAAAATAGCACTATTTTCAGCCTGGTTTTTAAGAACATTTTTGGATGCTTTAGATGGAAGGCGTAGTTGTTTGTGGACCCATCCAGAGCTTTCGACTGTCCATCCCATATCGAATAAGCCTCAGAATTACGCCGTGAGGAATCTAAGTGGTGAAAAACACTACTACTATATCCAACGAAGATCAAATTAAATTTGTAGATTTATATACACAACTTTCATCTTTCGTTCTTTCTTCACTTCATTTCTTAGCAATTCAAAAGATCTAGAAAATATTATTTCGCATAGCGATACCAGTGTCCCTAACTAAACAATGCCGATGACACCAGCTTCCTCGTAAGTCACACGAAACAGAATATTTGGTTTTGATAACGCCAAGAGGGTTCATATTTTTATATATTCATAGTTAGTTCGATCTACTTAGAACAACAGTAAAAATATTTCTAATTAAAAAATCATTTTACGCCTTAAGTGATTATTTTCCTTTACAATAACGTGTTGCCGAAAAGCAGTATTGGAGGGTTCTGTAAGTCTATACTTTTTTGAATTATGCCGCTGTGTATTTTTTATGTTTTTCGTTCCTCATTATTTGTTCACCTACCTTTACATTTATTATTCAAATATTGTGCAAATAAGAATATTATTGTTTAGGCATATTTTTCTTCATAATAATAATATCATAATAATACGTAATGTCAAGTAACAAACCTATTTCTTGTTTATTTTTTGTTAAATCAAATTTTGTGCTTTTGTATATTATTATGTTGGTTGTCCCATATTATCGAATATATTACTTTCAATATCTTTATTAATATCTCATAAACGCAATATTTTCAAATTATTATATATCGTATTTATTATTTAAATGTTGTGCAAAACCATGATATATTGTTTTATATTTTATTGTAATTCTTGCCCTTTTATTACTCTTTATATCTTCATTTATTACCATCTTAAGAAACTAATATTTTAGAATCATTTTATATGATATGTATTTAGTATTTATATTTTTCTTTATTTAGAATCTCATAAAGAAAATGTTTAAAATAAAATTTACCTATATCATATATTTATTATTTTATCGTGCAAAAGAAAGTTATGTGTTCTTGTATTTTATTGTTTATGTTTCCCGTTTTATTTTTACATCTTCCTTTATTTAACATCACATAACGGCAATATTTTAAAATTATTCTGTCTTTTAATGAATAATAAATATTGTGTTAATTTTGAGTAAAAACAATGTTCTTTGCTTTCATATTTTATTGTGTTTGTTGACCATTATCTGTTTTTATATTTACGTGCCATAAACTCAGCATTTTTTAAGAATTAATTTAATGTTCTACTTATTTATTCTATTTTTTTAAATGGGGTTGGATTCTTTTGTATTTTATTATATTTGTTGTCATTTATTGTTTTGTATATCCTTCTTTATTTAAAATTTCCCATTTGTAATATTTTAAAATGAATTTATTGTTTTTACGTTTTATCATGTTTATTCATTTACCCTGATTATTTTTATTTGTTTATTTAATATCTCATGAACATAACAAATACAAATTAGTTTATATTTGTACCTATTATTTAATTTCTTTACTATGTTCTAATGATAACATTTCCAATTTTGTGTGAAACCAGGGTGTGTGCTTTAATATTTTGCTATATTTCTTGTCCTTTAATTTTAATTCTTTTAAAACCTGTTAAACGTAATGTCTTCAAATTAAATCATATCTTGCCATTATTTTTTAATTTTGTGAAAAACCTTGATGTATGCTTTTATATTTTACTACGTCTGTCATCCATTATTACTTATTATATTTTTCTTTATTTAACATCGCAAAACATATATCATGTTTTATAAATATATACTTTATAATTTGTATTTATTAATGCGATTTCGTCTAAAATGATGCTGTGTGCTTCTATAATATTTTGCTTGTTGTTCCTTATCTTTTAACACATTTCTTTATGTAACACTTGATAAATGTAATATCTTAAAATTAGAATTTATATGTATCTTGTATTTACTAGGTTACCTATATGTTTTTGTATTTTTTTATGTACAGGGTTTCCGATTATATTTTGCATGATAGCCAAAATCTTTATTTCAAGAGGTAGCATAGCATATCAGATTTAAAATTTTTAGAGCTTTACCATTACCTCCTGCAGAAAGCCCTGACTGCCTACGCGTGACGTCATTAAATTTAGGCAATCAGGCGTATATTTAACTGTGCAATTTCTTTTAAAACTTCACAGTTAAGTACACATTCTACATGCAAAAATCTCTAAAAAATATAATAAAACTTGTTTTTTTGTAAATTCAACTTTTTTTATATGTAGTTTGAAACGTAACCTATTACTTTAAGCACTTGACTGATGTTTTAACTATTTTTTTTTTTAAATCAAAAATTAAATGGCGAAAAGGTTCTTGATATTTATCTGGTAAATGTTTTCCTTTAAGAAGGGTTTTAGCACTAACTATTCTCCACCAGGTTAATAAACTCTGCTGTGTCTTGTGAATTTGACAAATTATTAAGAAGACCTTTCAGATCCTCTATAATAAAAAAATTAAATATTTTGAGAGCTAATTTAACATTTTGCCTTTCTATAGATAATGGAAAAAGAGCCTTTAAACTAAGGGAATATCCATGTTTTAAGATTTTGTCTCGTTCTAGTTCATGAAGTTTTTTGACCACTGGAAACGAAGCGCATTTATTTGGCATGTCTCAGAATCGGGATAGAAAAATGCTTGCTGAGGTTTAGAATTTAGCCAGCTGTTAAAAATACATTTTAATAAATGAACAGCGTCAAAAAGGAAAAGTAATGGTATTTCTGGGGTCATAGAATGGTGGAAACTCTAAGATTTCTGAAACAAGTTTAGCTACAGGAGATATATCAATTACTTCTTTAAGGCTTGAGCAAGGACTTGTGATAATAAATGCAACTGCAGATGATGCTAAAGTATTCCTATTATTTACTGATGTTCCTACATTATGCACTGCCTTATAATCCAAATAGGGCTCAATATGAATTTCAACAAAAAGTAATATAACATTTTTATCTTTATCAGTTAAATATTGAGAAATGTTACGGGCATAGGTTAAAAAAATCCTTCATCAATATGGGGATCTGTTAAGAATCTCTTACAAATAGATTTTACTCTGTTAGGATGAAATATTTATAGGACCGAGGAATTATAGTAAACATTCTATTACAGCATTTTTGAGGCATAATTACACTAAGTATCACTCACCACAAAACTATCCGAAACTGAGAAAAAAACTGCAATTAAACACGAACAAAGACTTATGAAAGTACATTGTAACATCAAGTGGGTACTGGCTGTAAACAAGCTGGCAGAGCAGCGCAAAAGTCTTTAAGTTCGAAATATATGGTTTTACGTATTTAAAAAAAGGCCTAGCAATATAAATTGTATACGTAAATATACAACGAAATATTAGGTACAAGTTTTACGCACTTAAAAGCACATAAATAGTTCCGATTTCAGAAAAATGCAAGAAAATAACACTAATTGCGGCAGCCATTATCCGCAAATTCTCAAACTTATCGTTTGATACGCAATACATTGAAGACGGCGAGTTGGGACTCTGAATTCCAGTCGTCCAGCGTGGCAATCAACGTTAAATACGAAAGTACGCCAGATAAAATGATCAATACTTTTACTGGGCCCCCATTTAATGGTATTCTTATGACAAGAGCACTTGACTAGGTGTTATGGCGTCACTGCAATTTTAATATTAGCCAGTATGACTTTCTGTAGGAAGTAATAGCTTTACCCGAACTGTAAGGATTTGCTAATAAAAAGTCACAAATGACGATCGAATCTGTGAAAAACATCACCTTGGCACACCTTGTATATGGTTCAATTATCGGATAATGTCTTCGTTACTGATTTCGAATATACTAGGTTTGATACCTCTATTTTAAAAGCTAACTGAGAAAAATAAGAAAACACGAAAACATTAATCTGTTAAAAAAGGGAATGATATAATATATTGAGTTGGTCTAAAGCATTAATTGATGCTATGGCCCAGTTGTTATCGTTTTTCTCAGTTAGTTTTAGAGATGGAGGTATGAAGCGGTATATTTGAGCTCAATAACGAATCGACTATCTGATAAATAAACCATAAACAGCGTGTGTCATTTAAAATACCAAGATTGATGTTAATTTTTTGCAGACTCGATCTTCAAATGTTTCTTTTTAGCAGCCCTAAAACTTTGTATGCTATGCTAACTCAACAAATAAAGATTTTAGCTATAATGTAAAATATAACCAGAAACCCTCTTACAAATTTTTGCCTTTTAATCCGCTTCATAATAATATGTACGCTTTTTCGGAAAAACAGGGCTGCTTCGGCTCTGGCCCCAGGGAGTGAAGAGCACAAGTGCTAGTTTATTGTTCCAACGAAGCTGAAAAACCAGTGCTAATTTGGTGAAACCCCAACGTTTTAGGTTTTTCAGCTTCGTTGGGGTCACTAAACTGGCACTTGTGCTGTTTACACCCTGAGGCCAGAGCCGAAGCGGCTCTATTCTCCAGAAAGCGTACATATTATCACAGTTTAAGACATCTATAGACTCTGATATTATTATGAAGTGGAGTAGAAGGCAAAAATTTATAAGATAATAAGAACATATTATCTGCATCAAAAACCCTGTATGTTATCCCTTATTATTTTTTAAATTCTATCTTATATGACACCTCTTAACCGCAATATTTTAAAATGATTTTATGCGTATTTTATTATTTAACATGTCTTAAACGTAATGTGTTCAAATTAATTAATACATATTATCATGTATTTATTATCTCAATTTTGTGTATAGGACTTTCTATTTTATTATATTTGTTGTTGCACCAGAACAATAAAGGGATCTATTAAACGTAATAAGGGGGAGGCATTTATTACTTTTTATAGATCCCGTTATTGCAAAATATATATATTTATATGTAAAAATTGATTAATTCCAATCTCATATTTATTATACCTAAGTCTAATTTTTTGTAAACCTATGTTACGCTCTTTTTTTTTATCATTTTTGTTTCCCGTTATATTTTTTACATGCTGCTTTTGGTGTTTTATTTTTACACGCCAAGCTGTGTAATCTACTATTATATAAACGTTTAGTATACTTTACCTACATGGAATGATGAAGCCATATTTAGTATAACCAAAGACAATCCACAGTTTAGACGGGCGACGCAATGCTTTTAAAA
>MU181985.1:778287-813861 GCA_016904865.1 Pissodes strobi
AAAGTACAAAGTCTGGAGCCGATCAATGACAGTTTGTGACAAGAGGGACTGCATTGTATTGGCTGGCAGGAACGTCAAACTGGTGAGAGCAGTTTGATTACGGGGAGTGACGCACCCACCATTCCGAGTTGCCACGGGATGTGGCCCATCAAATTCCATTAACCTTCTCCAGGCTGGAGAACACCAAAGTACAAATCTGGAGCTGATCACTGGGGAGTGATCCAACAAACCCCATTTTTACCCCTGTCAGACTAGGGACCGCCAAAGGAATGAGTCTGAGGCCGATGCTTCGAGTGGAAGCGGCCCTAGGTGGTAGATGCATAAGCCTACTCGCATCGTCCGGTGAAAGACCACACCACCACCGGCTAGTCTGCCGCGGTAAAACGAGAAGCGAGAAGCGGTGCACTATGGACGTACCCTTAGGCAGTTCTACCTAGATTTTCCTTGGCTCGACGTCTGCTTTGCCACTGACGACCCGTCAGACTGCTGCGAAGAGATCATGCAAGTAATCTCCTCAGGAATGGAAGCATACATCCCAAATTCCATCAAGTTACCATCAAAAGGAAAGCCCTGGTTCGACAAAAGATGCGAAAGAGCTGTAGGAAGGAAACAGCAAGCCTATAAGTAGTGGCAGCAAAATCAGACCGCTGAAAATCGCAATTATTTTATCGAAGCGAGAAACGAGTGCAAGCGTGTGATCGACGAAACTAAGGACAAACACAATCAAAGGATCAGGAATAAACTTTTGCAATGCCCCAGTGGTTCCAGGAATTTCTCGTCGGTAGCAAAGGCAGTAAGTAACAACTTTACAAAAACGTCTCTCCCACCTTTGACGGACGAACGTGGCATCACGGCGACTACAGCCAAGGAAAAAGCAAACATGCTAGCCAAAAAAATTTTTTCATCGCACTCTATCTTGGACGTGCCCCAAGGCAAGACTCTCCCCACTGTACCGAACATCAACAACACCATGGCAGAAGTCAAGTTTTCTCATCGTGATATTCGCAAAATCCTTAAAGAACTAGATACGCAAAAGGCATCAGGACCGGACGGAATACCTGCCATCGTGCTGAAGAACTGCGCCAACGAACTAACACCCGTTTTTTCCAGGCTTTTTTCTCTTTCTTACAGAAAAGGGATTTACCCATCCTCTTGGAAAGTCGCTCGAGTGCAACCTGTTCCAAAAAAAGGCAAGAAAACCATGCCCTCAAACTATCGCCCAATTGCCTTGCTTCCAATAATCTCCAAAGTCATGGAACGTGTAGTCAACCAGCAACTACTCAAGTACCTCGAGAGCAACATAATAATCAGCGATAATCAATACGGCTTTCGCAAAGAGAGATCGACAGGAGATATATTGGCCTATGTCACTCATATATGGAGTAGGGCAATTGAAAACTACGGAGAGTCTCGAGCGATTGCGTTGGATATTTCAAAGGCATTCGACAGAGTTTAGCATGACGGACTGCTCAACAAACTGCCGTCCTTGGGACTGCCCGCCTCTCTCTGCAGGTGGCTGGCCAGTTTCCTTTAGAACCGATCCCTACACGTTGCAGTCGATGGACACATCTCGACCACATTCACCATCAACGCGGGCGTGCCTCAGGGCGCAATACTTTCACCAACTCTGTTCCTCATCTATATTAATGACCTGCTGATCGAAACGAATAATCCTGTTTACAGTTTTGCAGATGACAGTTCCCTTGTCTCCCACTTTAGATCAGAAAAATCTTTACCAGCGACTGAGATTCATCACCGCAGGCAGGAGCAGATTACAGCAATTAATCAAGACCTGGAGAAAGTTCAAACTTGGGGCGACCGAAATTTAGCCCAGTTCAATGCAGCAAAGACCCAAGCAGCAACGTTTACTAAGAGGGCCAATACAGCGGGCCCTGACATCATTATGGCAGGATCGACCATTCCTTCATCCTCGTCAATCGGGCTGCTGGGTGTCTCGGTCAACAGCAATATGTCATGGCATGACCATGTTGCTAACATCGCAAAATCAGCCTCCCAGAAGCTTGGTGCGCTATTTCACAACAAAACACTCTATACACCGCAGCAGTTGCTCTTGCTGTACAAAGCGCAAATAAGACCGTGCTTAGAATATTGCTCACATATCTGGGGTGCCGCACCAAAGCATACCCTAAAGCTGCTGGATTCCATTCAGAAGACGGCTGTGCGTCTCGTCGGCGATCCGGAGTTGACCCGGAATCTGGATAGTCTGGAACATCGCAGACATGTGGCCGAGATGTCTCTGTTTTACAGATACTTTCACGGCAGATGTTCCCAGGATTTGGCCCGCATAATCCCGCCCCTGGCAACTCCTGTCAGACAGTCCCGACAGACGGCAGGAGCGCACCAGTTCGTCGTACAGCTAGAAACACCTAGAACATCGCTTTACCAGAACTCCTTTGTCTGGCGCACTGCATCACTGTGGAACTCACTTCCAGGACATCTGTTTCCCACTAATTACAACCTACAAATATTCAAGAACCGTGTCAATCAACATCTTCGCACACATACCGCTCGTCGAGCGCCATAGGATCTCCCTTTAGTGTGTGTGCCACTGCCATAAAAAAAAAAGAAGAAATTCTTGAAAAATAAAATTTTTCGTTTTGTCCTTTAAACACAAACCTCATTATTTGGGCACTTACTGACGTTGAAACTTAATCCAATATCTTTCTATACATAATAATACTGCACTAAAACACAGTTGCATCCACAATACCAAAACAGAATTTTTGAACTCGACGCGCGTTTCGCTAACCATGTGAACCTCACCAGGAAATGTTTAAAACTGTGTTGTAGTGCATTTTGCCGAAGGTTCCAACTTTACAGATAATTATATTGGGTGTCCTTTTAGTGTGTAATTTTTTTAAAATTTGGCACTTAGATAGACAGAAAGAACTTTAGGCGCCCTGTACGTGAAGAATATGCTGGATGAAAGTGTTACAAAAGTTACAAACACGTTGCTAACATCGCAGCCTCCCAGAAGCTTGGTATGCTATTTCGCAACAAAAAACTGTATATACCACAGCAGTTGCTATTGCTCTACAAAGCGCAACTAAAACCGTGCGTAGAATATAGTTCACAGATCTGGGGTGCCGCACCAAAGCACACCCTAAAGCTGCTGAATTCCATTCAGAAGAGAGCTGTGCGTCTCGTCGGCGACCCGGAGTTGACCCGGAAACTGGATAGTCTGAAACACCGCAGACATGTGGCCGAGATGTCCCTGTTTTACAGATACTTTTACGGTAGATGTTCCCAGGATTTGGCCCACCTCATCCCGCTCTGGCTAAGCCTGTTAGACAATCACGACAGACGGCAAGAGCGCATCAGTTCGTCCTACAACTGGAAACACCTAGAATATTGTTTGACAAGAACTCCTTTGTCTGGTGCACTGCATCACTGTGGAACTCACTCCCAGGACATCTGTTTCTCCCTAATTGCAACCTACAACTATTCAAGAACCGTGTCAATCAACATCTTCGCACGCACACCGCTCGTCGAGCGCCATAGGACCTCCCTTTAATGTGGTGTGCCACTGCCATAAAAAAACTACTACGTTTCACCAAAAGCTTACGACGAAGGTCAACAAATAGAAAGATATGTAAGTATTTTTTTTTTTAATTAATAACCAGATCAATTTTTGAGCTTGTGATATATGTTATTTTCAAAAATACAATATTTTTCAAGAACAATTAATTCTCCCAATATTTTATTTGTTAACGTTAAAATTTTGCCATAAAGGTTAAACCAGAGAGAAATTAATTCTCTCTGGGTTAAACAGTATGGATGACATTTAGTCCTTATAAGTGTCCCTTTGATATTATGTCCAAATGAAATTTCGGTCAAATTTGATAACACGACAGAGGCGTATTTAAATATGAGTTACTTGTGAACACTTTTAATTTGTGAATTCTGTATTCACTTTTAGAAATATCTTACTTAATTTCGAAATGACTTATTAATTTCGGAAAAAAATATACCATGGGCGGAGATCGATTTTTTTCTAATACTTAAACTACGCTGAATAAAGAAAAATTGGAAATAAAATTAGGATCAATTAAAATAATAATAATTTTTAAATAAAATGGTATAATACATATCAACTAAAATTTAAACATTAGCGTACGTAAAATTCATTAAATAAGAGTAATCAAATATAGCTGATAAAAAATTTCGAGTTACAGGGCCCCCAAAGGCACTAAATAAATTCAGCAAAAGATAACTAAATTTACTCAGGCATTCGTAAAATTAGTTTGCTGACACCACATAGCTCAGCAACAACAACCAGTACCTCCTACAGAAAGGCCCGACAGCTTACGCGTCACAAATCTAGTCAAAAGTCATTTACAGGCGTATATTTAAATGAGCAATTTCTTTTAAAATTTTACAGTTAAGTAGACATTTTGGGTGCGAAAATATCGAAAAAATATAATGTTTTTTGTATATTTATCTTTTTAATATGTAGTTTGAAACGTAATTGGGCTAATATTACTTTAAACGCGACTATTATGACTGATAATGTTTTTTGACTTATTTTTCTAAATCAAAAATTAAATTGCAGTTTACTTACCTTTTTCTGCATACATAAATAATATTTAAGGGCTTCCAGTTAACACAAGGCTGCGGGTCATGAACTCAGCCCTTAGATGCGCCTCATTCGTTTTTTTTTAGGGAAAATGAAATTTCAAAGCAATAACCTTTTAATATCCAGTTTATCAAAATAGGTGGTTGGTAAAATGTCACTATAGATATAAAGGTGTCATAATATATAATAGTAACACGGCACATATAACAACCAGCAAGATTACTGGACCTGTCAGGCGAAAAATTAAATTTGACCTTGCTAATGTCAGTTTGGTAGGAAAAGTCAGGGCTGGATTTGAAATATATATAAGTATGATTTTCCTTTAACAGAGCCGTAATATGTATACCTTGTTGTATGAGCAGGAAATCTAAAGAAATTCTTCTTGGAAGAATATCTCTGGTTTGTACAAGTTCTTATTGCTTAAACACCATGGCTTTTTACATTACACAATGTCATAAACAACGTTCGTCTCTCACAATGTTAATTATTTGACAAATACACGCCTATGGTTTCGATTTAACTCCAATACCAATAAAATAAACCAGTCGTAAAAACACGACGCCGCTGGCGGCAGTTTGACGGATTTCCTACCAAGGAATATCTTGCGCGCGGACTTGCGCAGATGCGAAAAAAGAAGATGTGATATTGCTGGCTATTATATGTGCCGTGATAGTAATGCCATATTTGGTTGTGCGTTTTCTCCATCTAAAGGACCCCCCAATATTTAAATGAAAATTGGTGACAAATTCTTAACAAAAAGGGCTAATTTAACATTTTGCCTTTCTATAGATGATGGAAAACGAGCCTTTAAACTAAGGGAATACCCATGTTTAAAGATTTAAGATGAACAGTGTCAAAAAGGTAAAATAATGGTCTTTCTCGGGCAATAGAAAGCGGGAAAACTATACTGAGTTCATTCCGGGGTAAAAAATAACTCATTGCTTTGCTGTTTACTGCATTATTGTCACTAACTGTATGTACAAAATACTATGTACTATTTTTTTTTCAAATTTTCTATTATGGTCTTGATAAAAGTACGAGTATATAAGATTTCTGTATCAAGTTTAGCTGCAGGAGAGATATGAATTTCTTCTCTAAGGCTTGAGCAAGGACTTGTGATCATAAATGCAACTGCAGATGATGTTAAAGTATTGCTATTATTTACTGATGTTCCTACAGTGTTCCCTGCCTTATAATCCAAATAGGAGTCAATATGAATTTTATCAAAAATTAATGTAACATTTTTATCTTTATCAGTTAAATAATGAAAAACGTTACGAGCACAGGTTAAAAAAAATGTCCTTCATCAATATGGGTATCTGTTAAGAATCTGTTACAAATAGATTTTACTGTGTTAGGATGAGGTAAAATAATAGGAGCATGATTACGCAAATATTTATAAGAATGAGGTTTTATAGTAAAAATTCCATTACAGCCTTTTTAAGGCATAATTACACTAAGTATCATTAACCCCAAAACTAGCTGAAACCGATAGAAAAACATACAACGCGAAAAAATCTTATAAAACTGTGCTGCAACAAGTGGATATCGGCTGTAAACAAGCTGGTCGAGCGACATACATTAAGGTATTGCAAAAAAGCAACAGGGCTTTAAGCTCGAAATATATGGTTTTACCTATTTAAAAATACGCATTACAATATAAATTAAATACACAAGGAAATATTAGGTACAAGTTTCACGCACTTAAAAGCACATACATAGTTCCAATTTCAGAAAAATCTAAGAAAATAACACTAATGATGGCAGACATTAGAGTCAAATTCTCAAGCTAATCATTTGCATTGTTGCCAGATTTTTACAAATTGTGTTGCCACCCTTGATGCTTATTTGTCGTCTAAAATTACATTTGTCGCAAACGTAGAGATTGGAAAAGGCTTTTCATAATTTTGAAATTTTGAATCAGTTTTTTTTTTGTTTATCACTGTCCTACAAGTGTTAGTAGCCCCAAATCGCGCAACTAGATCAAATATAGTTTATACATAAATACCATATCCTCTATTTCAACTATAAAAATATATTTATGTGGGATTTTTGTATTGTTGTCTAGAGGTACTTGATGAATGTTAACGGGTTCAATAGAAAGACTTGGATAAACGAGTAGAAGTAGATTTAATAAGTAAATGATTAGTGATACCTTGGCTTATGAACTATTAACAGTAGTGGTTGGATTAACACACTATTTAGTCTCTTATAACTACGAATGGCGCCACTTTACTCTTTTGTTACGCATTAACATCACTTTACACTTCCCGTTATTCCGTAAACGTCGTAAATGTCCTCACTAAATTATACAACTCTTTATTAGGCCGTTTCTTACGAAATAGCTAGCGTCTCTAGCATTCGACTTTAATTCCGAGAAACTACCCAAAAATGGCAATCACCCGTCTGGCGAGCCACACGCGTCTTTTCGTCTTTTTGTCTCGGCTTAGACTAATTTAGGGTTTCAGGTTCAGGCTAGGCAAGGAACTATAGATATTATTTCTAGATATGTACATTATTTACAATTCGTATCCTACATTTATACCAAAATAACAATAAATATTTTAAATTTATATATTTAAAAACTTACACTGTTACGAATTTGCAGAATTGCCTCGTCCTGACCATCCAGGATTGGCTCCGCTGGCTCCGTGTAGTTAGTTTCATAATTTATTTGGGATGTAAACCTATTTACTCAAATGTTTATAGCATTTGTTGAATGATATTTGGTCAACATAATTGCATTTATAAGATTAAGAAAAAGGAAGAAGAGGAGTTAGGAACCCTAACTCTATTCTCGAGGAAGAAGATTTGCTTCAGTGGTGGAAAAACGAGGAATTACCTAATTGTTAATTTATACAAGAGTCGCTCCCGTCGCTCGCCTTACAAAAAATACTTTTCTGTTGTAACAACATATGTACCTGGTGAGAGGATATTTTTCAAAGCAGAGCTAATACTCTGTGTGTGTCATATGAAAAACAAAATAATAGGTTTGTATCTCTACTTTTTGCACTCGAAAATAAATCAATAATTTTTAGTAGTATTAAACACATCTAGAGCTTTTGTTTAAGAAATCATTCAACTTGTCCAGCATCAATATTTTACGTGGGGATCCTGGAATAATACGGTTCAAAATTTTGATGGTTTGAATTTTAGCATGAATTTAAAAATATATAAGCGTAATACGAAAGTATCCGTAAAACTGCAAGGTAATATGTTATTTGCGAGCCCAAAAGAAATCCCACGGTCTGAATCCTATTTAAAACAATAAAACCATCTAAGTTCGTATTAACCCACCATGATGTTCTTATTACCCTCTTATTGTTAATAAGAACATTCTTTATATTAGGTTACGCGTTTGTTATATGAAGACGCCAGGAGAAATAGGAACTAATCTACAAATGTTCTTATTACACTGCGAACTGCCTCAAACGATTAAAAAGATATTAGCTGTTAAAAAAATAAAATCCATATTTGGTTGTTAATATTCTAATTATTTATTTAGAAAAATATAGCAATCATGAGATTTTACTTACTATGAGGTTTGTTAAAGTTTGTATGTAATTTTTAACATGCGTTAAAAGTTTTAAGTTTTATAACAAAAAAGTAGCAACATCTTAAAATTGCAATGACGTCCATTTTATTTTCCACAAAACTTAATTTTTAGGTTGAAATATTTACTTTTAACTTCTTTATGTTGATGATATAGGTTGAGAAAAATAACTTTAAACAACCAACAGAATTACGTTGGGGTTTGGAACCTTCGGCAACATGCACTAAAACAGAGTTTTATCCACAATACTGAAACAGAATATTTGCACTCGACGCGCGTTTCGCTAACCATGTTAGCATCATCAGGAGATGATTAAAACTTTAATCATCTCCTGGTGATGCTAACATGGTTAGCGAAACGCGCGTCGAGTGCAAATATTCTGTTTCAGTATTGTGGATAAAACTCTGTTTTAAACCAACAGAATATTTGTTATTTTTTGAATCAACAACTTAAAAATAATACAAAAAGAAAAACTTTTAACTTTTTCCTCACAAGCATGGTAATTCCAAGTAAATGTATAATTTAACCCTTCATGAAGGAACTTCATGATGCAAATTTCATCATTAGGATTAAGTTTTACTATTCAACCTAAATAATAATTTTCTGGATTTTGGAAACAAACGGCGTAATATAAGTCTTGCTTTAATATTATTTTATTGGTATTTATTTCAAATTTTAAACTGCCGTTACGAGTAAGATTAATCAGCCTCTAACTCTTGGTTGTCGTCCGATGTATCTTGACATAAATTCTTAAAATCTTCTTCCTCTGTCTCTGATGATATGGTCCTATTGAATGTTTGTTTTTTAGATTTTGTTTCATTTTCTTGTTTTGTTCCGCTAGTGATTTTTGGTTGCTCATTTAATTTTTGTTCTTTACCGCTCCTTTTATTTTCTTTTGCTTTCTCCACCCTGTTCTCTTCCATAGACAAAATTTCCCCATATTCGACTGATATGTGACATCGTTTCGGTTGTGTGATGTTTACAGGCTTAGTTTTACCAATTACAGACTCCCTTATTAGTTCCGCAAGATTTGTGGACGACACAATATGTTTGGATGATGTGGATGGCTGACCATCAGTAGTTAGCTTTTTCTAAATAAAGGTATTGATTAAAGTGCCTCGATTATTGCTTGGTCCTAGTTGTTATTTTGTCAATAGCTAAATGAGTCTGCAGTATTTGCGTTACAGTTACTGGACCAGTATGTTCTTCATTTGCTGTTTTATCCAATAAGGGTCTATCTTCTGTAAGGTTTAAGATGTCAGCATCAACAATTACACCATTATGTGTTTCTATAGATTTTTCAAATCGTGCTAGTGCTGTGGGTAAGAAGATTGACTTTGGAAATCGATCTCTGTTGATAGAAAAAAGGCGAGTAGATAGGAATCCTGGGCGTCGGTTTTCTGTTGAAAAATTTTCCAACCAAACTTTTGAAATAGCTTCGACGAAAACATCTTTTGGGAATGTTTGTCTTGAGCGATTCTGCCTTTGGCATTTCAAGACAATCTCATTCCATCCTCTTTTAATCACTCGAAACACGTTTTTTCCAGCGGATGCGTCTCGTGTGTGAGATTTGTGGGAAGCTTTAATAGGTTTACTTTATGTGTTATGAACTGATCTACAAGTAATTTAAAACTGTCTCTTGCGTGGCTCGACACCCATGAAATATTAAAGTCACTGGTTTACCTTGTCTCTCTTCTAGCTAGTGAAAGAATATGTTTGGTAAAAAGTCGGTTTAGCCAAGCACCGAAAACTGACCCCTCCATCCACCGTTTTTCAGTGGCAGTTATAACTGTTCCTGGGTAGGCGTTGTCTGAATACTAGGCAGTTATAACTGTTCCTGGATAGGCGTTGTCTGAATACTAGGTAGATTGAACATATTTACCCTTAAAAATTACAAAAGAGGGTAGTTTTTGCCCTGAAGCCGAAGTACAATCTAGTACTGATGTCGCCTCTTTTCCACTTCATGCGACGTTAAGGGATACTCTTTTGGTACCTTTTTCTGTAACTATATATGTATGTGTCTTTTCGGTCATGGCAAAGCTACTTTCATCGCAGTTATAAACAGGATTTCCATCGTCAGCTGTATAACCGGATTCGTTAAACAACGATTCTAAATCACGGTAAAATTTGTAGACAACAAAGGGATAAGCACCCTTTACTCTTTTGGTTGACAATATTTGCTCGCCCTTTCTTCTTGCAAGGTCCGGATGACGGTTAAGAAAACCGCGAAACCACTCATATCTTGGTCAAATCGTTCGTGAATCTTGTGACATTGTTGTGCTCTTTCATAAACTCCTGGACCAGGTCTTTGGTCTCTTCCCTGGTTATTACGATATTTCTGTCCTTCTAATGGGCACAAGCCTTCACTCCAGCTTAGAAGGAACTGGTAGTGAATAATCTCAAATTGAAGGAAAAATTTAAATTTTGAGAATTTAAAATTTGATATTGAATGAAATAAAATATGTCAATGCGTAAGCTTAAACGAGTTGTCGCCGAGCGTATAAATTAGGCCCTAGCTCAAATGCCAGAGAGTAGGGTGCGGGTTGATTTATAAGGCGCCGCGTGCTTTTAGACAGCACAAGCGAGAATTACCCCAAAGTGGAAACATGGAACTCGTTTTAGCTTAAGCTTCGCGACAAAATAAATAAATACCTAAAATTTGAAATTTATTTCTATCAAGAAACCCGACAATAAGACAACAAAAATAAGTTACCCAAAAATTAATCTAAATGAAAGTCGGTATAAAGCAAGTACCCAAATTAACAAATAAAAAACTAAAGCCGATGACAACAAATACTCAAAAATCAATCAAAAATAACTAAAGAAAGTGATAAACATATACTCAATTATTAATCAAAAGTAATCAAGAACGTTTCAATTATTGAGCGCTAATGATAAAAAAATAGATACTTACTGAAGCGGCCTGTCCTTTTGGAGCTTCACTTAAGATTTAATTAAATAAAACAGGAAAATAAACAAACAAGGATTGGTTTTATTAGCTAATAATGACATATCACAGCTGGTCAAGAAAGAGAAAGATTAAAGTGAAGAAAATTTCTGTAAATCAATTCTTATGGTTACACTGTATCCTTAAACGAGAAAAGATAGGCTTTACTCAGTTACTTAAAGAGATAAATTATACGCTTTATCTTAACAAACGCAAATATTTAATCGTAATTTACGACGAACGCCTTATGCAATAAGATATTGTAAGATAATTCTAGTAACTCAAATATCCACTTAATTCAAGACTTATTCACGGCGCTCGAATCATGATCTGTTACATATGCCGTATAACTAACTAACTATGGTAATTCAGTTCAGTTAAGCTTCGTTGATAACTGCCGCAAAAACGATATTTGAAAAAAAACTAGTTAGACCAGGCGTTATTATAGCCAACAAGGCAAGTTACCGGTAGGACAAAGAAAATATTAAAGGACGCAATAAAAAAAAACAATTAAAACAAACGCAAAGTCTACTAGGGCGTATCAACACTAGTAGTTATCTGATATACGGTTAATTAACGTAAGCCAAAAATCGTGAAAATTGAGAATAATAATAAGAACTAGTTCGACGTACAACGTTATTGCGTCAGTCAATTAAAAGTTCAAAAAAAAAATTAAATTTGATACAATATCTGATTTATTCTAGATCAACGGATCTATCTGAATTTTAGAATTTAATTAAATCAAATCAAACATCTTAGGCTCGACAAGGTTGCCCAAAAATTCATTTAAAAGAAAATTTGAATGACTAAATATTACCTTAATTAAGGCGAAAAAGGTTAAAAATTAATCTTTGTTCAAAAACAAAGCAAACAAAGAAATAAAATAATAGTAATTAGAGATCGTAGGTTAATTACGCACTATGGCCGCTAAATATACGGATAGAAAGAAAATAAAATTGAAACTGCTCACTTGGCCGACGAGTAACTCCTCAGGCAGCTTCCAGGAACGAACTGCTCACGGTAGAAAAAAGACTTCCTTGACAGGCGAAGGACTTCAAGGCTCTATATAGATAGTACAGCTAGACAGGCGTAGCCAAGGAACACTCTGTCGCTAACGATGCTCGTCGATAACAATGAACAACTCGACGGAAGCAATAGACCTCACGGTAGAAGTAGACCCAACGGGAGAACCCTGTGAAAGAACACATATTCAAGGTTCCACGCGTAACTCTTAATGGACGAGCATTATAACTCGGTAATCAAAATTAACCATCAAGGATAAAGAGAAATCAGAATTAAAAAAAAATTTACCTGTGTAGGGGGTAGGGGTAGCCAGTTGCTTAACGCAAGATGACTTTCAGTTGGGCAAGTGGGCC
This sequence comes from Pissodes strobi, assembly GCA_016904865.1. Lineage (NCBI taxonomy): Eukaryota > Metazoa > Arthropoda > Insecta > Coleoptera > Curculionidae > Pissodes > Pissodes strobi. Next base: position 790,761 of record MU181985.1, read on the forward strand.
TGTGTAAGAGATTAAAAAGGGAATTAAAAATCCGCCCACGTGCGTCACAAAATGATGGCGTTCACAGAGAGACAAAAAAATGCACAAAAATTCAACTCACCTTGCAAAAGCAGCACTCAAATCCCACAAAGGGCAGTTTCAGACACCAACACTTAGGAAAAGATAAGGCACAACTAAAGACTGAAACCGGTCGGAAATATCCCATTAAAGGTAAAAATCAAAATTAGTTCCAACCGGCGTCCAATATAACTGCTTGACTCACAAAGGTCGTAGAGAGAGTGACGCCAGTAAACCGACAACTCAAGGAGCCGACCATACTCCCCACTTCGGAAAAAAACTCGTTCCACCAATGAATACCCGGCACGACTAATCACATGTTCCTCTCAATAATTCATCAAAGGGAATTAAACGATGAAAACCAGGAATTTCGATGAATAGGCATCCACCAAAAAAAAACTACGCAGAGTAGCCAAAAGGGTATTGTCATTAAGCCACTCCAATTAATAGAATTTCCCAATTATTTAGAGACAATTAAACGAATGCGTGCGATGCTCCCCCATCAATCAATCCCAAAACTTATTTTCACTCGCTAAATTCAATTGGGTCGAAATCGAATTGTTTAGCAACGCGAATTTTATTTCAATTTCTCGATCTAAAGAACGTCGAAGCCAGATCAGCCGGAATATCTACGAGGGTTTTGCGTTCGGCACTATATGAAGGGTGACGAATTCTAGGGATATTTACGCATCGATATACGCTAGACAAAACCGCATGTGACGATAAATTTTTTTAAATATTGATTTAAATGCTCCTCATTCTCTGGGGCTAAGTCAGTCTTTCTACCAACTCCTGTGATATTGGTATTTAATTTTCCTCCTAGTTTTTCAGTTAATGTGGACCTTGGTACCTTGTAAAATTTAGCAGCATTGGTGTGTGTCATTCTTCCTGATGTTACTGCCGAATGCTTTCGTTACTCATTACTTCATGCTCACAATGGACTCGACCTCCATCTTCTTTAGACTTTTTTATACATATACGCGACATGATATTTTACTTTTTTAACAAGTTCTTCACTATAAATCACTTGATAAATTAATACTTCTAGCCCCAAGTCTAGTTTATATATTTGCACTAAAAAACTGTCATGCGCCCAAAAGTCAAAAAGTCAAAGAATCTTGTACGCAAAAGTCAGTTGCATTCAAAACTGTCTGCACTCAACAACTGTCAAAAAACTGTCCTTTTGGTCAGTTTCTAAACAATTCACTTATCTGAAATAAAGAAAAACTATAGTTTTGTTGAATTTTGCCAAGTTCCTATTACCCACAGGTTCAAGTTCTTATTTCCCCAAATCTACAAAAAGACGTGGTAATAGGAACTGGGAATTTAAAAAAATATATTCACAATAGACTGTTGTTATCATGAACAATCTTTAATATTAACCCTTACATACAAGAAAAAATATATATTGCAATATAACACTTATAATTAATCCAAGAACAGATTTCTTATGATGCATCATCTAAGTTTTACAACTCTGAAATGCCAATTGAAAACTTTTGTTTTTTATTATATTGAGAAATTCTATAATATGGAGTAATAAATTATTTTGGATATAAATATGGCAGTTAAGAACCATAAAAATGTTTACAAAACTTTTAGGCTTGTTTTGAGATGAAAAATCTACCCTGGTTCTTATTTTCCCATGTTCTGATTACCCCAGGCTAATGAAAAATTTTATGCTATAAAAACAAATACAATCTCATTGATACAAGATTTTTTAGGTCGTTCTTAAAATAAAACTGGGTAAAAGTTGTGTAACTGACGGCTAAAATTATTTGTCTATTAAATTAACTGATAGTTCCATAAACTGCCAGCTAATTTGCTGATAGGTTTAACTGAGCATCAAATAGACCAAGTATCAGTGACGGTATATAAAATAATTATATTATTGTATAATATATTCTGTGCCTCAGCGACATATTATCAGGTATGCTATTACAACTTTAATCTGACACTTTTCTAAATTTAAGTCCTGAATATTTTAATGAATTTTGTATACCGGATACTACTTGGTAGGCTAACTGCCTCTAATAGAGTACAAACTAATTTACGAGAACCTGTAGGTTTTTATTGCTGTTTTCTTTAGATTACGGCAGGTAAAATAAACAGTTTTATTACTAATACTACTTATTGACAAAACACCTGCAAATTGAATGTCGGCCCAAAGGAGATAATCTTTTATCTTTCATTCGTTGACAATGGGCTAGGGAAAAAGGTGAAATGAATCAGGTTCTTTGTAAATGACGACTATGGTATTATCCTTGATTGATCAACGGTATTATGTACTTCGGTATGTTTGATGACAAAAATATATTAGACGTTAACAACGGGTACATATTAGAGATGAGTAACATTCCAACTGATATCGTATCATACCATTGACCAATCGATATCTTTACTTCGCTCTATTGTATGAACACGTAATATGTAGGTATACAACACACAAATACAAACAATTCAATATTCTATAAAACAGAAAATACGAAAAAATATTTCATACTTCGATAAAGCCTAAACAATTTTATTCAAACAGGTTTGCACAAAAATTGTAGGTTTCTTTCCATATTATCTTTTGTAATTATCAGGGAAAAATATCGCATCAAAAAATGGAAAAATATAGGCAACTTCAACTTTTTTAAATGGACCACCCTGAATATTATGCGCTAGAACGAAAGATCTTTTTTTATGATTTCAAATTTGAGATATTTTAGAAATTATAAATAAATTGCAAAAAAAAAACATAACAATGTTATTGTTTGCATGGCTTTCTTAATACCTCTATTAAACTTTTTTGCAATTTATTTGTAATTCAAGCTAAAATATCTCAAGAATGGCTCACCCAAATATCATCAACTAGGGATCAGGTAGGAAAAAAGTTTTACACAAAAATTGCAGTTTTTTTCCATATTATCTTTTAAAATTTCAAGAAAAAAATATCGTATCAAGATCTTTTTTTTCTGATTTCAAATAATAAAAAAAGATCTTAACACGATATTTTTTTCCTGTAACTTTAAAAGATGATATGGAAAAAACCTGCAATTTTTGTGTAAAACTTTTTTCCTACCTTCAAAAATAAAGGCTTCAGGACGCACATAAGACCCTGCACATACGTATAAACGAACGTAAAATGCCTCAATTTTGAGATATATGGTGATAATATTTTTAAAAAAATTTGATATCCCATATCCCATATGCTATTTTATTGACACCTACTTGTTGCAGCTAAGAAGTGCTCAAACTGTTATACTTTTAAATTTATCATAGGTTTTCGATTTCGACTGCAACATGAGGAGTTCGCATATCGGGTTTTATAGGAAAACAATAATCAATAGGTGTCAATAGAATAGTTCTTCAAATTTTCGAAGAATGTTTTAAAGAAATTTCAAAATCTGTATCCCAAAATCAGACATCGAACTTTACTTCTTAAGGACCAAAAATTTGGTAGATATCGGAGCTATTTAAAGACCACCGTGTATAGTTATAGATACAAGATGGTCATAAAATTGTATTTTTTGAAATGGTACACCCTATTAATTATTGCATTTTTCGATTCTTTGAAAATTGCTGAGCATATCTGATAGGGGAAGGGGCCACAGTGTAAGCTAGTTTACAGACAAAATTTGACTTAAAATAGTCGAAATTAACCAAAAAATCACATTCTAAACGTTCTGTTATAACAAAATTAATTATAAAAAAATTAGGTTTGGGCCAATATCGATACTCAGTATCTGAGTATCTGCCGATGGTGACAAATTTCAGATAAACGCCGATATTTCCAGATAAAAAGTATCTGTATGGAAAGTACCTGCAATTCAAATACTTTCTTGTTACTATGCGTCAACCGCTCTCTCTGTGAATGGTTAACTGGTGAGAATTCATAATCTCTTAATCGTTTAGTAGTAGTCTTCCGCTTCTGGTCTCATGCGAGTATAATTGCAGTAATCTCAAAACTTATATTAACGATTCGTTTTTTAAATAAATTACGAACAATGTTTGTGATTTAGCAGAATTATAGAGGACAGTTTTGCTGGTTGTAAATAGTGGCGTCTAGGGGAAAATGGGGTAATAATTGCGCACCCCAAAATAAGAGAAACAAGAGCGAAAAGTGAAATCTGGCAACGCCTACGTTATTCCGTATCGGTGGCAACTATGACAAGACTCTAGAGCATCCACTAACTCTTCGATGCAAAAGCTGCGGACATGCGTAGTGGCGAAACAAGAAATGGCCCTCCGTTCGCTTCGCTCGCTACGGGGGCGCAACCAACAGAAACTAACCAAAACTAACCCAAGACATGCCCAAAATTAAGAAAAAAAAATAAAGTAATAAAAACAACATAACCTTAAAAAAAAAGTAAACACAACATATTACCACCATTACGCATGTGTGCAGCTTAGCATCGAAAAGTTAGTAGGTAACCTGGACGTTTGTGCAACTATGTTCAACAGGTATCAGCTCGCTTAGAATATGTAGTTGGCCGCAGTAAATCGAAGTGTGCGTCTGCGTACACGAGTTTCCGTTATAATTTTCAGAGCTTAAGAAATAAGCAAGGTAAGTGTAGATTTTAAAACTATCGATCTTTCCTTTGTACAAATATTTTCTAGCATATTTAGGGGATCTATCCCTATATCCCTGCTTTTTATTTTCACACGTAAATAACGGAATTGTGGTTAGAAAAGAAAACCAAGGTCGATATGGGGTGGGTAATATCGTGCAGTGCGTGATGGTGCCCCACTGTGCGCAATATTGCTCCCACAACTACCAAAGAAAGACCGAACGACAGCACTGGACCATTGAACAGCGTAATAATACTTTGGCTGCTATACGTTCAGGTGGTAAAAAACGCGAGGCTGCAAGAAATTTCGGCATTACCGAATCCAACGTTGCGCCACCATCTAAAATCTACAGGGTTGCGAGAACTTGACCGCTTGGTGAGAAAACCTCTTTTTACCAAACCACAAGAAAAGGAGTTAGCAAACGTCATGAAATTGGCAAATTTGTTTTATGGCGTAACTCCACAAGAGTTGAAAAGAATAGCATTTAGATTCCACGCATTTTACCCAAAAGTCGTTAAAATCGTTAATGAAACAAATCCATCAAATTGTAGATTCTTCTGGACAAGCACCTTACTCATAAGCGCAAATATAATACTGCTTTTGCAGACTGCTTTTTTATAACTTAGAGCTATAGATAACAGAGCAACTTCTAGCCATACATTTAGGTTATAGTAGTACTAAACTCTTTTTGGCCTTTTTCTTGAGAAAATTCAGCCAGTAAAGACCCCTATCCAGGCTTAGCAAGAGGTAGAGCGACCCTTCTACATTGGTTACACCTTGGTGGATAGAGATACTATTTTTAGAGCCTCCAGTATGTCGAGTATGTACTCCTGGGGGCTAAGACTTGTACATGCACGGCTTGTTTTAAGGTTCGAACACCACCGGCTGGAACCAAATGGCCGATACCCGACACGTGCACTCTCGACCGAAGACGAATCGGAAGTCCCATTTAGGTTATAGTAGTAGTAGTAGTAAACTCTCTATTGACCTTTTTCGTGAGAAAATTCAGCCAGAAAAGATCTCTATCCGGCTTAGTTAGAGCTGGGTCAACCCATCCCAGATAAGTTACACCTGATTGATAGAGGTAATATTTTTAGAGCCCTCAGTATGTCGAGTATGTACTCCTGGGGGCTCAGATTGTTGCTTGCACGGCTTGTTTTAAGGTTCGAACACCACCGGCTGGACATACACTCATTAAAATCTTGTACAACCCCCGGCTGGACGTCCGAATCTTCTTCGGGGAATCTACAAAGCCCCTGAAAGCCCCATGTGTCCCCAAACTAACATATATGTATATGAAGTTGGAACAAAATGGCCGATGCCCGACACGTGCACACTCGACCGAAGACGAATCGGAAGTCCCCATTTAGGTTATGGATAATTTATAATTAACTACGATCACTGCGCACTGCGGATACTGCGAATTGACGACTAGGCTGGGGCTAGCGGGTCCAGTGTTGCCTGCAGCGTCTATTTTTTCATAATAAATTTCGTTAAATTTTCCGAATAGATAAGATTTCTTATCATAGATTTTTTTAGGCACTATTATTTTAACGTTTTTCTTGTGCCTGTTTTTCGTAATAAATTTCGTAAAAAATTTAAAAATTAAGTTTTGTTCATTTACGGAAATACTAACGTTTATATAATTTTTCGAAAAAGTTTATTGTGAGCCATTGGGTGAAGGGCAGGCACTAGACAGGGGGGACCACGGCCCTCTGTCCCCCCTATCTACGTCCCTGCCAAGCATACATGAAGGTAGCAACTATGGAAAAGGGCATCTCAGGATTTAAAGCTGCAGGGATATTCCTTTTCAAACCAGAAAAGTTTACTGAAGGGGATTTCGCAGCAGGTGAAGAATTTCGAGAAATTGTTTTGGACCCAGAAGAAAGAGAGAGAAGCTTAAATCCAGTTTCTCCACAGATAGCCTCAACATCTGTAGATACTTTGGAAGCAAAACCTACAATAACTGCAGTTCCTCCAGAGTTGGCTCCATCAACGTCTTTAACTATTCAAGAACCCACACCATCGACATCCAAAGCAAATTTAACATCATGTTCAGCTGTCAAAATATCGGATCTTGTACCGATTCTCATGAAAATAGTTAAGGCAGTGATTAAACGAAATACATCAACGAAGCAAAAACCCGAAATTTGGACTTCCACACCAGTGAAGGGTATACTCTCTTGGAAAAAGGAGATAAGTGAAACCAGAAAAACGAAAAAAAAAACGAAAACCTCATGCGAAAAGTCAGGGCAGGTATAAAAGTACAGAAAAGAAGCACAGAGAAAATAAAATACATTAAAGAAGACACGATGGAAGATAATTCTGATTCATCCTTAGAAGCAGAACTCTCTGATGACCACACGAACTACAATGAATTTGCACTTCACGAAGAGCCTCCTGTAGCCAACGAATTATGTGTCCCGAATTCGGAAAGAATAGGGAGCTTTGATTTCGTTGAATGAAATGTGCAATATGGATTCATTCTGAATGTTCTGGTTGGGAATCAGCTACAGGGTACACATGCGATGGTTGTCGACTTAGCCTAATCGCCGATACAAAAAAGAAGAGTCAAAACGTCGTTTGGGTGAGTTTAGAGTTTAGATAACAGAATATGCGATGTATAACTTTGGTAATATAGCTTATTTTTCGTATTTTTTTGAGTTTATTTTTAGATGTATTTCTATATTTTCTGTTTATTAAACGGCGCGATATTACCCGACATGTAACAGACCTCTCGTCGAGCGCCATAGGATCTCCCTTTAGTGTGTGTGCCACTAGCATAAAAAAAATATCTCGAGGTGTAGCTCTTCGGTAATTTAATTCTTTTTTCGTGTATTCTTTTTTTTAATATTCTATATGCTATCATAAAGTAAACTTGTATTAATATTTTCCAAGGTTAGAGAATTTTACAAAGGCAGGCCCCCCCTACTTTTTTTAAGATTTTAAAAATAACTAGTATTTTTGGTTTTAACCATTATGTATTTAACAGAATATATTAATGATTAATAAAACAATTGAATTATAGAGATGATAAACAATAATCTGCCATTATTCGTACCGTATCTATAACCTAAAACTTCCAGTTTCAGTTAGTTAGTTTAAGAAATAATTATACATATCTAATGTTTAAAAAACTTTAATTTTTTACGCGTTACTTGGTGCTGTAGGATACTGATTTCCCATCCCTTGTCTTCCGATATGAATACATTGTAGTTGTTTTATATACCCATCGATACGTTTTTAAAGCATACATTTTTTTTATCTTCAACCCGAGCCTGCTATCGCACCTCGACGCTTACTCATTCTGTTTTCTGTATCCATCGAATACGTTGAAAAAACGTGCTGTGTTTGTGTTTGTGAAATAAAATGTCGAAAAGAAGGGAAAATATATTGTCCAGTTCCTCAAGTAAGTGTTAATAAATTGTCAATATAGAACTAGGCTGGGGCCTAATATTTACGTACAATGATACAATGTACAGTTGATAAGTTGTATTGAGGTTCACGCTAAGCTCACTAATTACAACTAGACTATTTTAAATAATTAGAATAATTAAAACCTTGCATATAAGCCGAGGGCTTATTGAATACGTTCATATTCATGCAGGTTTTCTGTAAGGCACAATACGTTGCTCATCCGAGAGAAATAGAGAATAAGGTACATAGATGAAGGCCTTATAATATTTGCGTACGAATAGCACATTATCAAAAATTTGGTCTTGCCGTGGGCATAGAAAAAGAATACGTCCAAGCCGAGGGCTTCGCAATACAAAAAATTCTTATTATCATTCTTATTATAAATTATTAATTGGTTAAGTCTATGGCCGAGGACCTAACTATTCGACTTCCCCACAAAAAGTTGGTTAGATTGAGTTAGATAGTGCATAGGCCAAGGGCATAGAAAAATAATTTGTTTAGGTCGAGAGCTTCGCAATACAAAACATTCTTAATATTATTTTTATCATAAATTATTAATTGATTAAGCTTACGGTCGAGGACCTAACTATTCGACTAAACTATGAAGAGTTAGTTAGATTGAGTTAGATAGTGCATAGGCCGAGGGCCTTAGAATTTGCATACAAATAGCACTCAATCGAAAAATTCTTGCCGAGCGCATAGGAAAATGATAGGTTTAGGCCGAGGGCTTCGCAATACAAAACATTCTTAATATTATTTTTATTATAAATTATTAGTCGATTAAGCTTAGGGTCGAAGACCTAACTATTCCGCTTTCCTACAAAGAGTTAGTTAGATTGAGTTAGATAGTGCATAGGTCGAGGGCCTGATAATTTGCACTCAATCGAAAAATTCAGATTGAGTTAGATAGTGCATAGGCCGAGGGCCTTATAATTTGCATACAAATAACACTGAATCGAAAAATTTTTGCCGAGGGCATAGAAAAAGGATAGGTTTAGGCCGAGGGCTTCGCAACACAAAACATTCTTAATATTATTTTTATTATAAATTATTAGTCGATTAAGCTTAGGGTCGAAGACCTAACTATTCCCCTTTCCTACAAAGAGTTAGTTAGATTGAGATAGATAGTGCATAGGTCAAGGGCCTGATAATTTGCACTCAATCGAAAAATTCAGATTGAGTTAGATAGTGCATGGGCCGAGGGCCTTATAATTTGCATACAAATAACACTCAATTGAAAAATTTTTGCCGAGGGCATAGAAAAAGGATAGGTTTAGGCCGAGGGCTTCGCAATACAAAACATTCTTAATATTATTTTTATTATAAATTATTAATTGATTAAGTCTAGGGTCGAGGACCTATCTATTCGACTTGTCCACTAAAAGTTGGCTATTGACTTACTAACTAGGAAGTGATCGTTTATTATGCCAACCACAAACTTGTCACCGCCAAATGATAATCAGATACACTTGTGTGTATAATATTTCCCCTGTTTATGCAGCAATAATCAATTCCAATTGGGACAAAAAACAGTATAAATTTCTAATATGGTCGTGGATCTATTTAATTAAAATTGCTACCATGGACTGACTCCTTATTGTCTGCAAAATAGCTGTATATTTTACAGGGTGTTAGTTGTTTTGATTAAAATATCACCCGCAGACTATTGTCTGAAAAATAGCTGTATACTTAACAGACTGTTAGCTATTTTAACTAAAATATTACCCGCATACTATTGTCTACAACATAGCTGCATATCTTACAGGGAGTTATGGCAAAACATTAAGGCCGTGGGCCATATTTTCTGAGGGAGGGAGTAAATTCTATCATCACTTGAGCGATTAAAAGGCTGTGAGCCAACAGTATATATTTTAATATGGTCGCGGACCTATTTAATTAAGATTGCAATCATGCACTCTTTATTGTCTGCAAAATAGCTGCATACTTTACAGGGTGTAAATTGTTTTGACTAAATTATCTCCTGAAGACTATTGTCTGCAAAACAGCTGTATACTTTACAAGGTATTAGCTATTTGACTAAATATCTCCCGCACATTATTTTGTGCAAATTAATTATTTGTAAAGGTTCCTACAACACCAATTGGGGCATGGGCCAACAGCTGTAGGAGCCGTTAGCTAACAACACCAACCATTTGTCATGCTTGGCTGATGCACTTTACTGTTTTGCAATGTGCATAATGCTCCTGAATGATTTAAGTTTTATTATAAATACAGAAAAAGTCAGTTAATACCATCATAAAAATAACTTACCTAGGATATTTAGGACTTAATTCAGAGGACCGTTTCCTTGAACGTTTCTTTACCTCTTAAGAAAATGAATTCAATAAAAGAGGCAATTTAAAAAATATGTTAACAAGACAGGTACTACAATTCGAGATTTTGCAAAAATTATTGGTGTTTTGGTAGCAGCGACTACTGCCGTTCCTCGGAGTCTTCATCGTATCAAAAGACAAGGGCGCGCAAAATTTAAAGCCTTAATAGGAAAGTCGTCAAATGACAGAATATTAATTTCAAAAGATACAAAGCAAATTATTAGCTGGTGGATAGACAATCTAGAATATACTGTAAATATGAAGCCTAGTACGTTTTCATTGAAATTTTGTTTTTTTTTCTTATGCGTCTGCGTCTCCTACAGGCTACCGACAAGTCTAAGCATATTATTTACATTCAAATTAAAGCTGTTTATCATGGCTCGAAATTAAAGTTGCATGTCATGGCTTACAATTATTTACTAAATCAAATGAAAATATTGGAGTCCGAAACTTAACCAATATAACCTTTCATATTTTACCCTGGCGTGAACAAAACGTATAACACTCTTTTTATTTTATATCGCTTCAAAAGAAAAAAGGAAGCCGATAAGGCATCAAGACAAACTTCCGTTGAAACAGAATACGAACTAAACAAGCAGGTATATCAGAAAATAATAAGCGGTTAGATTTATTTGCAACTTATTATAATGCAAAATGCAATAAATATATTTCCTGGTTTCCGGATCCAACCTCCACAGCAATCGATGCATTTACAATTTCTTGGCATGATGAGTACTTTTGCGCTTTTTCCTTGTTTTCGATGATATTTAATGCTTTAGATAAATCTATACAGGATGAAGCCACCGGAATATTGGTAGTACCTGTGTGGCTAATACAACCCTGGTATCCCTTGTTTCTTAGTTTATTAGTTGGGAAACCGTTGACTTTTAAATCGAGTAAAAATTGGTTACTCTCTATAGAGACTCTCATCTCTTATACACGAAAATTTTCCTGGTGGCAACGAAACTGTCTGAGAAGCATTTCTTCAAAGAATCATTTCCATCCGAATAATGTTTGCATCCATCTCAGAAGGAACTTGGAAACAGTACAATGTTGTGATTTTAAAATTGGTTTACTTGTTCTTGTGTTGATAAAACACCAGCTTTTAGTATTTTTATTGTATGTATTTATAATAATGCAACGATATATAAAATAGAGCTAACAACAACACTGTCAACGTTATCCTACTGTCTAAACTGTTGCTAACTTAATAGTAATAACAAAACCGTACCTATAAATATTTTTTGTTAAAACAAATTGTTAATTAATATTTAACATACAACGCTTGTGTTAATAAATTTTAAAATTGATTTACTTGTTCTTGCGTTCATAAAACACCAGCTTTAGTATTTTTGCTTTACGTATTTATAATAATTTCTGTAACAGCAAAATTTCGATGTCATTACTTATATTTTAAGTACCTGTAGATAATTTTATGTTTCGCCGCCTAATAGGGATTGATATATAATAAACAGATTTTTGAAGGGAAGCTACATGTTAAAGCTACCTAAACCTAAATACGATTTTACATGGAACGTTGAACCTGTATTACTCTATTTATCAACACTTTACCCTTTACAATCTCTATCACCTGATAAACTAGCAAAGAAAACGGTAACACTTACGGCACTAGGTTCAGCACATATCGGATCCAAACATTAAGCAAAATTACTATCGACCATAATAGAGACTCTACAGTCAAAATTGAAGATTTCGGAAAAAATTTAAACCTCAGCTCCCTATAAAAACCAGCCTTTTCCGTATTTTCAAAAACCAGAATTACCTATTATAATGTGTCGCAAATTCTATAAAACAGTACATTAAAGTCATCGTGCACCTTCGTTCCAATTATACATCCCTAGTCTTAACTCTCAAAAAAACACATCACCACACAATAGCTCAAACTTTGAGTAGGTGGATCAACTTAATTTTTAAAAACAGTGGTATGGTATGAACGTTAACTTTTTTCCGGATATAGTGTAAGACATGCAAGCACGTGAGCAGCCTTTAAGTTTGACGTAAACATAAATGTCATTAAGAATATAGCAGGGTAGAGGCCAGTGACATATTTGCCAAATACAATTTTATATTTGAGTATATCTTAGCCCTCATAGGTAGCCTTTTAAGTCTTGTCTTCCGTTGCCTAAGGTTCAATTTATAATATTTGTTTTGCTCTGATTGTATGTCAATAATGTATGTTAAATAAAACATATTTATTTAAGTGGTTAATGAATTTATAGGACAGAATTTTCATTGATATTTTTTGTCATACTTAAAAAAGAGTTGATTTGAACGACTTTGCTGCCTTAATTGTGTTTTTGTGGTATTCTCAGGATTGGAGGTAGAATAATGCAAAATTGCACCATCTAGCTTTAAACAGCTACAATGTAATCATATCGGAAGACAAGGGATGGAAAATTGATAGATTAATCGAATACCTACTTACCTGTATGAAGATTAATCGTAATTTTCCGAGCTTGTCTTCCGATATGATTACAGTGTAGTTTTTGAATCAACATACTAATTTAAACTATTTTTTCTACTACCGTGCGTAAAATACTCACTTTACGCACTCTCTAAGATTCGTAAAATAGGCCTTTTTAATGTGCAGTGCGTAAAGTAAGGTATTTTACGCACTAGTGCGTAAAGTAAAGCTGACATATTTTTTGACGTTTACTGACATATTTTTTGACGTTTAGGGCAGTGCGTAAAATAATATATTTTACGCACTAGTGCGTAAAATAATTTATTTTACGCACTAGTGCGTAAAGTAATATAACATTATTTTTATTTTTTCATATATTTTTCGATAGTAGGAAAAATTTTGTATGCTACTCATGTGTAAAGTACCCTTTTTTTATTCATGGGATTGTCGCATTCGCCTACGGCTCATGCGACAATATTCCCATTCATAAAAAAAGATTCACTTTACACACTTGTTGCATAAATAACTATTTTGCACTTGAGGAACTAAAGCAGCATTTTTATCCCTCAGGGACTAAAATAAAATTGTAGTAAAATTAAATTTTAGAGACTAAAATAACATTTGTGCAAAAAAATCAGGTCCCGGAATATCTGTATGGTATTTGAAAACATCTTGGAACTTATTGACAATAGGTACCTATTTTTTTAAGCACATTATAAAATAAGTGCCACTCTAAATATCATAAGTGCTTACAAACTCATTAAATATCAAAATATCAATATTCCTAAAGCAACAAAATAATAACAATAATAATATTTTATTGACTTAAATAGGCCATGATGAAATAATTATTATTTGCCGTGCGGCCAAAGCGATTAGTTCCGACATCCGAAGCGAAAAAATCGATTTGGATATCAAACGATTTTTTTAAATATTCATAGCTCGATTAACGGCGTACTAATTGCTACTTGCACAAAATATTCGTACGTAAATAAATATATGGCGCCTATTAAATGATTAATATCGCGAACGCCAGTATTAGAAAATTGATGTAATTAAAATACCAATCATGTTATCACTGTTGAAATAATCCTTTTAAAATTTCATACGAGTGTGCGGAATAATTGATGGTCATTACTTGTTCGGCGAGGAAAGGAAACTATAGCATTTTGATGCAACCTCTAGAAAATAAATAAAAATACTAAATAAATACAAAACACAACGGAATTCATTCTGAAGTTTGAATCATTTTAATAATCGAGACAATGTTGGGGAACTTGCGGATAATAAGAAAATGTCACTTTCGTTCCTGCGCATATTTCACTTCTCGCATGGCCCTCCGCGCGCTTGCTTCGCTCGCTACTGGGGCTCAAGAAAAGAAAACTAACCAGGTGCTAACCCAAACTAATCCAAGACATACCCAAAATCAAGAAAAAAACAGTTTAGAAACATAACCTTAAAAAAATAAAAAAAAACTGACGGGTTTGAACCCGGGTCGCCGAAGTGATGGCTAACCATGCAGACCCCTAGACCATCAGGGGACATACAAACAACCGGTTGCATCCACCGATCTCCATATATGGATAAGCACAAAGCGATCCAAATCATACTGATTCATGCGCCTTCAGATGTAAACAAAAGAAGGTAATTCTGAGACTGCGCAGTTTCAATTAGCAGGTTATCGATCGATTCCACGTGCTTCATCACCGCATGGCCGCGAATAAGCGACAGGTCCGGATTTTAAGAATTTGGAAAAATATTTTTGCCGTTGTATATATTACCAAAAATTTAAAAGCAAGTTGATACATCTATATATTGGTATATATTTAACACAAAAATTGCAAGCCATTGGTTTTTAAAAGAAATAGAATAGACCAACTGATAAAATATACAACTTTTGCTATTTTTTCCGAATCTTGCTTTGTTTTGGAGACAAAAAAAATAAAAACTATTTCTTTCCTCGTCCCTGGGCGACACAAAAACCAATTAAAAAATGTAAAAATATGACAGTAAGTATATAATTATGTTTAAGGAATAAACCATTGATAGGTATGCAAAAAATACTACCAAATATTTTGGTACCTACCTAATTTTTACATTCTTTATATGTGGCATGCATTTTTTTTGTTAAAAATATTAACTAGTTTGCCCAAAATGATTTTATGACCAAGAAAATTTGAATGATATATACTGTAAAATCTGGTGTAACACAGGCGCAGCACTGAAACTTGTAAATTTTCAAATATACATATTTTTTAAAATCATCCCTTTGATTCAAAAATATTAAAAAATGGAAGCACCTCCTAATAAAACCCTTTTTATATGCGTTTGCCTTAAATTTTACTTTCTCTTTAAGTTAGTCTTGAATAGGTACTACTTTTAAAAGAAATTTGTAATTTATTTATTTATTTTATTTTATTTTACAAAGTTTACAAAGAAATTCATTACAGTTGTAACACAACCTATATACCTACTAGATCAATGTTCGTGTTTTATTTATTTATACAAGTTCCTTTGTGCGCCTAGATTAAACCCGTATGCGCTTAAACCAAATTTATCCCGTACTGGCAGGTATGTTATACTTAAATTGAATCTAATATTATATTACACATATTCCACTTAAATGGCTATACTAACAGAGATAAAAGCACAAAAACACAGAAACATAAAAATACAAAAAGACAAAAACACAGTAAATAAAACATCGAAAACAAAGCACCACAGACATTATTCAAAATATTCCAGAATATAGTTCTTGATTTTCAAATATAAACCTGCGAACTTCCTTCCTAAACCTATGTAATGTTTTTAGTGTTCTTATTTTTAGAGGGACAATATTATATAATTTTGGTTCCAAGTATTGAAAGTTGTTTTTATAAAATTCACTTTCAGGTTTTGGTACCTGTACTTGTTCATTTGTTCTTGTTCTGGTGTTATGAGTATGGTTAATTGAGTTTACAATAGTACTATTCTGATAAATATAGCAACCCACGGCACAGACATAAAGTGAGCGCACGTCCTGAACTCTTTCATTAGAAAGAAGGCTAGTTGGATATAAGGGATGTTTTCTGTATATAACTTTAATAATTTTATTTTGAATTACGTTCAATGGCTTTAATGTAGTACTGTATTAACCCCCCAAACTATTATTCCATATCGCAAGATCGATTCGACCAAACTATAGTATAACATCAAAAGAAACTGCTCATTTAAAAAATGTCTCAGTAAGTAAAATTTGTACACTAAATATCTTAGTTTCTTTGTTATGAAATTAATATGAGCCTCCCATTTCAAGCTGCTGTCGATATACACACCCAAATACTTAATAGTATTTGTTTCTAATATTGGTTCATTTAAGTTTTTCGCTTGTATACTTTGAAAAATGGGGCGATCAACAATTGTTTTTGAAAATGCTACATATTTAGTTTTACTCACATTCAGCGATAGCTTGTAGAAATCCAACCATTCTTTAACTTTGCAGATTTCATTCATTGCCCTCAATCCCACATTCTCCCAGTTACTCTCACCAAACACCAATACGGTGTCGTCTGCGTATGATATAATTTTGCCTCTCATATTAAGTAATGTTAACCCCCTAATATAAAGATTAAAGAGTGTGGGCCCCAGCACTGTGCCTTGAGGTACACTTATATGGATGGTTTCTGGTGTGCTTATTGTACTTCTTACTCTGGTTCTTTGTATCCTATTTGTGAGGTAGCTCTCAAAAACCCCCAACACAGTACCCCTAATTCCATTGCGTTCAAGAACATTTAAAAGTTTCACGTGAGAAACCGTGTCAAAGGCCTTTGCCAGGTCCAGGAACATAGCAACACACTTGTTATCCATATTGATTTCATTGCCAACACAAGACACCAGCCCCCGCATAGCATCGCTTGAGTTACGTCCTTCAGTAAACCCAAATTGGTTTTCTGAGATTAAATTATTGGTTTTTAAAAAGTTAGTCAACCGCTCATTCAGACATTTTTCAAATAATTTCGCGATGTTACTTATTAAGCTGATTGGTCTATAGTTTTTAACCAATTTGGGATCACCAGCCTTAAATATTGGCGCTATAACAGACAGTTTAAACTGCGATGGTACAGTACCATTACTAAATATTAAATTAAAAATGTGCTTAATTGGTATGATTATATAGTTATGCAACATTTTGACTTCTTTAGCCATTATGCCGTCATGGCCAGGGGCACTGTTACACTTCAAGCTGTTTATGTGTTTCATAAGTTAATTTTCGCTGATCGGCGTTAAATACATCGATTTGCTAATTCTTGGTGGTTCATATTCGAAGTTATCAGTGGACTGTATGCTATCGTACATTTCTACACCTATCCTTGCAAAGTATTGGTTACAAAAGTTGGCCATGTCCAGATCTGTACTGAAATGTTTATCCTCATCATCAACAACCCGCAAAGCAGTGCACTTCTTTCTATCTTCGTTTGTAGCATCAGAAACTAGTTGATAAATTTTTCTCAAATTATTTTTGTTCTTTTCCATTTGTCGCTTATAGTAGTCATTCTTTACATTGACTAAAAGGGTTTTAAGTTTATTTCTGTAGTTTTTGTAATAGTTCTCTTTAGCAATAGTATAGTTTTTTTGCAGTCGCTTTTTTAGTTTGTCTCGAGTTTTGATAGAGTTTATTAATCCGTTGGTAATCCAAGGCTTTAATTTTGTGTGCTCTTTTATCCTTATTTCTGTTCTACACTCATTCAAATAACCTAAAAAAAAATTCAAAAAATTTGTCCGTTGTTAAAGTATTTTGCATTCACACATTACATACCACAATCTGTAGGCAAGAAATACACCTTTTTTTAGTTTTTTAAAATATGAATTTTTGTTGCATTGAATAGCTAAAATAACTTTGGGGCAAAGAAAGGTTTATTAAAACAAAACATCATGATATAAACGGTTTATTTACATTAACTTACATTAGGTAGTAGTAGTAGTCTATTTGGAAAAAGCCAATAATACAAAATGTGTAGGTAGTATGTACCAAGATACAAAATTCTTAAGACTATACACACGTCTAAATGCTCATTAAAACCTTAAAACATTTAATAAGTATTTTTTTATTTCCACTAGGATGAATATTACGAGAGCTATGCCAGTTTTTAGTTTTGTATAAATAGATATACTATGCATGGTGTGACGTAATAATTCATGCGTATTGTGACATCATAAGCACATTTCAAGGCGTATCTGCCTCATTTTTCGCCTTATGAAAAAAAGAAAAAAACACGTGTCCATTTAGTTTTCATGGGCTATCGAAAAATTGATGGAACTCCCTCATTGTTCCGTATACCTGTTTCTGCTATTTTAATAGATTTTTTTAAAAATATTTTACAGACTGTTCTATAGGTTCAACACAGAAATAATCCGTGGGGGAAGCTTTAACATTTTTTCCAATTTTTACTCCCTTCTTTTATATTTTCTTTACCTTTACAGATAGAAAAGACATACAAATTGTACTTTACGTCACTCACCACACTTTTCTGTTCTAAATTTTTAAAAGAAGGGGTTAAATATTGGAAAAAAAATTAAAGCACCCCCCACGGATCATTTCTATATTATTGAACCCATATATGTAGTATGTAAAACAATTTTTAAAAATCTTTTAAAATACCAGAAACAAGTATGGGAACAATTACCCATTTAAGGATCTAAAAAAAAACTGTTTAGAGCATCAAAGCTCCTCAACAAAGTAAATTAAAATCCATCCTACCTATAAGAAGAATCTTTTAATACAAAATGATAAAACTGAATAAACTCACTGCTATTTATGCATCGTGACGTAAATAAACCCTTTTTAAGATATTATTCCCATATTTTGTATGTAATGCTGCAGTTATCCTTAAAAGAAAATGATACTTACTTAAAATAAGAAATCCCTGGTATTCTACCCTTATTTTGGCAACACCAAATCAAACACCGTTGAGTATTTTCTTTGACCTTGGCAGTTGACGCCATTGTATTTTAAGGTCTTTTGTCTTTAAATCATATTCCTAACGTCTACACCAACTTATACACTAAGAAAATATACTAATAACGAACTATTATAATAGTAAACTAAACTAGATGTCCAGGAGTAAATTAGTTATTTTCAACGAAAACGATAATATAAACCACTCAGACGCACGTACGTACTTCAATAAGTGAACGAAACGAAACGCCGAAACCGAAACCCATTACGGCAAACACAGAAAAAAGAATTATTTCAAGCGCAAGCAACAGGCAAGGTCAGAGAAATTTGATAATATTTTTGATTACCGAACTGTAAAAGCCTTATGAGCTGATTTCATTCTGTCGCTTCTCGGTGTTTGTGCGCATGAGTAAAATTATCCTATTTTCAGTTCTGTCCGACGCAGAACCCGGTTTTTTTCCCCATGATTGGTACGATTTTTCGACGCTTGCAGACGGTTTGTGCTTATCCATATATGGAGATCGGTGGTTGCATCATGTAGATATGGCGCGCACGCAGGAATGAAAGTAACATTTTCAATCTATCTACAAATTGTTGGGGACGTTAGTTGTCAAAACCGATTATTTTTTGTCAACCTGATGCCAGCGGTTATTTATCGAAATAGTTATTTATGCAACAAGTGCGTAAAGTTACCCTTTTTTATGAATGCGAAATTTTGTCGCACGAGCTGCAAACGAGTGTGACAATCACATGAGCAGAAAAAAGTTCATTATGCATGAGTTACGTACAATATTTTTTCTACTACCGAGAATTAAATAATATAAATCAAAATAATTTACTTTATGCAGTAGTGCAGTAGCCTTGACGAGCCTTTTGATGTAAATGGCACGATTTTGATATTTCCATCATTTTAATGCACTAATCTATAATAGTATATTATTTTATATGGAGGAAAAGTAGCTTTTCCTCCAAATAAAATATGCTGTTTTTTCTTCAAATGTCGACAAATTAATGCAAAAACATCTCTTTTTAATAGTAATAATATCTAATTATTATTAAAGATAAATGGGTTCGGAAGGCGGCTTAGACCACGGTAGTAGGTGGCCTTGCTTAGACCGGTGCCGGTGAATATAATGTAACATAAAGCTGTCAGTGGACACTGTCAACAATAATTATTTTTTTAAGATTGCGTCTCCGATTGCGTTTTAATTCCGTATTGATGAGCAGTTATTGAGTAAGTTCGATTAAATAATAACAATTTGTTCCTAAATTAGTGATTTTTAGAAATGCAGTCACAAATTGAGTGATAAATACAAATTGTAGTTTAATAAATCTTGAGTTGTTGACGCTTATTTTGTTGTCTGTTTGTATTGTATCTATGTTGCTATGACAACACTTTTACCTCCGCCGGCGGAAAAGTGAAAAGTAAAGCTCCGGCGGAGGAAAAACGAAACTTCACGGCCGCCTACACAGTCGAGTAATGACGGATTTACTGACGTTTGAAGAAAATAATTATTTGTGTATTTAGAGCGCAAAGTAACGGATTGCCGCTTGAGAAAGAATGTTACTGCGCGACGCGTATCGGAGCGCAGTAATCTTTCAAAAACGGCAATCTTACTTTGCGCTCGAAAAACACACAAAACTTTTCCTACAGCCGCATTTTTTTTTAATTAAATGCACATTTTTCTCTATACCTACTTATTCTGAAATTTGCAAATGACTGTCAGTTTTGACATATTATATTCGGGCTTCGGTCTTATTTAGAATAGGATTGCCAGCAACAAACTGTAACAAACGCACAACTGGCATTTATTTATCTTCGGTTTCCATGACCATTCATAGCACACTCGACGGAAAAAGTGAGAATTTTCATTTCCATGTTCGCGCTAGAGCGCAAAATAAGGATCCGCGGTATTCCTCGATGTTGCGATTTCGTTTAAATTTAGTAATTAGTTATTTTGCGCGCGGTTATAGAAAAGAATATTACTTTACGCACTATTCCATAAAAGTTCATTTAAAAGATAGTACTTTACGCACGGCAGTAGAAAATAGTATATTGTGCAACACGCGTTGCATACTATACTTTTTCTACGCCTGCAAATAATATTGATATTATATAATATTTATTATAATACCTATAATATATCAAGCATCTTGTCTTTAAATTAAAATTTATAGTTTACAAAGATCATACAAACACTTCTACAGCAATTTCTGTAACTAGTGGATGAGTAGGTGTTGAGATGCCAGGGCTGGGACAACGCCCTACCCTGTGCGTCCTTGTAGGGATTCGCCCTTCATTCTAGGGTTTCGCCCTTAATTTTTATATCATTGGAAAAAGGCGCCATTCACCGGCGGTCTCCTTTTATGGCATTTCCTCGGGGATCCCATTTTTTTCATATTCGGAAAAGGGAGCATCCGTGGGTGAAGCCCTAAATTGGGGCTAATGACTAAAATAAGCCCTGAAATGGGGCTCCTGGTACGGGGCCCATTTTTCAGATATTTTAAAATGGGGCCATCGGAAGGCGAAGCTTTTGAATTGGACCCCCGGTGTGGAAGCCTCATACTTGACATATGTGGAAAAAGGGCTCCCCTGGGGCGAAGCCCTAAAATGGGGCCCCAGGGGGCCAAACCCTAGAATGGGGCCTATGGTACGGAAGGCCCATTTTTTACTGATTTAGGAATAGAGCCTTAGGAATGGAGATTTAGGAAACAGGTTGGTCCCCAAGCCTTAAAAGGGGCCCCTGGTATGAGAGTCCCATTTTCTACAGTTTTGCAAAAAGAGGCTCCTGGGGGGGGGGGGTGCATCCTTAAAATTGGGCCCCCTTTTTTAGAGATCTGGGAATTGGACCTCTGAGGGCGACGCTCTAAAACGGAGATGAAGCCCTTTAATCTAAATACCCGAATAAGCGTGTGTTTTTCTGTCTATTTTCAGGGCAGTTGTAGAAGAAATACAGTATGTTTAGTAACTGCCTATAAAAATAAGAACACCAAACATACCAGAGTATTCTTGGCTGGAAGTTGGAACAATAGTATATTGTGTAACTAGTAGGAAAAGCAAAACCAAAGTATATGTAAACTAAAATAGTACCTCCACTCCCCCAAATATTTTCTGCCAGCCGCCGAAAATCCGCAGATTGTTGGCAGCATGTGGAGCGCGTTTTAGTTTAATCAGTCGTTCGTGTGTAGGCAGAGTGTTCAGAACAGAGTCGGATTTGTGAAAATCGTTAATTTTATTTCTATTTTAATATTTTATTCCAACTTCGGTGGAAATATATACGAAGCAATGAAAAATACAAAGGCAAATGGGAAAGATCTATAGTCGGATTAGTGAATAGATATGTTAATAAAATTAGGTGAAGGAGGCGACAAGACCGGAAAAATCGTCTAGGTGTCAGATTTTTTTTCATAAGTACATATTATATAACGATAATGGAATGCTTCGTAAATATTAAATATATTTTGGCATGTGAAACTAACCCAAAGTTGATTCGACGACTAACCCAAACTAACTAAATTTATTAAAATTGATTATAAGGTATCGGAACCGGTTCAAATAACTAAAATAAGTTGAGACTAAATGAAACTAGACGAAAGTTGTTTGGATGACAAACCCAAATTAACCAAATCCATTAAAATTGATTATAACGTATAAGAACCGATTCAAATGATTAAAATAAGTTGAGACAAAGTGAAACTAATCAAAAGTTGAATCGACGATTAACCCAAACTAACCAAATCTATTGAAATTGATTATAACGTATCGGAACCGCTTTAAATGACTAAAATAAGTTGAGAATAAGTGAAAGTAAGCGAAAGTTGAATCGACGACTAACCCAAACTAACCACATATATTAGAATTGATAATGACGTCGGTATTGTAACCATTTCCAATGGCTAAAATCAGTTGAGAATAAGTGAAACTAACCGAAAGTTAATTGAACACTAACCCAAACTAACCAAATCTATTAAAATTGATTATAACGTATCGGAACTGCTTCAAATGGCTGAAATAATTTGAGAATAAGTGAAGCTAACTGAAAGTTGATTGGACTACTAACCCAAACTAACCAAATCTATTAAAATTGAATATAACGTACAGGAACCGGTTCAAATGATTAAAATAAGTTGAGACTATGTGAAACTAACCGAAAGTTCAATCGACGACTATCCCAAATGTAATAAAATCATTATAACGTATCGGAACCGCTTTATATGACTAGCATAAGTTGAAAATAACTGACACCAACCGACAGTTGAATCGACGACTAACCCAAACTATCCAAATCTATTAAAATTGATTATAATGTATCGAAATCGATTCAGATGACTAAAATAAGTTGAAACTAAGTGAAACTAACCGAACGTTGATTGGAC
>MU181985.1:813871-826873 GCA_016904865.1 Pissodes strobi
GAAAGTAAGCGAAAGTTGAATCGACGACTAACCCAAACTAACCACATCTATTAGAATTGATAATGACGTCGGTATTGTAATCATTTCAAATGGCTAAAATAAGTTGAGAATAAGTGAAACTAACCGAAAGTTAATTGAACACTAACCCAAACTAACCAAATCTATTCAAATTGATTATAACGTATCGGAACTGCTTCAAATGGCTAAAATAAGTTGAGAATAAGGGAAGCTAACCGAAAGTTGATTGGACTACCAAACCAAACTACCCAAATCTATTAAAATTGAATATAACGTAACGGAACCGGTTCAAATGATTAAAATAAGTTGAGACTATGTGAAACTAACCGAAAGTTCAATCGACGACTAACCCAAACTAACCAAATGTAATAAAATAATAATAATAATAATAATAATAAACTGTCTTTTATTTGTATCCAAAAAACATTTAACATACATATTTGATTCAAGCCATGGCGAGATCTAGCCTAAGGCTACTCTATCTAACCATGTTATTAAGATTAGTTAATTAAATGATAATTAAAATGCACAATAACTTAACCAAAAGTAAATAAGAGAAATATATCCAAATATCAATATCTTATTATACTTAACTACACAATGCGTAAACCTAAAACTTAACCTCATATATATATTACTGTCTATACAATTGCGGCAAACACATTAATTGTAATAGATAAACTTGTAGAAAAATACAAAAAAAAAGAATATAAATAAAAATTAAAATTAAACATCTCTTCTATTTAAAATAATGCGTTTAACTCTTTGCTTAAATGTTGTTACGGAGGAAAGTGATTTAATTTCAGGTGGTAAAGAATTATACACTTTAGGGCCATTATAGCTAAATGAGCCCTGAAATTTTGCGGTTCTATGCTTAGGAATGACAAGGGTATGGCCGTTTCGAGTATCTCTACCATGAATACTAACATTTGATGTAAGTTTATTACGTAAGTATACCGGCTCGCCAGAAAGGAGTACTTTATGCACAAGTGTAGCCAACTGCAGTGTAAACCTTTCATCCAGAGACAACCATTTGGACCTCTCTAGTAGCGGAGTTACATGATCATATTTTCTCATATTAAAGCTAAATCTCAAGCAAGCATTTTGGATTTTTTGTAGGCTATTTTTTTCACGTTGATATAGTGCCGGCCAGATGAGCATATTTGCATAGTTAATAAGGGATAATATTAATGAATCGCAGAGGTGCAGTCTTACATCTGTCGAAAGAAAATCTTTATTCATATACAGAGTTTTTAATTTGTAAAAACATGCCTGTAATAATTTCGATACATGTCCCACAAATCTCAGGTCAGCATCCAGAACAATTCCCAAACCCTTCTCACTATTAGTAGAAATCAGGCACGAACCATCTATACTTATTCTCGCCGTACTAGGAAGAGGTTTTCCAAATACCAGCAGCTTGGATTTGGCAGAGTTTAGAATTAATTTGTGGCTTAAGCACAGATTAGACATGGCCAGTAGGTCCGAATTAATGGCCAGCACAGACTCATCAATTTCAGTGTGATTAAACGAGTGGTACAGCTGGGTATCATCTGCAAATTGGTGTGAACGACAAATGCGAAGTTGTTTATGAAAATCACATGTATACATGGAGAAAAGTAAGGGACCAAGAATGCTTCCCTGTGGAACTCCCCGTGATAACTCCAGATATTCAGAACAAGTAGAATTGACTCTTACCCTTTGATACCTTTTTAATAAATAATTATCCAGAAGGCTAACACTAGATCTATGAAGACCAAAACATTCAAGTTTTGCTAATAAAATGGAATGATCTAAGGTATCAAAGGCACGGCTGAAGTCTAGCAGCACCAATACTGTTGTCCTTCCTTGATCAAACGCTTTCAAAATGTCATCACATACATGAATGAGAGCGGTACTGGTACTATGGTTCACGCGAAACCCCGACTGTGTGGTTGGCAATAATTGTCTATTAGAGGTAAATTCATTAAGTTGTGCATAAATTATTTTCTCAAAAATTTTTGACATTGTTGGGAGTATACTTACTGGGCGATAATGTGACAATTCAGTTGGGTTGCCAGTCTTAGGAATGGGAATTATATCAGCCTGCTTCCAAGCCTCTGGAAAAACACTAAACCTTATACAGTGGTTTATAATAAATGTAATATACGGAGTAATGTAAGGAGTAACGAGATTAATCATTCGTATATCTATAAAGTCGGAACCCATAGCATTACTTCTAATTTGAGAAATTACTTTAGTTACTAGGTCTTCACTTACTTCTTTAAATTTAAATTGACGTTCGACGTCTAGATAAGTATTATTTTCATATTGCTGCAAAATACTAGTTCCAGAGTAAGCTTTCACTTTTGGAACACTCTCGACAAAAAATTTATTAAATTGTGAGGGTTTATACTCAGGTGTACTTTGACAGGAATTAGAAGAGCTATGGATGTTTAATGATTTTAAAGTTTTCCAAAAAGATTTGGGATCGACTTTAAATTTATGATGAAGAAATGCCTTTTTCTCATTCCTAACTGCTGATGTAACAAAGTTTCGAAGTTGCTTATACTCTTTATATGCTGCATCTGTTTTAATTTTTTTATATTTAGAAAGAGCTTTTTGCCGTAATTTCATCACAAACTTAATATTAGGGGTTATCCAGGGAGCCGGTGCTTTAGTAATTCTAGACTTTTTTAAGGGAGCGTGAATGTCGAATACTTGATTGATATTTAAGTTCAAAAACGAAATCATTTCGTTTACATCATTTAAACTATAAATTAGATCCCACTGAATAGAATGTAAATCGAATAAAAAGTTATCTAAAATAAAACTAGAGTAATCACGATAAGTTCGAAATAAAACCGGTATCCGTGTCTTTTCCAAATGCAGAATTGAATACACCAAATGATGATCAGAGATATCTTCCATGTTAATAATCTCAATTTTGCTAGACAATTGCGGTGAATTAGTAATTAATAAGTCAATAGTGGAGCTAGAATTTGAAGAAATCCTGGTGGGAGAATCAACAAGTTGGGTTAAATTATATTTGTCGAATAATCGGTAAAGCTGTTTACAGGCCGCGTTATCAGTACGCGCAACATCAATGTTAAAATCCATCCCAAAGAAAATATGGTTGCAGGTTGGTAAAAAATTAACTAAAGTATTTTCCAAATCTTCCAGGCAATCATTAACATTTAAATGTGGAGGCCTATATAAAGAACCAAAATATAAAATTTGGCCCTGAACTTTTACACTCACCCAAATTTGTTCAAGTAGACTTTGTTGGCCCGGTGGAGTTAGAACCTTAAATTTAAGAGAATTATGTAAATACAAGGCTACACCACCACCGCGAGCATCTCTATCCCTTCTGACTAAGGCATAGTTAGGAATATTTAAACTTTCAGTAGAAATAGTTTCATTTAACCAAGTCTCAGACAATCCCACCACCCGAAACTCCTCCTCCGAAACAAAATCTTGAAAATCGTGAAAACCAGAATATAAAGATCTTATATTAAAATGAACGAAAGAGAATTTACTATTTTTATCCATTTTATGATTACTTTACATGTCCCATACCTGATCATTACAAAAAAATAATGAAATAAATTGCGATGTAACGAGAAAAAAAATCAAATAAGTTTTTGTTTAAATATTAATTGTACTATAATTTGTACAAATGAAGCTATGAACCAACCATCGCACATCAACCTGGTGCTACAACTTATACATCAAAAATTCAATAATGCATTGTAATAAAGAGCAATCGAAAATACCTCATACCATAGAATTCCCAGCATTAAAATTTTATAAAAAGATAAATGTAAGGAATTTAACAGCATATTCAATATGTTTTGCGTCTATTTAATATAGAGGAGTGTTGAAGTAACACGTTATAATTTGACGTTATACACACAAATACCTGAATTAGTTTAAATCAGATTTAGACTTAATCTGCGTTTTTCTTCTTGTATCCTGGTTCCAACGATAAATTTTCCCAGCTGATGTCCAAACATTGGTGAATCATTATAACGCATCGGAACCGCTTTATATGACTAGCATAAGTTGAAAATAACTGACACCAACCGACAGTTGAATCGACGACTAACCCAAACTATCCAAATCTATTAAAATTGATTATAATGTATCGAAATCGATTCAGATGACTAGAATAAGTTGAAACTAAGTGAAACTAACCGAACGTTGATTGGACGACTAACCCAAACTAATCAAATCTATTAAAATTGATTATAACGTCTCGGAACCGGTTCAAATGATTAAAATAAGTTGAGACTAAGTGAAACAAACCGAAAGTTGAATAGACGACTAACTTAAACTAGCCAAATCTATTAAAATTGATTACAACGTATCGGAACAGGTTCAAATGACTAAAATAAGTTGAAACTAAGTGAAGCTAGTCGAAAGTTGCTTGTAGTCGCCCCCAAACTAACCAAATCTATTGAAATTTATAATAACGTATCGGAACCGCTTTAAATGACTAAAATAAGTTGAGAATAAGTGAAACTAACCAAAAGATGAATCAACGACTAACCTAAACGAACCAAACCTATTAAAATAGATTATAACGTATCGGAACTGGTTTAAACGACTAAAATAAGTTGATACTAAGTGAAGCTAGTCGAAAGTTGATTGTAGTCGTCCCCAAACTAACCAAATTTATTGAAATTGATTATAACGTATCGGAACCGGTTCAAATGACTAAAATAAATTGAAAGTATGTGAAGCTAATCGAAAGTTGATTGGACGACTAGCCCAAACTAACCAAATCTATTTGGATTTGTTATAACGTATCGGAACCGCTTTAAATAACTAAAATAAGTTGAGAATAAGTGAAACTAACCGAAAGATGAATCAACAACTAACCCAAGCTCACCAATCCTATTAAAATTGGTTATAACGTATCCGAACCGGTTCAAATGACTAAAATAAGTTGAAACTACGTGAAGTTTATTGCAAGTTGATTGAATGACTAATCCAAAGTAACCAAATCTATTAAAATTGTTTATAACGTATCGGAACCGGTTCAAATATCTAAAATAAGTTAAGGCTAAGAGAAACTAACTGAAAATTGATTTGGTGACTAACCCAACTAATAACATCTATAAAAATTGATTATAACGTCTTAGAACCGGTTCAAATGACTGAAATATATTGAGACTAAGTGAAACTAACCGAAAGTTGAATCGACGATTAACCCGAACTAACCAACCTAATCCGGTTAGTCGTTCAATCAACTTTTGGTTAGTTTCACTTAGTTTCAACCTATTTTAGTCATTAGAACCGGTTCACATACTTTATAATCAATTTTAGTAGATTTGGTTACTTTGGTCTAGTCGTCAATCCAACTTTCGGTTAGTTTCACTTATTCTCGAGTTATTTTAGTCATTTAATGCGGTTCCGATACATTATAATCAATTTTAATAGATTTGGTTAGTTTAGGTTAGTCATCGATTCAACTTTCGGTTTGTTTCACTTAGTCTTAACTATTTCGATCAGTTGAACCGATTCCGATGCGTTATAATCAATTTTAATAGATTTGGTTAGTTTGGGTTTGTTGTCGATTCAAATTTCTGTTAGTTTCACTTAGTCTCAACTTATATTTTAGTCATTTGAACCGGTTACCATACGTTATAATAAATTTTAATAGATTTGTTTAGTTTGGGCTAGTGGTCGAACCAACTTTCCGTTAGTTCACTTATTCTTAACTTATTTTAGTCATTTAAAGCGATTCCGATACATTATAATCAATTTTAATAGATTTTTTAGTTTAAGTTAGTTTTCCAATAAACTTTCGGTTAGTTTCACTTAGTCTTAAATTCTTTTAGTCATCCGATACATTATAATCAATTTTGATAGATTTGGTTAGTTTGGGTTAGTAGTTCAATCAACTCTCGGTTAGCTACACTTATTCTTTATTTTAGTCATTTCAAGCTTTTCAGAATACATTAAAATCAATTTTAATAGATTTGGTTAGTTTGGGTTATCAGTCAACAACTTTCGGTTAGTTTCATTTAGTCTCAACTTATTTTAATTATTTGAATCTGTTCCGATACGTTATAATCAATTTTAATAGATTTGGTTGGTTTGGGTTAGTCCTCCAATCAACTTTGGGTTAGTTTCAGTTAGTATCAACTTATTTTAGTAATTTGAACCCGTTACGATACGTTATAATCAATTTTAATAGATTTTGTTAGTTTTGGTTAATCGTCGAATTAAGTTTTCAAAGTTTTGGTTAGTTTCACTTAGTCTCAGCTTATTGTAGTCATTTGAACCGGTGCCGGTGCCGATACAGTACAATCAATTTTCATAGATTTGGTTAGTTTTGGTTAGTCGTTCAATCAACTATACAAAAATGCCGTAACGCGAGACGAAAACATAAACCATGTCATAACGTGGCCTTGAAAAATCACTTTCATGAAACCAAAGGAGTGTAGTAAAAATGAGATTCCGAAGTTTTATATTATTAAATATTTTTAAATATATTTTAGGTAATCCACTATTATTGCTATCTTTGAAACGGTCAAAGCTACAAAGTTGATTAAATTAGAAAGTTGCCATTATTGATGTCTTTTCAAGATCGATTTGCAATGTTTTTAAATTCCTGTTAGATTCTGAGATAGCCACAGTGGTATCACCTAAAAATGACACCCCGTATAGCAATTTTTTTTTCAATTTCCTTCTATGAAAATATTTTTAAAACTTTGCTCAGTTTCACTTGATTTTTCACCCAGCCGGCATTCAGTAGGTCTTTCGGTACGAGTCCATACAATCTCCTGAATACATCTCTGACTAGAGGAAGCCACGCGAATCAATCGGACACTTAGGCAGGGCATCGGTCATCTCCAGTTGTCACTTGATATAAAAGAATGTGGCTGAATTACATCAAAGGATTTACCGCTGAGTGAACTTACTAGTTTACATATACTTTGGCAAAACATTCCTGGACGATTGTGGTAATTGCTGGACGAGGCGCAGCCGAGGCCAGCAACACAGGAGTCCAGGAATGTGCTCTGCTTTTACTACCAGTTGCACATAAGATTTTTTATCCGATTAATTAGATTACGTATTTATAAAAATAGAGCCAAATATTATTCTAAATAAAAACAGTATTTTAAATTTAAACTCAACATAATATCAATAAGTTTTGAATCGAGCGAGCTTGGAGTTTATTACGTAACTAGGGAAACCACAGCTAAATCTTGCTTTTGATAAACGTCAGATCTGACAAACAAGGTGTTTAAATATGACAGAAATGTTATATTCCCGGCCTAGGACGGAAATGTTGTACGTACAGTTATTCACTGAGAAAAATTGCCCAAATCAATTTTTGATTTGGACGGCGTTGATGTAGGTACCATTATATAACGTTACATACCGCATATGCAAATTTTGTTTAGAATCACGTTGAAATTATGCCAATAAAACTCGTTATATTAGATTAAGAAATATAGTGACTATACAAGATAACTTAACTGCAAATGAATACTAATACTACTCTGGTTATACAAGTTATGTATAAAGCAAATTATACAATAATTGTATAATGACAAATCAAATATTTCATAGCACAATGGTAATCAACTAGCTAAACTGCGGACTATTTACTGTTATACGTTATACGACTGTTGTATACCAATAAAACTACCGATTGATGTCCGTAATCTTTTTCTTGTATAGCTCACCATTTGCTATTCCAACGGCTGTCGCTGCGGCTGAATCGACGCCACGCCAAACAGCAAGAAGACAAAGCAGAGTGGCGGCTGACGCAAACAATTTACCGATTATTTACCACTCAATTCAATAAGGAAATTAAATACCAATCCCATGTAGGAAATTAAAGATAGGAGAGAATCCACCAAAGAACATGCATGTATGTATATCTTAGGTTAACAGATATATCATACGTTTTCAAACTTATCACTTGTTTACGTTTTGTCAATCAAAAACTCGCTTTTAGGTCCTGTATTCTACGAAGATCTAATTATTTTACCATACGAACGATGATAGATATATGCGTGTAAGAGATATGGATTACTTCATATACTATAACATTTGAATTAGCACACGAAGGGTGCCTCGAGTGAATCAAAAGTTTGAAAAAAACAATAAGGTAAGCTATTTTCTATTCAAGTAGCATCCACTGTGTAGTCAATTCATGTTAATAGATCACAGGTGTACTCCTAATTTGTTACCATGCATCTAAAACAAATTTTAATTGACATGTTCAATTTTAGCGTATACGGGACTCGATTACATCAAGATGAGAATAGAATCCAGGACCCCTACTGAAGTAATGTCACAAACATAATGTTTGCCAACGCCATGAGATATAATTTAAATGTAATATAACTAATATGTAACTATACAACAAAATATATACGGTGCACATGCAAGTTGAATACTGGTTAATCAATATTTGAATATTAGCTATTCTACCCATCATATGCATTTAAAGATCCTTTACACAAATAGTGCACTATGTAAAAATCGACCTCTCCTATTGGTCGATCCATCTCGTATTACGATATGTCTGCGTGATGGAATCGATTTCTGTCAAGAGTTCTCGTGGTGTAGAGGTTTATACAACTGGGTCTCACCTGGACGGCCTAGGTTCGAACCCCGTCGCTAATTTTGTTTTTTTTAAGATTCTATGTTTCTAAACAGTTTTTTTCTTGATTTTGGGTATGTCTTGGGTTAGTTTGGGTTAGCACCTGCTAGCTTCCTTTTCTTGTGCCCCTGTAGCGAACGAAGCGAGCGGAGGGCCTTGCGGATCGACCAATAGGAAAGGCCGATTTTTATGTACTGCACTATTTGTGTAAAAAATCTTAAAATGCCCGTCATATAGTGGATATACAATTAACTATATATGGTGTATATCCAGGTTGAATAATGGTTATGCAATTGCTGTATTAGCGGTATACAGGTCCTAATATGAAAGAAGGATAAAATATGCATACGGATATATCACAAAAACTTAAATTATATGATTATTTAATAATCGGTATACAGTAATTGTATAATCGTCATAGTTTAGCGATATTACTATCAGAAAAACCGATTGTATATTGGCCACACATAGTATACAAGTTTTGTATTATGGTCATTCGATTTTTGGCTAATTTTTTTTCTCTCAGTGTTGCATGTTGCCAAGCAACGAATGCAATATACCGGAATCATGACTTTTGCGGTGAGAAATCACATCGGAAAGGTAGAGTTTTTCGTCCGATCGGATAAAAATGATTTTTCCCTCTTGATTGAATTTACCCAATGCTGTCTCAATTCATTTTCTTTTGGAAATAACAAAATTGCCACTTTGGGTCCATTGTTATAATTCCCTCTACATTTGGGAACACAACAGTTTAACACCGTGTTTGCAATTCACTCAACATTATTATACAAAATTATTTAAAAGTCAATGTTCTCAACTAAGCCAACGAACTTAAACTAAAGCTTAAACATACTTTAGTTATTACAACACGTACCAAAAACCACCTTACAACCCTTAATTAATAGGTATTCAATAATGCTACAAATAAAAAGTGTCCAGGAATCCTAAGTAAAGCTGAGGTATTAAACTCAAACCTATGATATTGTCCCCTGTAGCCTAAAAAATATCTGTGATTACCTAAAACTTATTATCTCTGGAGTCAAAAGGCAGTGAAAGTAAATGGGTAAGTAGGCATTATTATTATAAAGAAAGCCACAAATTAAAAACCTCGATAAAAACCTTAAGGACTTGTTTGTTTACCTCAGACACACAGTATGTGAATATTATATTACTAGGTAATATCAGCTATAAAATTAGAATAGATATTGTGAAAATACACCTTGTACCAGAGCAATCAGTTCCTAACTATAAACTATAAATATTTAATGGTATAATGTAGAATAATTAGGAAGTATTTTGTAGTGTAGTAGGGTTAAGAGTCTATTTTCACGAACACAATGAAATCTGTTTTCTATAAATTGCTCATTGCAAAAGCACAAATTTCACAATTTTTAATATATTTTGTATTAAAAACTCGAAATATACCCTTTATAGCATTTAGTTTCGTTATCAACTGGGGGGGGGGGGGGGGGGGCATATTGGCTACTGCTTTTCTTAGTTTCAAAAAGGCATTCTTGTCTGGAAGGTGTTGGTACTGCGTTATTCAGGTCGGCCACGTTTACCTTCCAAAATACTCTATTATGAGGGACAAGGAAGACACGCGCAACTCAATGTTAATAAATCATCAGAGAGAGAGAAAGCTGGCATGCCTTCTTTGTCTGTCTTCAGGGCAAGTGAACGCAGATGAAGCTCGAGGGAGTCGCTGTCATTTGCCCGCCAAATTCAAATTAACCATCTTTTCTTTCATTTTTCTATATTTTGTTCAAAATTGGAGGTTCAGTTAAATAAATACTCCCATATAACTCAAAATGTTATTTATTTGGTTTTGATATATAGGTATTTTTCTTACAGACAATACGAATCAATATCACTAAAAGAAATAACATCGTAAAACTTAATGGTCAAATATAATATGAATCTTCCTTGCCATTTATTAAATTTAATATAAACATAAATATTTATTATCATTATTAGTTGTAAAGGCTTTCAATTATTGATTAAGTGGATTTGACAGAAATTCGATTAAATTGCACTAATGCTACTTTCGACTATTATTTCTGGATAATCTTTCTTTAAGAAATAAAATCAAACACAACCGAAAGTGGCATAAGTACATCTGAATGAAAAATGCAAATAATATAAGGACAAAGACGTTGCAAATTCACATTTCAACACAATCCATTTCACTATTACACTATTATCTTAAATTGTCTGTTAAAAAGCACAAATTAAATAATATACGCTGTAATCACTAATAAAAGTCAATAGTTTTCGTAAACAGCAAAGCCAAATAAAGCGGCCATTACAAAAATGCCAAACCATCGGCACGCGTCACCGTTCTAGTGGGGGTGGGGCGTTGTCAAATTGAAAATTTTTGATTCATGGTATACATTCGCTTGCCTAGATGAATGACAAGGAAATAAGAATAGGAACTAGGAAGTTACGTGAAACAAAAAGAGATAAAAACAGTGGATAAATTTACGGAGCAAGTTACCAGTGTACCAGTCTCTTCCTCTTCCTTGTTCTCCTTGTATCTGCTATTATTATGAGCACAGGGCACAGAATATATCACAATTTGGTAAACATTTGAAAATAATATTATACAGATAAATGTTTCGGATGCGAAGATGAATAAAAATTAAGACTTTGTGGTTAAGGCACACAATATATAAACAGTATCATAATTTAGTTTAGCTTTGTTGAAGTGAAACTTCTTTAAGTGCACTATACCTGGAGAGAAAGCTGGTGGACGTATTACTACAGTTTTAAGCTGTGGTATTACGTAAGTTACGAAGATTTATTTTTTTAGAAGTTGACAACAAATAATAGCTGATGGTTCTTTTTTATTTATTCATTAAACTTCAATTTTTCATCTATAGTTATACCCAATAATAATTTAATGATCATCATTCAATGTCTGATTGTCTATGTATTCGTTCAAATTTTCACCTGATCCGTCCCAAAGGATTGCGGTGTAAGCCGCAAACAGAAGAAATTTATCATGAACATCCAAAGAGGGCAAGTCATTAATGTACAAAAAGAACAATATTGGCAGAGAGCAGAGACAAGGTTATTGGGCCTAACTTTGACCCTTGTGGAACTCACCTCACGTTGCCCTGACTAGCTATCAGAGCCAGAGCAAGAGTGCACCTTCATTCGAAAATTTAAATTTTGCACAACCTTCTGTCCTTCTGAGAGAGAAAAAAATATGCCTTCTGAGAGAGAAAAAAATATGGACCACACATCAGAAGTGAAACTTTTTTGCCATATACATAGATCGTCTATGGGTACGCGTTCCCTAAAGTGATATTTTCCACTAGTCAGCGGCGAACCGGCACCCTCGGCTAGGTCACGCCGATCTAAAATCGTTCTCGATGGCGATACTGCGCGCGACGCGACGAGAATTACCCATGTCGATGTCGTGGCGATTCAGCAAAGTCTTTTCAAGAGATGTAGTGGTGTAAGCACAGTTTATACCGTCTTCGGTAACGGTATAAACTGTGGTGTAAGTGTAGTGAAATGTCTTTGCTTGTCATGCGGGCGGCTAGGGTTCGATTCCCTTTGGTTGCAAGACTATTTTTTGTTTATAAAAAGCTTTATTTCTTCATTTCGGGTATGCCTTGGGTTAGTTTTGGTTGGTTGTTGTTGATTGCGCCCCCGTGGCGAGCGGAGGGCCACGCGTGAAATTATAATACTTCTGACACAATTAGCTATTTATTTGCAGGTTTGCAACCAGTAGAAGCGTGTGTAAAGGTTAGAGCAGACTGTTATTTTAGATTTACGGTGAGAAATTAATTTTATTGTTCTTTTTTATAATACCTATTTATGCTCTCTAGAGTAAGGTGTAGACTCTCACATATCGATGTGTTTTCTAAATATTTGATTGAACAGGATAAGTGGTTCTAGCGCAACACATTACTGTGTTTATATTTTTGTTGAGGTTGTTGGTTAGGATTTTGAAGTCAGCTACTTTATAACTGTTGCGAGGCATCTTACCTTACTATGCGTATTCTTACCTCACCATGGGTACTCCTCACCAGCTTACATATTTTCTAACCAATTGACAAGACGTTGACCGCACCACATCACAGGGCTTCAGAGTTACGCGCGCATCACATTGTTGACATACATGCGTTGTTTGATGCTTACATTTGTATTTTTACATTTTCACTTCATGCAATGCCCTCCGCTCGCTCCGGGGCGCAACCAAACAAAACTAACCCAAATTAAAAAAAAGAAACAAGCTAAAAAAATTTTAAAAAAACATCGACGGGAATTGAACGGGCCGACGTATCACAAGCGCTGTGCTTCTGACCACTGTTGTCACAGGGTACAGTGCCTACAAGCCTTGGTAGATTTAAGCCAAGGCCTGTTCA
>MU181986.1:0-48645 GCA_016904865.1 Pissodes strobi
ACATTTAGCAGAGTTCTACACTCTTAATATTTTCTTAAAAAAAAAAAACAACATGTTTCCATCTTTTTATAAAGGAAGTCAAGGCTGACACGTTTTTAGGTTGCTTTAATAGTTTAATCCACCAGCACATAAGCTTTGTTCAGTAAGTATGTATATGTCGTAGCCAGATTACAAAATCCGTCGTTTTATAAATTGCCTAGCCGTTTTATAAATAGCGGCCAAATTGTCAAATTTTCGTTTACCTTTCATTATTTTGCTGTCTGGCTAGCCGTATTATCAAATGTCTAGGCGTTTTATAAAACGACGTTCAACACGAGGCCAGATTGTCAAATGTTAAGATAATCACAAGCGGCTAAAACTCAAGTTACGTTCCATGTTTTATTTACCTTTTCTTCTTAATTTTGGATTAGTTTGGGTTAGCCTTGAGTTAGTTTTCGTTAGTTCTTGTTGATTGAGTCTCCGTAGCGAGCGAAGCGAGCGGAGGTCCATGCAAAGCCATAATAATACCCCGGCTAACGGATCGCAACGATCCGAGTATTATTATGGCTTTGCATGGCCCTCCGCTCGGTTCGCTCGCTACGGGGGCTCAATCGACAAGAACTAACCAAAACTAACCCAAGACTTACCCATATAACTTACTTAAATACATTGATTAAAATTTTGATTGCCCTAACTTTTAAATAAAACTTGTATTTTACAAAATGACTACAGCGTCTCACCCGCCAGAATGTCAAGCACAAGTTAATCTTAAACATTTGATAATCTGGCCGCGTGTTGACCGTCGTTTTATAAAACGCCTAGGCATTTTACAAACCGACTAGCCAGATAGGAAAATAATGAATGTTAAACGAGAATTTGACAATCTGGCCGCCTTTTGTAAAATGTCTAGACATTTTATAAAACGGCGGGTTTTAGAATGTGGCTACGACATATATAAAAGATGAAAAATAATTATTTTTCCCTGACAAAAAGTACACCACTGCCGAATTTGGACAATGATTGTAAACATTACCTAATTGCTGGCTATCTCTGTTTGCATTGTCACTTAATTGCTGCTACCTACTGCTGTTTCATTAGCCGACACTACAGCTTCATTGGCATTGGGCAAATATACATAGTCTAGAACCTTATACATATTTTCTTAAATGGGTAACTGGTAAAGCCCTCACAGCTACAGGAAGCACATTAAAAAATGTCATCCCATAAAAACTTGGTCCATCCTGTGACTTTCTCAGTCGACAATAAATCGGTAACAGGCTATACCTCTGCCTGGTATAATAGCCCTTAGACACATAGATACTCATGTTATTTTCCACATGCATCAAATGCTCAATAATGTAGATACATGGCACAGTCAACACATGTAGAGTCACAAAGGCATCCACACCTTCATCCCTGTGACCCTATCCGTAGACCACCTTGACAGCATATCTCTGCAATTTGAAACTACTCTCGGACTGTGGGCAATGCCCCCAGGCAAGGATGGTGTATGAAAGTCTATTTATTTATTTATATATTTACATATACACATTTACAAGATATTTATATGTAAGCAACCTATTCTAATATAACTTTCTTAGCTATATCTTTAAACCTGTCTTACACACAAAAAGTTCAGCCTATCGCTGCCTATCACAGTAAGTATTCACATTAATGCACATTCTATTAAATGGGTTGTACATAAAGTAGAAAGTTCGACATTGAGTTAGATCCATTAGAGGATATTACATGTTCTCTACGCAGGAACATGCACTTCAATGCAGTGAGCCATTCAGGATTAGAAATATGATTATTTAATATGTTAAATATAAAGCAAACATCATAATACTCTCTTCTGCATTTTAAAGTATGGATATTTAAATAAGACATTGTATGTGTAATTGAAAGATCAATTCCCCTTCTACTCAGCTTATACCTGCCAAATTTAATGAATTTAAG
Source organism: Pissodes strobi (assembly GCA_016904865.1). Taxonomy (NCBI): domain Eukaryota; kingdom Metazoa; phylum Arthropoda; class Insecta; order Coleoptera; family Curculionidae; genus Pissodes; species Pissodes strobi. The sequence goes on from MU181986.1 coordinate 1,939, forward strand.
TTGAATACCTTCAAGGCGTTCAATGTAGACCTAGAAAAAGGGTGACCAAACAACATTGGAGAACTCCATTATTGATCGGACAAAGCTAATATAAAGAATTTTAAGTGTATTTACATCTGTGAAATCTTGGCGAACTCTCTTTACAAAGCCCAGCATTTTGCTTGCATGACCAATCATTTTCTCATAGAAGTGTTCAGTAAATAAATGTTTACTGCCCTATACCTTGAGACGGAAATAATAGTCAGTGACGTCAGTCACTCGTTCGAAAACAGACCAACGTGAGCGGCTTAAGGTAATATTTAATATTTAACAATAAATCTGGTATGAAATGCTCGCAAAATGCCGCTTATTCTAAATGCGGACACAGAGTTCCGGCACAAAACGTGCACCGCTGCCAAATTCATTGTGGCCCGTATACGCGCGTTACGCGGAGCATTTGAAGCAGCTGTACTTTAACAGAGGTTCGCGATCGACGGTCGTAAATATACTGATATTTTACGACCGTCGGGCGGAGGTCGCAACGTTGCAACAGTAAACGAGCATGTACCCTGTGAGAGATCTGTTGCATAGTCGCGCTTGCGGGTTTAGGTTATCGTTTTGTTTTAACATTGAAAATGTTTCTGTTTTCCTAAATAGGTTGAGGCCCGTGAAAAAATGCATGCTACATTTGCCACATTCATGACGTCGTACCCGTGAGAGATCGTGTTAGCTTGTTTATTTAAACTTAAATTGATTGTAACGTATCGGAATCAGTTCTAATTCCTAAAATAAATTGGAACTAACTGAAACTAACCGAAAGTGTATTGAACGACTATCCAAAACTAATGAAAAGCACCACATTAAAATTGCTTATAACGTATCGGAACCGGTTCAAATTACTAAAATAAATTGGAACTAATTGGAAGTAACCGAAAAACGATTGAAAATATCCAAAAATAACTAAAAGCACCAAAACGGGCTAAAACGTATCTAAAAAATTAAAAATATTGAAGTAATATGAAACTAATTCAAATTAACCTTATTTTGGCGACTAACCAAAAACACTAAAATTGGTTATAACGTTTTGGACCCGGTTCAAATAACTAAAATAAATTAAAACTAACTGAAATTAGCCGAAAGTGAACGACTAACCAAAAGTAACCAAAAGCACCAAAATGGGCTAAAACATATCAGAACGGAGTAAAAATATTAAGCTTATAAGGTGAAATGAACTTGAATTAACCGAATCTTGCCGACTAACTAAAATTAACCATAACGTATCGGAACCGGTTCAAATTACTAAAATAATTTAAAACTAACTAAAGCTAACCGAAAGCTGATTGAATGACTAACGAAAACTAATCACAAGTAACCAAAAGCACCAAAACGGGCTAAACCGTATCGGAATAGATTGCAAAAATTAAAGTAAGTTAAAACTAATCAAAACGAAAAGATTAAATTTGATTATAACCAGTGATGTGAACTGGTAAATTACCGATAAATTACCGTGGTAATTTACTGTAATTTACCGTAAATTACCAGAAATTGATTACCGTAATTTACTGATAATTTACATAGAAAGTTACTGGTTCTCGTGCTAAATAATTAACGTTATTTACCGTTATTTACTGTATTTTGTTGTAATGTACAGGGTGATCCCCTATAATATCGCCCGTTTTAACTTTTTTATTTTAAGTGTCCCGAAAAAATTAAAAGTGTAGTTATGTAGGTACTGAAAAATACTTTTTTCTGCGTGTAAAAAATATTGGAAAAATTATCAGTCTACAGGGAAAAACAAAAAATTAATTTTTTTCCAATGGATCACTTTATATATGAATTTATTTTTCGATTCCTCTTAAAATTCTAAGCATATTTTATGTATGATGTCATACCTCTAGAGTTAGTAGTTTCACAGCTATAAACAGTGGAAACTCGGTACTTTGGCTAATTTTCACGTTGGTAGCAAGAAGATCATTAGAGATGGAGTAAAATGAATTTCACATTCCCATCTTCCTTTGCAGGAACTGAAAGGAACTGGCAGGCGGTACCATGGGTTCTAAATCTGGTACGTCGGTAGGTACCATCAGTTAGCACCATCAGATAGCTCTTGGAAAGTTAAGATAGGAATGTGAAATTCATTTCACTCCATTTTTAATGGCCTTCTTGCTACCAAGGTGAAAAGTAGCTAAAGTATCGATTTTCAACCGTTTATAGCTGTGAAACTACTGACTCTAGACTCTAGATGTATCACATCATCCATAAATTATGCTTAGAATTTTACGAGGAATGGAAAAATAAATTCATATAGAGTGATCCATTGAAAAAAAATTAACTTTTTTTTTCCCTGTATACTGATAATTTTTCCAATATTTTTTATATACAGAAAAAAAGTATTTTTCAGTACCTACATAACCATACTTTTAATTTTTTTGGGACACTAAAAATAAAAAAGTTAAAAGGGGTCAACATTATAGGGGATCACCCTGTACCATGTTTGTCAGCAATATGAACAATATGCGTTCGGGGATTTACTGCCGGCTGCCGGTTATTCGCCGAACCGGGGATTTACTGTCGGCTGTCATTCATTGCCATTAATTTTGTCCTGTGTTGCTTTCGTTTTAAAAATAAATAATATTTAAGGAAAAAACAATGTTTTATTTTCAAACAAACGAAACAGCTCTTTGCCCTACACCGATACTTACACACACCGTAATTTCATTCCCAAGTGGTAATTACATGATTATGACAAGTTATTTATATATACATGTACATGTTTCTTTGGAAAAATAGCAATTTTTATTTGTAAACTAGTTGGACGTTTCCAAAAGATAGTAATATACGCAAGTTACATTAATTTACGAATGGAAATCGCTATTAGTTTACTTGCAGTTTACGGTAAATTACGGTAATTTATTGTTATTTACCAAAAATATATTACGGTTATTTACCACAGTAATTTACGACACAAATTTATTACCGCGGTAATTAATTTTGGTAATTAACACTCGTAAATTACCAGCGTAAATAACCAAAAATATAAATTACGGTAATTTTACATCACTGATTATAACGTATCGGAGTCAGTTCAATTGAGCGAGTCTGGTAGTAGTCGAGACACTGATGTGTAAACATATCCTCTAACGACATCGGTTGTAAAAAAACGACAGCAGCACGTTGTGTTCCCGAGCGGTCACCCATCCAAGCACTATCCCCGCCCGTCGTTGCTTAACTTCGTGATCGGACGAGAACTGGCATTTTTAACATGCTATGGCCATTGTTGCGTTTTACCTTGGTCATAGGATAAAAATTAGGTTTAATAACCAAGTTTAAAATAATAAAAAATCAACGCGAACGAAGCCTCTGATAAAAGCTAAAAGTGTCCTATGTTCTTTACTATACTCTTGAAAATATTTGTACAAAATTTCATGATGATCGGAACAGTTTATGCGTGAAAGCTTAAGAAACAAACAAACAAACACATTCGCATCTGTAATATTAGTTAGGATTATTTTATAATACTTACTGGCAGCTTCGGAGTGGATTAATTCACTGCACAAATTCGACACGATAATCTAATGCCATCAGGAATAACATCAATATATGGACACAGCTTATTTACCTAGTAATCGTGTGCCGACATCCTTAGATTTGGGAAAGTCAATAACCAAATTTTGCAAATTTTGGAAGAGGGCTATGACTCAATATTGTTTTAAACGTCTGGGCATCTGAATAATAATTTTGACAGTTCGTTTAATTTAAAATAATAATATGCTCTTTTATCATCTAAAATCCGTTTAAAAACGATTTTAAATGACAAAATTATATAAAAACCCGAAAATTCGGACTTTTTAGGACGATAGCCGTGGCTTCTGACGAATTTGTCGTGGATTTTGAAGCGAAAATTCATTTTAAATTCAATCGTCCATTAAAAATAAGCTGTGCTATGGATCCAAATACACTGCGAATATAATAATTAATAAATAATAATTTTGACTGTTCATTTAATTTAAAATATGCTTTTTTATCATCTAAAATCCATTTAAAATTATTTTAAATGGCAAATTGGATATAATACCGCCCTAGCGGTTAGAATCGGTTTACACATTTTCGTCCCATTTGCCGAGATTGGCCCTCATACTGCCGCGTAAGATGTTTACACATCAATAAGTTGGAACTAACGGAAAGTTGTTTGAATGACTAACCAAAAGTGACTAGAAATAGCCAAAACGGGCTAAACAGTATCAGAACAGGTTAAAAATATTACAGTAACGTTATGGCTATAGTCAAAAGCGGTCTTATCGTGCGGGTCCAAAGGTCACATTTTTATTTATTATTTATTTATTTTTTATTTATTATTATTTTTCATTAAATGTCATTACTTTGACAGATTTTACACGCAAAATCTGCCACAAATGAAGTTTTCACTGAAAATTGTGGCCTTTGGACCCGCACGATAAGATCGCTTTTGACTATAATTATATTACGTTAATAGATTTTCCTATCTAAAAGTGAAAGGTAATTTTTTCGGTTTTCATACCTGCACATTTTTGATGTGTAAACATCTTACGCGGCGGTATGAGGGTAAATCTCGGTAAATGGGGCGAAAATGTGTAAACCGTTTGTGACATTATAAGCCGGTGAAGGATTTTTATACAATTTGGCCATTTAAATCGGTTTTAAACGGATTTTAGATGATATAAAAGCATATTTTAAATTAAACGAACCGTCAAAGGTATTATTCGGATGCCCAGACTTTTAATGAATTTTCGCTTCAAAATCCACGACAAATTCGTCCGAAGCCACGGCTATCGTCCTAAAAAAGTCCGAATTTTGTGATTTTTATACAATTGTGTCATTTAAAATCGTTTTAAAACAGATTTTAGATGATAAAAAAGCATATTATTATTTTAAATTAAACGAACTGTCAAAAGTATTATTCAGATGTCCAGACGTTTAAAACAATATTGAGTCATAGCCCTCTTCTAAAATTTGCAAAATTTGGTTATTGACCTTCCCAAATCAAAGGATGTTGGCCCAAGATGAGTAGCTGGTAAAAGAACAAGCTTTGTAGATTTTCGTGTCGAAAGTATGCAGTGAATTAAGTAGAGTGCTTTAGGCGGCCTCAATTCTCCCCCTCCAACTTTTTGCCCCCTCACCCCCTCCGGCGACTTTGAGATAAACCCCGCCCACTTGGTCTTAAGTGCATTCGACCTTGAACGACATTGGCCTAATTTCACCTTGAATGTCCTTGACATTTTACCTTGGGATTGCTCCAAGCATGTATGAGCTTGAAGGTCCTTGGGACTGTTTTGTGGTGTCTTTTACCTTGAAAGACATTGAGGTAATTTGATCTTGAATGCCCTTGAGTTTTTTATGTGTAAACTTCTTACGCGGCGGTATGAGGATAAATCTCGGGAAATGGAAAGTAAATGTGTAAACCGATTCTAGCCGCTAGGACAGTACTATATACAATTTTGCCATTTAAAATCGTTTCAAACGGATTTTAGACGATAAAAAAGCATATTATTATTTTAAATTATACGAACTGTCAAAAGTATTATTCAGATGCCCAGACGCTTAAAGCGGTAAAATTTCAAAAGCTGGTTATTGATTGTCCCAAATCAAAGGATGTCGGCGCAAGATTATAAGATAAATATCCTGTGTTCATATGTTGATGTTATTCCTGGTGGCATTAGATTTTCGTGTCGAATTTGTGCAGTGAATTAATCCGCTCCGAAGCTGCCAGTACGTATTATTAAAGAATCCTAACTAATATTATAAATGCGAATGTTTTTGTTTTTATTCTATGAACATGTTAAAATGCACAGGTAAGGACCATAGCACGTTGAAAAGCTTTTTAAGATCCTTTACACAAATAATGCACTATGTAAAAATCGACCTCTCCTATTGGTTGATCCATCTCGTATTACAATATGTCTTCGTGATGCAAACGATTTCTGTCAAGAGGTGTCTTGGTGTAGATGTTTAGACAACTGGGTCTCATCACCTGGACGGCCCGGGTTCAAACCCCGTTGCTTTTTTTATTATTCTTTTTAAGATTATGTTTCTAAACAGTTTTTTCCTTGATTTTGGGTATGTCTTGGGTTAGTTTGGGTTAGCACCTGGTTAGTTTTCTTTCCTTGAGCCCCCGTAGCGAGCGAAGCGAGCAGAAGGCCATGCGGATCGGCCAATAGGAAAGGCCGATTTTTATATAGTGCACTATTTGTGTAAAGGATCTTATAATGCCGTTTAAAATGCCAGTTCTCGTTCGATCGCTGAAGTTAAGCAACGTCGGGCGTGATTAGTACTTGGATGGGTTACCGCTTGGGAACCTCCGATAACGAGTAGTAAACTTAAAGTTTTATTGATGTTTGATGTAAACTTTCGATGCAACTTTCAATATGGTATTTTATGATAAGAGAAACCCCTTATCATCCATGACTCTTTTTTTCCTAGCCTTAATGAATATTTTACTATTTGTTTGTAGTACAATTTTGTTGCTTATTACTAGATTTAGGAATAATTTTGAATATACGTTTTTTTGCATATTTTAGACTAAAATCATGCATATTTATGTGCATAAACTTTGTTTTTTTAAGTGGATATTTGCCTAAGTTTACTTATTACTATTCCATTATATAGTTATTATAACATATTAATTTACAAAGCAATTGTATCCGCCGCTGGAATTTCCTTCTCTCTTCCCTTACCCCGCGAGGCGCGCCTTAAAACTAAAAATGAGTCACTGACTATTATTTCCGACTTGAACTATAGTAGACACCCAAATCTTTGACAACAGACACCTCCTTTAAAAGCACGCCATTTACATTATAGAATAATGGGGTTTCAGTCCTTAATCTTCTAAAACGAATAGACAAACATTTGTCAGAATTTAAACACACAACGTTAATAACACACCACTTACTTAGATATTTCATTTAAGTTACTCTGAAGAACGATTTGATCGTACAAAGACGAGATTTTAGTTAATGTTTTAAGATCATCTACGTTAGGTGTCACAGGCCGTTTTGCCTGGCGTATATCGATGCGTAAATCATCCTAGAATTTGTCACCCTTCACATGGTCCCGAACGCATTCGTGGGTAATAACAGGAAGACTCTCGTAGATAAGCCGGCTGATCTGGCTTCGTCGTTCTATCTCGATCGAGAGAAATTTTAATAAATCCACGCTGCGAAACGATTCGATTTTCAACAAATTTAAATTAGCGCGTGAAGATTAAATCGATCGTATAAGGCTTTGTTTTCTGCTCCGTCGCATACTGTTTTGGAATTGGTTGCTGGGATTGAGCGTCGCACGCATTTATTTTATTTGTCTATGAATAATTGGGAATTCTATTAATTGAAGTGGCTTAATGACAATGCACTTTTGGCTACTCTGGGTAGTTTTTTTTTTGAGGATGCCTGTGCATCGAAATCCCAGGGTTTTATCGTTTAATTCCCTTGGATGAATTGTTGAGAGGAACATGTGATCAACCATGCTGGATATTAATTGCTTGAGCGAGTTTTTTTCGTGCGGCTTGCTGCTCTTCGGTTTTCGGTCGCTTGGGTCACTCTTTTACGACGAACCGAGTCTAGCAGTCGTTTTTAGAGGCCGCGCCGGTTGGAAACAATTGTGATTTTTACCTGTTAATGGGATTTTTCTGACCGGATCATTTTTATAGTTTCAGTCTTTAGTTGTGCCTTATCTTTTCGTAAGTGTTGGTGTCTCAAACTGCCCTTTGTGGGATTTGAGCATGATACAATAAACGTAAGATATGATATCGCGCAGGCGACGATTCGCCTGTGACGTCATTGCGAGCGTTTGGCGCCGCGCGCCGGCCGGCATTTACAACATGAACGAACGTGTGCTTTGCATTTGAGATTCGTATGTTTTATATTTAAATTTTGTTGGCGTTACTGTTCCTTAGACAGTGTTTGTTGTTATTTTTAATTAAAAAACGTTTAATAATGAGGTGTGCTGTGGACGGATGTAAAGTGGATAACTAAGGCAAAAACTTTGATAGGAATATAAGGTGTTTCACTTTTCCCAAAGACAAAATATGTATAGCAAATGGGTTCAAAGGATAAATTTAATAAAACTTCTGCACGTATTTGCTCAAAATATTTTGAGGAAGATGACTATGTACAGGGTGGCCCGTTATCTCGAAAACTACGATGGTTGCAAAAAAAATTAAATACAAAAGTTGTTCCTAGTAAAATGATCTTTACTTTTTTTGTATTTTTTTAATCGTTACTTTTTTATATACAGGGTGGTCAAAGAAAGTTGCACTTTTTTAAATGGAACACCCTATATTTTATTACATTTTTGGATTCTACTTAAAATGCTAAGCATATTAAATTAAGTGTTAGTAGTTTCACAGCTATAAACAGTTGAAACAGTTGAAAATCGGTACTTTGGCTTCGTTCCACATTGGTAGCAGGAAGACCATTAAAGATGGAGTAAAACTAACTCCACATTCCTATCTTAACTTTCAAAGAGCTATCTGATGGTGCTAACTGATGGTACGTACCGAGGTACCAGATTTGGTACCCATGGTACCACCTGTTAATGGTACCTACCGAGGTACCAGATTTGGTACCCATGGTACCACCTGCCAATGGTACCTAGCGAGGTATCAGATTTGGTACCCATGGTACCACCTGCCAGTGGTACCTAGCGGCGTACCAGATTTGGTACCCATTGTACCACCTACCAATTAGTACCCTCAGATAGCTCTTGGAAAGTTAACATAGGTATGTGAAATTAATTTTACTCCATCTCTAATGGTTTTGCTACCATCAGGATTTGATAAATTCAACAATTTCTAAAAAAAAAGAAAAATGACTAAAATTATTATTTAAGAAAAAATATTATGATCGATTTCCTTTTTTTGCTCTCGATTGGCCAATACTCAATAAACGCTTTTTAGATAAAAGCAAAAGTTTATTACTTTTTTCAAAAAAATGCTGTTTTTAATACAACTATTTTGATCCATTCATCATAAAAGTTATGTTGAATATTAGTTTTTTTTTATTAAATAAATAGTATTAATATGTAATAATTAGTTTTTAATTTCACCCAGGACACAAATTTTCTTGATAAATAGAGAAGATAGGTAAAACATATAAGGCAGGAGGGCCGGATGGAATTATACCCATGATGCTGCAGGCGGGCCTTGACACGTTACTCCCTTACTTAAAGAGAGTATTCGAGGCCAGCATAGCACTAGGGTACGTTCCACAAGCTTGGAGAGCAGCGGATGTCGTCTTCACCCCCAAGGCAGGGAAGAGAGACTATTCCCATCCCAAGTCATTTAGGCCTATAAGTCTAACTTCATTTTTAATGAAGACAATGGAAAAAATGATTGACAGGTTCATCATGGAAGAGATCTTAACTGATTCTCCTCTACATGATAATCAGCACGCCTACAGAAGGGGGAAGTCGACTGAAACGGCTCTCCATTCTGTAGTTAGAAGGGCTGAAAAGGCAATAGAAAACAAAGAAATGGCGCTAGCGCTCTTCTTTGACGTAGTAGGAGCTTTCGATAAGGCTAAAACGAAAACTATCTGTCAAGCCCTCCAGGCCAAGAGAACACCAGTTCATTTGGTCAAGTGGGTAAAAACGGCACTGGAAGACCGTAAGATCAGCGCCACGCTGGGAGAAGTTCGCGTCGAGGCCGGGGTAAGAGGGGGTTGCCCACAAGGCAGCTGTCTCTCGCCACATTTGTGGTGCCTGGTGATGGACAGCCTCCTGAGAAGGTTAAATCTTGAGGGATTCTACGCACAAGCATATGCTGACGACGGGCTAGTAATGATCACGGGCAAGTTCGTGAGAACGGTCTGCGAGCGTATGCAGGTGGCGTGTCGGATAGTTCAAGGTTGGTGTGAGGAGAATGGTCTCTCAGTAAACCCAGGGAAGACCGAACTCATTCTCTTCACAAGGAAACGAAATCTAACAGGTTTTATACATCCCATACTCTACCAGACGAGACTGAGCCTTAGTCAACAAGTCAAATATTTGGGAGTTATTTTAGACAGTAAATTGACGTGGAAGGCACACGTTGAACAGGTGGTGAATAAGACAACCGCGATTATGTGGCAACTAAGGAGAACGGTAGGTAGGAAGTGGGGTTTAAAACCTTACATCCTCCAGTGGCTGTACACTGCTGTGATAAGACCGAGGATTTCCTACGGATCCGTGGTCTGGTGACCAGCGGTGGCCAGAGCCACTAATGCCCAGAAACTGGCCAGACTGCAAAGGCTGGCTTGTTTGGGTATTACCGGAGCATTGAGAACCACTCCCGGAGCAGCACTGAACATCGTCCTGGGGCTGCCGGACCTCCCGATCTGGATTGAGAGAGAGGCAATGGCGGCTCACAAAAGGATGATCGACAGTGGCCTATGGCGAACGGACTACACAGGGAAAGGCCATACGACTATTGCCGCCAAAATGAGTAGGGATCTACCCATCATTGCGACCAAAGGCAATATTCCAGATGGCAGATTAAGACTGAGAAGGAATTTCCAAGTGGAATTTCCATCAAGGGAAGAGTGGCTGTCAGGCCAGGTACGTACGCCGAGCGGCGCACACGCATGGTACACTGACGGCTCATGGATGGATAATACACAGTCATCCGGAGCCGGTGTATACCTAGACAACACTAAATCAGGAGAAAGCACTACGCTGGGGAGATATGCCACTGTTTGCCAGGCGGAGGTGTTTGCTATTTTGGAAGTAGCAACCAAGGCGGAAGTAACAGAAGGTGTAGAGAGTATATATATTTACTCGGACAGTCAAGCCGCTCTAAGGGCGATCCAAAAACCCAGGGCAAGCTGTAAGCTAGTTCAGGAATGTAGAGACGCCCTAGACAGATTGGCTGTGCACAAGGAAGTAAGACTCAGATGGGTTCCAGGGCACAGTGGCATCGAGGGCAACGAACGGACCGATGAATTGGCCAGACAAGGCTCAATGAGCCACCTCGTCGGTCCAGAACCTGGTCTGGGCTTAAGTAAAAGGCAAATCTCTCAGGAACTAAATAACTGGGCCTGGAACAAGACAAAGCACAATTGGAGAGGAAAAGAAGGATGCAGACAAGCCAAGGAAATGATTCTAAATCCTGACGGATCCAGAGCAAGGCGACTGCTAAAAAAGAGCCGAGAGGACATCAGGAACTTGGTAGGTATTCTGACTGGGCATGGAAGCCTAAACAGACATCTGCACCTTATCGGCGTGAGGGACAGCCCACTCTGCCTGTACTGCGCGACAGGGGAGGAGTCCTCATACCACTATATAGGAATTTGTGATAGGTGGAGTCGCCTAAGGAGGAAGATACTGGGAGCACCAACACTTGCTCGGGAAGATCTAAAGGATCTGGACTGGGAGGACGTCCTCACCTTTATCAAGGTGACGGGCAGTTTCAGTGCGGGCCGGGTGTTGGAAGTAGCCAGGTAGGGGAGGGCGGATCGGGGATGGTGAAAAGGGACTTATAAGCCTACTTACCGGGCTTCGGCCCCCCCACCATTACTACTACTACTACTACTACTAGGTAAAACATAATGATTATGTGCCTATAAACGTATGCATTTCAATAGAAGCCAATCACGCAATGACGTCACTGCGCGGAGCGAACGAATTTGAGACGGCTAGGTATCATACCTTTCGTTTATTGTATCATGGGATTTCAGTGCTGCAAGGTGAGTTGAGTTTCTTTTGCATTTTTTTTGTCTCTCTGTGAACGCCATCATTTTGTGACGCACGTGGGTGAATTTTTAATTCCCTTTTTAATCTCTTACTGAAGCCCACTTGCCCAACTTAAAGCCGTCTAGCGTTAAGCAACTGGCTACCCCTACACAGGTAAGTTATTGTTTTCTTTTAATTCTGATTTTTCTTTTTCTTTGATGGTTGGTTTTGATCACCGAGTTATAATGCTCGTCCATTAAGAGTTACGTGTGGAACTTTGAATATGTGTTGTTTCACAGGAGCTACCTTTGGGGTTACTACTACCGTTGGGTAAACGACTACCGTTGGGTCACTGACTACCGTTGGGGTTATTACTACCGTTGGGTCAACGACTACCGTTGGGTTTACTACTACCGTTGGGGTTACTACTACCGTTGGGTCAACGACCACCGTTGGGTTTACTTCTACTGTGAGGTCTATTGCTATCATCGAGTTGTTCTTGGTTATCTACGAGCATCGTTAGCGACAGAGTGTTCCTTGGTTACGCCTGTCTAGCGTAACACCGGTATAGAGCCTTGCAGTCCTTCGCCTGTCAAGGAAGTCTACTTCCTACCGTGAGCAGTTCTTTCTGGAAGCTGCCTGAGGAGTTACTCATCGACCAAGTGAGCAATTTCCATTTTTTTTTCATTGCAATTAACTACGATCTCTAACTATTATTGTTTGGCTTTGTTTTCGAACAAAGAATAACTTTTTAACCTCTTTCTCCTTAATTAAGGCAACATTTAGTCATTCATATTTTCTTTTGAACAAACTTTGAATTTTTCGGCAATCTTGTCGAGCCTAAAATACTAGATTTTATTTAATTAAATTCTGAAATTTTCTTTTAAATGAACTTTGAATTTTTGGACAATCTTGTCAATCCTAAAATACTTGATTTTATTTAATTAAATTCTCAAATTTTCTCTCAAACGAACTTTGAATTATTGGGCAGTTTTGACGAGCCTTGCTGGCTTTTATTTAATCAAAATCGAAAATTCAGGTAGATCCGCTGATCTAGAGTAAATCAAATTTTGGATCGATTTTTTTGTCAAGTGTTAATTGACTGACGCAATAACGTTGTAGGTTGTAGGTCGAACTAGTTTATTATTGTTCTCAATTTTCACGAGTTCTGACTTACGTTGGATAACCGTAGATCAGATCACTACTAGTTTCCTAGTGGACTTTGTGTTATTTATTTTTAATTCTTTTTTTTATTGCGGCCTTTGATATTTTCTTTACTCGAAGAGATCGTTTATTATCTTTGTCCTACTGGTAACTTGACCGTGGAGTAAATTGCCATATGTTAAGGTCTGTAATTAATCGGTGGCTATAATAACGCCAGGTCTAACTAATTTAACTGAACCAAATAACCTTACGGGTCGTTCTAGGTGAGCGATTTGCAGCGAACGCAAATCAGTGGCGATGCGGTGCGACTATATTAATTTTTCGTCCTGCATCGCCAGCGCTTCGTGTTCCCGTTAGCTGTAAATCGCTCACCTAGGACGCCCCGTAAGTTAGTTAGTTATACGGCATATGTGACGGATCATGATTTGAGTCCGTAAAGTAGTGTATAATTAGGTGATTACTCGAGCTAATTGAACTTACCTATAACGTGAAGTTGTTTGCAGTATCGCTAGCTTTCGACATATTTTACTGACGTTTTTTTTATTAACGCTTTAAGCGATCGTCATCAATTACAATTAAATATTCCGGAATTTGTTTGGAGTAAGCGAGTGAATTATTTCACCGAGTAAAGTCTACCTTTAAGAATACAGTGTAACCATAAGAATTGACTACTGAAATTTTCTTCAACTAAATTTTTTTCTCCCTCCTGACCAGCTGTGATATTTTATTATTAGGTAATAAAACCAATCCTTTGTTTGTTTATTTACCTGTTTTATTTAATTGATTTTTTTTTAATTGTGACTACAGCAAAAGCCCATTACAGTAAGTAGCTGTTTTTTTATTATTTTGCGCTCAATAATTGAATCGTTTTTGACTTACCTTTGATAAATATTCGAGTATTTATTCATCGTTTACTTTAGTTATTTTTGATTAGTATTTGAGTATTTGTTCTCATCGACTTTAGTTTTCGGTTAATTTGGGTATTTGCTTTATACCGACTTTGATTTTTGATTAATTTCTGGGTTATTAATTTTCCGTTATTATTACTGATAAATTGCCGGAATATATATTTAATCTAATTTTCTAACTTAATTTTTATTGTTTTATAGATCGATTTTCCTGATAGAAATATATATCGATTTTTTGGCATTCATTTATTTTGTCGCAAAACTTAAGCTAAACGAGTTCCATTATTTCATTCAATATCTAATTTTAAATTCTCAAAATTCGATTGAGATTATTCACTCCGAATTCCTTCTAAGCTGGAGTGAAGGTTTGCGCCCAAAAGAAGGACAAAAAGAGCGTAATACAGGAGATTTTATTGAGTAGCCTTCCACTCTAACCTGCTGATAACGATCCGAGAGTTAGGACTCTAGTCATAATAATGAACTCGAGATACCATATTCAGACAACTTAAACAACAGCAGGGAGTGACTGACCTTATTAAAAGCCTTGCTAAAGTCCATGTCGATAGCATGAACCTCAGCTCCAGCTGCCATTGTACTAGAAATAAAGTTGGTGTAAAGAAATAGGTTCATATCCACTGACCGACCCAATATATGATACCATGCTGTTGCGATATTGGTAATTTTTCATAAACATTGCTCAATTTGAGCTCTATGTTTGTTGACAATATACTTACAGGTCTATAATTGCGAATGTCGCATCTATCACCTGATTTAAAAATGGGCTTTACATAGATTTTTTCCATATTAGAGGAAATATTCCAGATCTTAGAGATTGGCTTAAAAAGCAAGTATAGGGGAATATATATTATTTAGGTCAAGTTCTCGTAAGGCCTCTTCTATATAAGTAGCTGTGATGTACATATCTGAGTATTAGCAAAGAATATTATAGTATTTTCTTTGGTATTAGTCAAAAATAGGAAGCATATATGTAATAAGAATATATCGCGCATTATGCCAATTACGTGAAGCCAAGACCAAAGGACGAATGTATATGAACTAGGCATAAGTCGGTCTACTCGGGAAACCGGTTCGAACTGCGCATGTCACGAATTCTTGCCAATAAGATATTAGGAGGCAATTTCTACGTTTTGAATGCACGTGAAGAAAACATATTCCACTTTTCATTATCGTCAAAACGAATATTTACGGTTAAATTGTATTTGGTTAGCTACATTTTCCATTACTTTTATTAGCAATAATATTCCTTTTTTAGGAAAACTGAAATTACGAACTTAAAACACATAATAAGAGTAGTTTAAATACTTGGAAATTTCCGGTAATAAAATTATTGTATACGAATACAGTAAAGATTACATATAAATATAGCGATGCTTCTTTCCACGCATTTTTGAGGACATAATTTGCTCTATAATCGATAATATAACGCCACGAGAATAGGAAGCAATATTCTTGTGATAACGCCAAAATAACAAACTTGTAACAAAATACAAACAAAGCAATTACAATTCGATATTCAACATGGCCGGTTTTATTTTATTACCGCGACGACGACGACGTCAGCGTAGACAACGATGCTTGCGCTGTAGCCAATAAACGTGTTTATATCCGATTTTGCGCATATCTACCGGTTTCCTAACGAGTCAGACTTATGCGAAATACATACGGCGAAAACATATCCATCTCTCTGTGTCGGTTACACGTCCAACTCATTGCATAAAGGGTCAATGCGCGATATATTCTTTTTATATATATGATAGGAAGGCAGTGGAATAGGCCAAAATATGCGGTTCTCAATGTGTCTAGAAAAACACAATTTGATAAGTTACTTAGTAGATATAAACTGCTTACGAAACGATGATTTTCAGGAAACAGCTGCATGACGTTTATACATTGTCTAGGTATATAAATCTCTGCAAGTTGAACGTGTCTTCCTAGTTATACTTGTCATTTTTCTTCTATAAGTTTCTTCTATGCTACTCTGCATTTTTTCATACCTTTGTATTTGCTGAAATGTTGGTTTTAGGTATTAGGTCAAATCATTTGCAAGGAACCAAGATAACGTTGTTATAAAAAATAATTATCTTATAGCCATGTCCACATTTTACTTACATTTTCCCCACTTGCTGTGCTACTCTTTACATTTTAGGTATTCTCTAAAACGCGAAGTGGGAGGCTCTAAGGAGATTACTGGAGAAAAATTAACAGCCTTGAGACAATACCTACGAGTGTTAGCTAAATATTTTCCCTTTGGGCGAAATGGTAAGGCACTCTTACAAGAAATCAGCACTTATGCAGAAAGTGACGACGTCATCCAAGGAGCAAATATTGCAAAACTAGTAAAAGATGCGGAAAATGAGGATAGACAGGTGTTTTCGACTCCACAGAAGTGGCTAGGTAAGCAATTTTTAATATCGACCTTCACAAGTCTGCAAAGTCTCTAGACATAAATCAAGTTTAAACCGGGAATTTTTACTGAGCAGACAATGTCTAAAACTTTCGAGTACGCTTTCTACATCACGCAATTGAAAAATCATTTTGAACTTCCCCCATAATCGTAGCATCGTTATTCGTGTATTTATGGACGCAAATCCACTGTAATTTATTGGGGTGTTCCCCATAGATATTCTGCACGCCAGCTAAAAACACCCGTTTCCAAGCTTTTGTCTTTTGCCAGCACATGGCTGAAGTTTTTAAGTGTAATATGACCTAAAGGCGTAATGTTCATGTGCTGCTTAATACATAAAGTATTAACCACTAAGAACCCTGCATATCTTCCCGAACTCATTAAACACAGAGGTGACGTCCTCCGATTAAACATCCGCTTCAGGTATGCCATACCAATTCCGCAGCATAATACAGAACTTTTTAAGCGGTGTTTTATCTATACATCGGCTCGCGTATATAAGTCTCTCCCGCAGGCAATTAAGAATGTTATTGTTCCTCAGTTTAAGTGTAGATTTCCCAGGTTTTTTGGCAAGTTTTTGTTATTGTTATTGTTATTTTTTTTAAGAAGGTGGTCATTAAAATACGCTATGCGGTACTCTCCACCCTTATATGTAAATTGTTTTACCCATTTAGATGTAATAAAGATTATTTTTATTTATTTTATCGCACCGTCAGAATTTTTCTATAGCGCTCACTTTTTCTCCCTGTGCTTGCCGTATGTTTATGACAGGAGGCTGGCTCTGTTAATAAATTATTATCTATGGTATTCCCCCGTGAATTTCCAGGTTGTTTTTTTTTGGGTGTTTTAATTTGTTTGTGAAGCGCAACTGACGGTATCGTTAAGCCAAAGTTCTTTAGCTGTAGTTACTTTGAAATTTTCTATTGACGCATGTTTATTAAAAACTAATAAGATTAAATCATTAAAAACTAATATTCTATTGACAATATTTTTTTCTAAAATTATTTAAAAAACTGCAAGTTTACATTAAACTTATCTAAATTAAAATTGCTATATTTAATTTAGGCTTTGAAATATTCAATATAAAATTTGCATATATATTAGGTGATGATCAGAGATTCCTTCACAGGATATGGCACTAGGAAGTTACTATATCAAGGTTACTAACAAAGATCTGGTTGTTTAGTGTACTGGCACTATTAGTCACTATGGTAGGTTCGTTTAAAGAATCAAAACATTTTTGTCACTAAGGCAGTATTACATTTTTGTTCATAAAACAATATCGAAAAATAATTGAAACCAGTAAATATTGATATTTAATTGAGATGCGCAATTTTTACTTTACACCGGTATGGCAGCCCATACTTATTCATAAAGTACTGGTCAGCTATCAGCGACGCTAATGCCCTGTGCCGATGCTATAGACTTATATCACAATAATACAGGATGGTCCAAAGTCTGAGTTTGGTCAGTCTTTTGAAAGTAAAGGCAATTGCAATTCAAAATAGAGACGTGCGATAAGATACTCGCAATCTAAAAATATTTCAAATTATTCAGGTGTTCTACTGTTACATTTATTTTTTTTAAATGGAACGCTCTGGTATTTTCTACGTTTCTTAAATTTTGCTTCAAATTCTATACATATTTGATATACTTAATAAATACACCGTATATATTTAAATTTATTGATTTTCGATATATTGACATGTGAAAAACGCCATTTTCACTAATTTGAGTACCTGTAAAATCCAATGCAATCCAAATGGCTCATTTAAAAGCAAAGCGGATTGCCCTTTTCTATCTTAGTTTCTAATGGTCTTTCGTCCGGTTCAACCGGAAAATAAAATGTTCCGTTTTTTTTGCTGCGTCCGATTAAACCGAAAATTGTAGTCAAACGAAAGATAATTGGAGACTGAGATAGGAAAGTGCAATCTGCTTTGGTCTAAGTTGAACTATTTAAATTGTATAGGTATTCCAAATTAGTGAAAGTGAAGAGAAATTTTTAAAATATATGGGCCGTTCTATTTTAAAAAAATACAAGTTTGGTGCGCCCTGTATAATTTAAAATATTTTTAGATTATGGGCATTTACTCTGGTAACCATACGCCTATAATGGATTTCCTCTATTTTTAAAAATATCTACGTAACTGAACAAATTCAGAATTTTGAGCTACCCTGTACTAGCACATTACTTGTATGTATCATCGTCCACAGGGGTGTTTCCTGAAATATGGAAAACTACCTACATTACACCTGTGCTTAAGAGTGGTGATAGGGGAAATGTTGAGAATTACCATGCAATCTCAAAATTTTCCATACTTGGCAAACTCTTTCAAATTCAGAATTCAAATTCATATATTAATGTCAATAACAAATGTTTACACAAGTCATAAAAAAGGATCAGTAACAAGAAAATTTATTTTGAATATCTAGATAATATTAAAATACACAGTACATTGAAAATTAAAATTTTGATAAAATATAAAACACATAATTCTAAAATACTAAGTACACAACAAGTGCATTTAATATATACCTACAGGAAAACAGGTACTTTAAATTTTAAAACATAAATATTCGTCAAGGGAATAAAAGGCATTGGACAGCAATATTTGTTTTACTTTTAGCTTATAATCTTTATATGGTAAGAGCTTTATGTTGTCAGGCAATACATTATAAAATTTTATTGCCCAGTATCCAGGACCAGTCTGACACCTCTTTAACCTCCAGTATGCTGGAATCAGACCACTCTTGTTTCTGGTATTGTACCCATGAATATCCTCATGCGCCCTGCATGATGCTAGGCTCTGCTTTATGAATAAAAGATTGTCGTAAATGTATTGAGTTGGAAGTGTCAGTATCTTCAGAGATTTGAAAGTTTCTCTGCAGTCTTCCCTATAATTCAGGTTACTGACAATTCTAATGGCCTTTCTCGGCAGACCAAAAACCCTGTAGGTATCTGCTGAGTGCCCCCAAACAAGCAGTGCGTAAGAGAGGTGGGAATGAAAGATAGCATAATATGATGTTAGTAAGATATCAAGTGAAACATTTTTGGCAAGATTTCTGAGTATGAACAGTCCTTTTGATAACGTCTTGCTTAAGATGTCAATGTGCAAATTCCACCTGAGTTTAAGGTCCAGGTTCACTCCCAGGAACCTGACATCATTCATACCCACACTCTCATCACCAGTCTCACGTAAAGAAAAAATCACCTGATTAGTTTTATCTTTGTTTAGGAGCAATCTATTGATACAAAACCATTCTTCCGTCCTTTCTCGCACACCTCTCATACCCTCAGTCACTCCCTCAATCGAAAGTGTAGTGTCATCGGCATAGACTGTAGGCTTTGCTATTGTTTCAGCACCTGGCAAGTCATTGATACATATTATATCCCTGGGGAACCCCAACATTGCCTACACTCTCTGCCGATGTCACATTACTGACTTTTACTACTTGCATCCGGTCCGGCAAGTATGATTTCAACATGTCAGTGCTACTCTGACCGAAACCGTACTGTCTCAGCTTGGCTAAAAGAATTTCATGGTTAACACAGTCGAATGCTTTACTGAGGTCACACATCAGAAGCTTCGAATTGAAGTTTGTGAAATGACTCCACTATATGGGATATTAGGTCTAGGATAGCAAGGACTGTGTTTTTACCTTTCCTAAAACCAAACTGGCAGTCGGAAAATAAATCTGTGTTCTCAAAGCAGTTTGTAATTTGCACTGCCATGGACTTTTCCACGATTTTAGAGAAAACAGGGAGTAGGGATATGGGTCTGTAATTTTTCGGGTCATTTATGTCACCTTTCTTAAAAATTGGTATTACTATGGCTCTTTTTAAGCATGTGGGAAAAGTGTTATTTCTGAAACATAAGTTGATTAGTTTAGTAAGAGGAATAATTATTAGTTCTTTTATTGATTTTAGAAGCTTTACGTTCATACAACTGGGTTTATTTTTCAAATTATTTATTATATCACGTACTTGGTTGAAAGTGACCTCGTAAAAAGAAAAACCCTCATATTCATTTTCTACTTGTATGTTAGTGAGAAAATCTTTATTTGATATAGGAATATCATTGACTTAATTTAAAGCTATTTTTGAAAAAAAGTGGTTAAAAGTATCAGGTGAGATGGTATGATCTAAAGAATCCCTTTGGAAGTCCACGGTGTGAGTTGATTATGTTCCATATTGATTTGACTGGGTTTGTTGAATTTTTTAATACACTGTCATTAGCTCTGACTTTAGCTAGCTGTATTTGTTTTTTGTATTCTGTTCTAAATTGAGAGTGCATTTGAGAAATAACTGGACCGCCATACTGTCTTTTTAGCTCTTCTAAAAGTTCTAGTTGTTCCCTCATAGTTGTAAGCTCCTCAGTAAACCAAGACAACCGTTGAGGTTGGTCAGACCTTCCCCTATAGGTTTTTTCCGCAAAAGACTATGTAACAAGATTCCAAAAGATTCATGAAATTGTTAAATTTATCATCCACACTTACACTCATTTGACTCACAAAATCCCAGTCAATCTGTGAAACTTTATTATAAAATAAAAACATACCTCTCTGAGTTATGGGTCGAAAAATTTCTCTGGTTTGTGTGAAACTTGCTCTTTGGAAGACACTACATTTGATGATCTGACTACTGTGGTCGGAAAAATGTAGCTTATCGACAACAGCAGAGCATAGCCCCATTGCAGAGCCCAGGAAGACATTATCTATACAGTTTTCCCCTCTATGTACTGTTTTGGACAGGTCAAAGCTACCTAAAATATCTAAAACTTTTACTGTATTATTTTCAAAATTTTTCAAAAAATTTACATTAAAATCCCCGGCCAGAACAACTTGTTTTCCCGTACCCAGGGCAAGAGTATACTTTCCAAGGATGTCAAGAATGTGTCAAAATGGCCCTGAGGGCAACGGTAAATAGTGACTAGGTTTAGATTAGATTTACTTAAAGAAATAGCACAAAACTATACATTTTTCAATATTTAAGCTTACATTCAAATCTAGATTATCAAATTCAATATTTAATTTAACAAATATAGCTGTACCTCCCCCTAGCGAATTTTTTCTTGCATAAAAGGCGGCCAGTTTGTACTCGTCGATATGTATTAATTGTATTTCCTGTTCAGTGAGCCAGAGCTCGGTTAAACAAATAATATCGATGTCCTTGTCTACTATATAGACTTCGACCTCCTCGGTTTTGTTACGGAGTGATCTGATGTTGAGGTGCATTAGGGTTAATGACTGCCTAATTGTGTGGATTGCTTTGGTGCTCTCTTTGGGCGCTGCAGGTTCAAAAAATAGTTGATAATAATGCCTGTATGTCATATAGCTGGGTTCATGTACTTCTCTTGCTCTGATCCTGGTACTGTTAGTTTAAATGAAGTACGGTAGTTATCTTTTCTGGTGTTAATCTTCTCACACTTACATTCTTTCCCCAGATTATTGCCTTCTAAAAATGTCAAAATTTCATCCCCAGTCACATCTGGAACCAATCCTAAGATAAATATAGAGGACATTTTTTTTGCCATAACTTTATTCTTCAAATATTTCCTATGACAACGATTGTTAATACAATTGTAACCATAGTAATTATAGGCTTCATAACTTTATACAATAGATATCTGGTACTTCAGAAACCGGGCATTAGTGGTGCAGGTTTTGTGGACTTCTGGTTGTGGATATTATTGTTTTGGGTATGTCTCCTAAATCCCCTTTGTTTCTGAAATTCCCATTGTGGATCTCTGTCAGACTGGGTGGGCACATTTTGAATACCTTCAGTCATCTTGGGTTCGTCAGAGCTGCGTTCGGCGGAAATCCTGCGGGGCTGAGGATTTTCAGGATTTTTATCTTGAACTTGAAGATGAGAATCGGATTTTTCATTTTCGTGTTGATTTATGAAATTTTCTCTCTCTCTCTTTCTCTGGCAGAAACTTGTGGGTTTGGGCTGAGAACCTCGACATTTGAACTACCTGCCGTGGAACCGGCGGAATTCTTGGTTGTGGTTAGTAGTTCGTTTGCACCAGTGCCTGTGCTATGGCAGCGTGCTTTTTTGGAACCAACGTGAAGTTGCCGTTGGTCGAGATGTCCTGTGTTGCCAAGTTTCTCTTGAAAATCCTTAGATTTTTCAGTAGGTTTTTCGCTTGTCGTTTGTTTTCAAGAAGTTTTACTTTATTTTCCAATAAATCAACTTTTTTAGTGAGATGTATCTCATTTACCTCCAATTTTTGAATTTTGAGCTGCAATTCTTGTATCAGAAACATGACATTTTTATATTCGGATTCCGACGATTTTGAGGTTACCTCGGCAGCTTCCTCCGGAATATGAACACATACGGCTCTCTTTTGCTCGGCGGATTGACGCAAACAGGCAGGATGGAAGAGGCACTTGCACTTTTTACACTTAACTTCGTTTAAGACATTTTTTGAACAGTAAATACACACTTTTTTAACTTTATTTGGATCAACATTTTCAGCTGGTTTATCACCTGCCATGTTGCCAATGGCACATGACCAACTAGTGTCCCAAAAAGTGTCCCCTATGTTGAAACAGGTACTTTCAGTTTCTCAAGATTGATTTATATCAGGCCGCTCAACAAGCACCAGTCTTCTTATATATGAACAGTACTTGGTGGAGGCTAGGTAGACTCTGTTTACACCGATTTCTCCAAGGCCTTTGACAAGGTTAATCATCAACTACTTCTAAACAAGTTGGAGGGCCTGGGCATTCATGGAATTTATCTTCAGTGGATTGGTAGCTATCTTTTCAGCAGAACACAGCGGGTAAAGATCAATGAATATGAATCGTCAGACATTAAGGCCACTTCGGGTGTACCACAAGGTTCTCACCTAGCACCACTTCTTTTTAACTACTTTATAAATGTCATCGAAGATTGTTTAGCATTTAGTAAATGTCTGCTGTATGCGGATGATCTTAAGATTTTTAGAGTTATTAAGAGCAGGGATGATTGTGCAGGCATTCAATGGGACCTGTATCAATTCACCAATTGGTGCAAGGCAAATTTTATGCCACTTAACATCACTAAATGCTCAGGGATTAGTTTTCATTGAAAAAAGGAATGGATCTATTTTGACTATTCCTTGGAAGACAAATTTATCACTCGTTCAGAAAAATGAAGATTTGGGTCTTCTATTTGACAGTGGTCTCTGTTTTGATCTGCGTATAGGTACAAGCGATTTCCACTAGGGGCTTGAAACTGTTGGGGTTTATGAATAGAATGCTTAGAGATTTTCACAGCACTCAATGTCTTAAAATGACATATTGCTCTATAGTTCGTTCCATTTTGGAATATGCTTCCACTGTTTGGTCACCTTGCTATGAAGTTCACAAGGAAAAAATCGAAAAAGTCCAAAGAAAGTTTTTTAGATTTGTTGCTTTTAAACAGGGTATCCCACAGGAACAAGTCATGTATGGAAATATTGCGGCTGGTTTAAATTTATCTTCTTTGTCTGTATGACGAACTTACTTGGATCTGGTGATTTTCCATAAGATTGTAAATTCTATGGTTGGCATTGTTGGGTTGCATGTGACTCAAAGATTTACTAGAGCGCAAAACCTTTTTGAGGTTCCTTATCATAGAACACATTATGCTTATAATGGTCTTATAACGCGAATGTGTCGGGAGATGAATTATTTAAATGTAGATATGGATATTTTTAACGTGTCAATGATTAGTTTTGGGATGAAACTGAGAAACCTCTTAAGAAATTAATTATCTAACAAAGTTTGTGTTATAATTTAAATCTGTGATTACTTGTTATGCTGTAATATTAATATTGTATTGTAAATGTGATTGGATCTAATTTTAGGCTTTTAACATGATTATCTAAGTTTTTGAAGTGAAACTTCTTAACGCGCGATGGAAGTAAAATGAAGGTCGCCACACGACGAGAGGCCGCGCTGGCAGTGGAACGAAAAAGCGTTACGATATTTTATTGTGATATCTTTGTTAGTTTACAAGCAAAAAATATGGGATTTGCTCTATTACCTTGTAAAGACATAAGCGAAACTTTTACGAAAAATATTTTTTTGAAGTGAAACTTCTTAACGCGCGCCGGGAGTAAAATTTGAAGGTCGCGACACGACGAGAGGCCGCGAAAAAGCGTTACGATATTTTATTGTGATATCTTTGTTAGTTTACAAGCAAAAAATATGGGATTTTCTCTATTACCTTGTCAAGACATAAGCGAAACTTTTATGAAGAATATTTTTTCATTTAGGCCTTCCTTTTTTGTTAATTGAGTGGTATATTAAAAAAAACTACTTTTTAACCAAATCCGTTACGTTATATATAAGGCTAGTGCGTTTAAGTTTAAGACGTTTCACTTCAGATATGCGCACATAGTGCACACGTGTTTTTTTATTTATTGTTATTCATAATTTATGTATGTACCTACCTACTAGTGATGGGCTTATTCGAATGAAAAATAACCTGTTATCCGGTTATTAAAATAACCTGTATTATTCGGTTTTCATTCCACAAGTATTCGAATGAAAAATAACCTGAACCTCATACGTACGAATTCAAATACGAACTACGAAGGAACAAGCCCGACGTATAACGGCAAGTTTCGGTGTCGCGTCGATCCGTCGAATGATCAACGAGCAAGAAGCGGTTTTAATTTAGTTATGTTATGAAGCAAGTTTCGATGTTTTAGCTCGAATAAAAGATGAGTTTTTTAATTTCAAATGTACCAGTAGGATGTGGAATTGTGGAAGCCGAACTGGGGGGTTGAAAAATAGCGAATATTAAGTTAAGATTAAGAGTAGATACTTTGTATTTGTATATTATATTTTTTTTTACTAGTATTAGTAGGTGTATTGTTAATGGTTTACTATATAGTATGTAGATTTAATATTAATTAGGAATATCTAATCTTAATATTTGCGTAAACATTTGTCATGTTTGTTTAGTTTTTGTTATAGATTGGAATTTGGAATGTAGGAGCAATAGAGCAATACATAAGTCGTAATATAACTATAAGAATATATGTACTATTAATTATTAATATTATTATAGTACTATAAATACATCGCCAGAGAGAAAGACTTTTTTGCAAAGTAAATTTTTAATAATTATGTTCATTACATGTAATCAACGCATCCAAGGATCATACTTTGGAGTTTAAGTATTTTTGATTTAAAAACGTAAAATGCTATTTATTTTATTCTGTTCAATAATATTGCGTAATCAAATATTATTCTATTGTTATTTATTAAGCCATACTTAATAAGACAATAGGCAATTACAGGTACGAGTTACGTTACGAATACGATGCCGATGATGCTGAACCTCCTTCCTAACCGGCTGCGATCGCTAACCTGAATTTATTCGAATGATTATTCAAATAATCATTCGGTTATTAATATTATTTGAATACAGATAATTCGGTTATCAAAATAATTCGGTTATGCCCATCACTACTACCTACATTTTAATTGTCTAGTTACCTATGTCTAGTAATTTAGAAATGGATTGTATTACTATATAATTGTCCGTAAATAAATAAATTATAATTATAGTATATTGGGTCTAGAATTTTTGGCTCTCTATCATTAGACACTATTCTTTTTGTTTACTCGTAGGTTGTCAAGGAAGTTCTCCACAATACAGAGGATACCCTTGCGGCCTATGGAAAATGTTCCATTACCTCACAGTGAACGTGGCAGATTATGAGGTAGGTCTCAGGGGTAATAACCCTCGGCTAGCTTTAGAAGCCATGCACGGGTATATCAAGAACTTCTTTGGATGCGCGGACTGTAGTCAGCATTTCCAAGAAATGGCTACTAGACGGGAAATTGATAAGGTTGCTTCGTTTGACGATTCGATTCTTTGGCTCTGGATGGCTCATAATGAGGTGAACAAGAGACTGTCTGGGGATGAGACGGAAGATCCGGAATATCTTAAGATTCAATTTCCTTCAGATACGAAATGTCCCAGATGCCACCAATCCGACGGTTCCTGGGACTACAGTGAGGTACTCAAGTATCTCAAGCACATGTACAGTAATGTAAATATCCGATATCTAGGGGCTGACACGAAGGTCATTTACCTGGGACTAGAAGGCAATGTCACTATGGCCCATGGTGGGTTTATAACTTTAGATGCTAGTATATGCGTTTTATTGTACATAGCGATATTTGTTCTTATTTTTATACTTATAAATATGTTTTTAAAGAGAGGCTACAAGAGGAAGATGTACAAATACAAACACGATCTCCTGGGCAAGGTTTAACTAATGGAACAGCCAGTAGTGGTGCATCGTCAGGGGCAACGACAAAAGATAAGACAAATCTAATGTTATCTATATTCCTCTTCGTGTTAACCGTTTTGTATGTTTAACAATGTTAGGTTGAAATTTAAGAGTAATACTAAACAACAGTAGATTTATATGCCGGGTGTCATTTGCTAAAAATCGCGTTACAAATGCAACTTCGGGTCTAAATTTGCGAGTATAGGACTGCTAGCAACATATGACAAAGTCAGTGCAGATACATAACATAGCCTCATCCAACGCATTCTATTCTGTTTTATATTACCTATGTATTGCAAACAGTAGTAAGACGGACACCGCCCGTCCTGCACTGAACGCATGACAACGCTCAACAAAAGAGGGTTCTTTGTAGTTGCGTTATACTGTGTACGTATAATCTTGCAGAAATTGGTTTTACTTAAATTTTTTATTCCAAACAAAAAATTACAAGTTTTTATATGGAATATAAACGATATAAGCACAAGCATATTTAGCGTCAATTAATCCCAATATAATATAAAAATTGATAGCAAAAATACAGAATTAATGAGCTTTGTGCTAAGTTGTTTTTTTTTTATTTATCATTAACATTACCATATGTATATACTTATTTGTACTAATTACAGGGAAGTACAATATGTATAAAACATATTTTTGAGGATAAGACTAATGAAGCAAATTAAAATATAGAATTTCTGTATATTCAAAATGTGGATAATAACCTACTATAATTATTTAAGAAGTACGAGAATATGGATTAATCCATAGTTATTTCAAGTGGTATAACGTACCCTCCCCTTCGATGCTTATAATCTTTATAATGTAAGATAACTTATGTCTCTACACTTATTTATTGGCTTCATTCCTGGAATTAAGTAGTTTTTTATACGAATGACTGTAAATGGACACCCGGTATATTTATTTTTAATTCTGGCATGGGTTTAGGCATCAGTAGACATTGGGCTTTACTAACATAATAGAATAATAGTATTTCTCAAGGAGCAAAATGAATTTGGTTAAGACTAACATGCAATAATGTGTTAACACTAATATTAAGACTGACCTATTAACTTCTTAACATTTTCGTTCGCTAATTTATTAGAGGGTGTACAGTTTCATTTACTATGTTTCTTCCTCTTGAGAAATGAACAAGTAATATTAATGTATTGTCCAAATCTTATATTTTTCTAATGGTTAAATGTATTTTTAGTGATATTTTACAATTTTCTGGTATATACATAATATCTACTGCTGCAAACAATCGACATATATTTATTTAAACGAATGTGAATAACTACTTATATTTGTAACTCTTGATTACCGAACGAAATCTGTAACTGTTATTTATGGAATAATTGAATACATAAAGTTTTTTAATTATACGGAAATTTTTAAAAAATTTTAAATAAAAATATTGATAAGATAAAAAAGTCCGCCATAACTTTTCTTGAGTGAAAAGATAAAATCCATAAAAAAAGTTAAGACGATGAATCATTTTATGATCAATTATCTTCGTAGAGATTTGTGGTAAGAATGCTGCTTGTCTATATATACAAGAATTTTTAATAATTTTATAGTAGACTTTATTCGCAAATGGAAGAAATGTTGTGTGACATGTTTGTTAAACATTTTATCAGTAAATAGTTGATCAAATACGATTTGACACTTCTCCAAAAAAAGTTGGAACATATCCTCAATTCAATTGTGATTAAGGTTGGTGAATATCCATAAATATAGTAGCTTGAATCCTGTTTGACGTAATTTTTGCAATACGTGAAGTTAAGTGAGCTATTTTACCTTTACCTTTAAAGCTAGTCTCTACAAGTGTAAATAGATTTATGCCTATAATAGTGGTTTCATCCATACCTGAAAAAACTGGACCTTAGCGTCTGTAATTATCTTCAGATGAAACAGTAAGATAACGTGGCATCGTAATGTTCTAAATTATTAATGTTTATTTTTAATATTTTATTTCGGATGATATTTTTAAACAATAGTTCAATCGACCAGCTGAAAATCAATTTGGGCAGATACGAGCCATTATTGTTGCTGATTTATTTTCAAGCAAGCCAATATGCGATTAATGCCATAATTATTAATATTTTTTAACGAAAGCTTTGCAAATACCTTTCACACATTCAGCATGTTACTACATTTAGATGCCTTTCCAGATTCAGATTAGTTTTTTTTTTAATGCGATTTTGGCTTTGAACCAAGCCAGATCTTTTGACATCCAAGATTTATTTGGAATTTATCTTGTCAATTCCTGAACACATGCATAACAGAATATAAGAGAAACTATCTCTATACAAATTCGGGATTTCGTGCCCGGCTGTTATTATATATCTAAAACACTTCTTCAAAAATCTTTTTTTTTAAACATGGTGTTTTTGACTTTTTAAGTAACCATTATTAAACAACTTAATTTGCAAAAAAATACCGTTTTTTGTTTTACGTTTACGGACAGAATCAATATTTTACTTATTTTATTACTCTTTAAAAATTATTATTGCCGAAATACAAAGACTGCAGTTGAGCGAACACGGATTTCTGTTACTGGAGAACGGTGATAGCATACCGTAGAATATGCATATTTAGAGCAAATTTTAAGCAGCAACAAAAATCAGATTTATAGTTTTCAGTTATTTTTGACGGTGCCAGTATCAGCACATATATCGGGCGATGGAAAAAAAACTGATATTGGTCGATTCCTAAAACAAAATATTATATATTTTAGAGGAAGAAACATAGTTAAATGGCATTTTTAAACTTTTGAGGGAATATGACAAATCTAGGTTAAATTTAAGATATATAAGAAAAATTCGCTGTGACGTAAAACTAACTAAAATATATTTCATCTAGACACTGACAGTTCCTCTCGGGACATCGAACTGTTTAAAATCATTGAACTATATACTAGTTACGTAGTATATAGTTCAACTTTTAAAATATACGTTTTGCTCTTCGATTGAAAATTTCCGGTGTCTAGTAATAAGCATATTTCCCAAATTTTGTCTTCGATTTTAACTTTGTTGAAATGTTCTGACGATATTTATTTCGAAATGAACACGCGGAATCGTGTGCTTGCACTATACTAGTATGGGCGAATTTTTCGAGATTAAAGAAATTGTATTTTGTCCAAACTTTATATTTTCACAAAAAGTTCTGAAAAGTTTCTAAAATATTGAAAAAAAAATCGAGTGGCTTTTTGCGGATATATGAAATTTTTATTACGTCTAATAATAATAATAATTTTAACTATTGTAATTGTATGCATTTTATGGTGTGGGTGTAGTGACCATGCAATCAATCTACATACTTGGATATATCGTTTTTAAAACAAAATGCATATGTGATATAAAAGCATATTTTTATGGCTTCCAATTGTGCATCCATTTTAAGTATGGACCATACGTCCCTCCCAACTCCCTGATGTATTAAACCCTACTTTCATTCTCATCAAAGTAGAAGTTACGAAGAGACAAACCGTATGCATTGTAATATCACAGTTTTAATGCAAAATTCCGTAAACTCTAGCAATATGTGTAGGTTTTTTTTATATTTTGCATCATATCTGGAGAGGTAATAAAGTATATGTGCTACTAAAAAAATGTTAAAGACAAAAGATACAAGATTAGTTTGGGTTAGTATTTTTGTGCTTATTTCAATGGTTATGGTTTTCGTGATTTATTTCCATTTGGTAGGTTTATATAATTTGCAAAAGGTGACAGTCCTTTGCTTGCTTAAGCAGTAATCAAAGGGTTTTAAATTTTAAGATAGAATTTTCTGAGAATGCGAAATTACAAATGGTTCGACTGTTTACAAGAAGTCTTAAGCGCAAAAATGCAACTATAGGTTAGAACGTGGTTAACTGAACCGCTTTTCTTTAACCCCTTATAATTTTTTATTTTAATACATTTCGATAAATACAAGCGTCATCACCACATTAGTTTAAGTATACTGTCATTTGATCAAAAACACGACCTACTTTTAAACTGGAATATATTTTTAAAACGACAATAGTGAACCAGATAACCTGACTAGTCAGGTTAAGTGGATAGACTCACTAACCTGACTAATAATAATGAAAAACAAACACACTTAATAAATAGATATTGTTTAAAACAATGCGTCAAAGTAACTAAAACGTAATTAAAAACCCAAAATTAAAAAAAAATGGTTGAACATTATATTCAACCAACAAGGTAACCACGCTCTACCCTACATAAAAATAAAGGGGAACATTTTGATATTTTGTTTTTTTAAGGTAAACTTTTCCTGAAATACTAAAAAACGATTAGCATTTGGTAGAAATTTTAGAAAATCCAGAAAGATCTATTACTGATGCTGCCTTATCTTCCAGTGATCTTGGTTTAAAATATATACCCCCTAACCCGTTACAAGTTTTACCAGACTATTTGCAACATCCAGACTCACTTTGGAGAGGAGACGTGGACAATCCTTTAGTTCATTAAGCAATTTATAGACAAAACACAAATCAAACTTTAGGCGCCTCCTCTCAAGGGTCTCCAAATTCAATCTGAGGAGCATCTCAGGCCTGTGGTAGTCATTAGTTCACCCCCATTTTAAAAGCAGCATGTCGCAGGAACTTATTCTGCACCCCTTCCAACGAGTCAATATTATGTCCGATAGTCAAGTGTAGAATATTCGAGGTTGGATTTCACAAGTGAGACATAAAGAATCTTAACTGTGTTCGCAGAAAGTTCACTACAGTTTCTCGTCACAAACCCCACAATGTTCAAACCTTTCAAGCAAATCTTAGACACCTGCTTTGCAAAACATAGCTTTTCATCAAACCATACTCCAAGGTCCCTGACAACCTCCACAAATTTAAGATTCTCGTTATTGATTTTATATTCGGAATTGAACTTTAAAAGCTTACATAACAACACTTTCTTGTAGTGCTGGCAAAAACCGTAAAAAGTTGAAACAGGTTATTCGGTTTTCTAAAAAACCGGTTTCGGATAAAACCGGGTATTCGAATAATATTGAAAACCGGGTATCCGGATAACCGGTTAACCGGTTAATCGGATAATCGGTTAATACACAGTCATCATAGGCTAATCATAATTTATAATTTGTTCTTAAGCATATTTCCATTAGTTCAGTTTCCCTGCCGATTAGGGCACAATCATTAAATTCTAGTGAACCAAATTTATTCCAGTTTTTGGTCGTTATTGAAATAAACCCCAAGGTAATAATTAAATAAAAAATGTTGTTTATTACAAATTACAATCGATATAAATTCTGAGCAGAAAAAATATTACAATT
This sequence comes from Pissodes strobi, assembly GCA_016904865.1. Classification (NCBI taxonomy): domain Eukaryota; kingdom Metazoa; phylum Arthropoda; class Insecta; order Coleoptera; family Curculionidae; genus Pissodes; species Pissodes strobi. The sequence continues at coordinate 33,663 of MU181986.1, forward strand.
TTTTAAAACTTAAATAAATATAAAGGTATTCTATTAAAGGTAGATATTATTTTTCAATCGCCCTCTAAAAGCATTTCCAAATATAATCACCGTCCACTAGGTATGTGGTATGTTACGATTCCAAATACCCAGTTTTTACTTTACTTTCTATCTTTTTTACCATTACTTGAGAACCCGGTGGCCCAGTGCCGTGTAACTAGATAACCGAATAATCGATTAATCGGTTAACCGAGAAACCGGTTATTCGGTTAATCGGTTAAACGAGAAATCGGGTAATCGGTTAACCGAGTATCCGGTTAACCGGTTTCGGTTTTTTGAAAAACCGCGGATCATCCGAAACCGGTTAACCGACTATCCGAAAAACCGTCTTCGGTTGCCAGCACTACTTTCTTGACGTTCAACGTCAGGTTATTGGTCTGTGACCAATCACAAAGAGCGTTCAAATCACTCTGAAGCCTCACTGAGTCCTCCCACTGCTCAATCGCCCTGTACATCTTGAGATCATCTGCAAAGATGCTGACCGTTGAATGTTGGATCATACTTACAATATGGTTGACAAAAAGATTGAACAGTAAAGGGACACAGTGTGAGCCCTGAGGCACTCCCGACACCACCCTAATTGGAGTGGAAACAATGTTTTTAATTTTGACCCTCTGGAACCTACCCTCGAGAAAACTTCAACCATGCAATGAGTGATGGATAAAACCCCCATAGCGCGCAGTTTTGCCAATAACAACTCAAAATTCACCCTGTCGAAAGCCTTCGAGAAGTCAGTATAGACGGAGTCAATCTGAAGTTTCTTCTCAAAGGCCTCGATCAGATCTACCTTATACATCACCAAATTATCACTGATTGATGTCCCACCTGCGAAGCCAAACTGGCTCTCACTAATCATTCCTCTACATCTTCAAGCAAGTTGATCATAAACCATGCTCAGCTTTGCCACTGTGTTCTGTTTACAAACTCCACGATAGTTACTAATATCTCTGGGATTCCCGGACTTAAAAATTGGGGTAATGAAGCTATGCTTCCAAATATCAGGAAAGGTGTGCGTTCTCAGAGATAAGTTAAATAATATTTGCAATGGGTTCCTTAGGGCAAAGAAACATTGCTTCAAGAAAGTATTTGGAATAGAATCAGGACCACATGAGAACTTATTTGGGAGCTCTGAAATCTTTGCAAACACTTCCGAGGAGGAGAATTCACTGACAGAAATGCCAAACTGGTTCGGAAACCGGTAATTGAGTCATTATAGACACTTGAAAAATACCAAGTGTGTTGTTCGTATATTTCTCATTAAACGGGTTTGGGGGAATGTATACTCCACCAATAATGAATGACTTCTTTTCCGCCTTAACCTCAACAAAAGTCTGCTCAATGGCATCCGTACAAACTGTCACACTCCTTAATTTCAGAACAGATGAGACGGCTAGCAGCACACCACCACCTCTTGACCATGCACTAGTGTTACTACTACGATCAGTTCGGTATATACTATATTCCGGCACCATGACTTCACTATTAGAAATACTATAATTAAGCCAAGTCTCAAGTAGAATGTTTACAGAGTAACCAGATAGTGCGATGGTCTCCGATATTCTGGCATTCCTACTTGTTCAAAATTTAGTTGTAGATAACTAAAAGCAACTACTGTGTTGCTGCCAAGATATGACGAGACACATTGAATAAAATCCGGACCGTTTGTTTTTTATGGAAATTTAAATGGCCACCTATAAGCTTCATTAGAAACTGAAATAGAACAATATTATAGAAAATTCCGATAATTCGATACAATATCTTACTTGGTAACAGCATAGCGCATAACGTCACAATATTGTGTCAAATACCGGATATCTTCATAATCGATGCAATTTCTGAATAGGAAGAAATGGACCACTTAGATGGCCGGCTAACAGTCCGAAGCTAACCCCATTGGATTTATTTTTGTAGGTGTTTTTAAAAACAAAGAAAGTGTATTATGATAGGGCGCTAAATGTTGATATTTTAAGTCAAAAAGTTGATGATGAACTTACTTTGTTAAATAGCAAATTATGAAAAAATATTTTTATTTTTAATTGCGTTAATCAGAGAAGATATATCGAAAATGTTTAAAATTTTATTTTCTTTTTAATTTAACCCAAAATTTATTTAGTTTGGGTTAGATATTTTAAATTCTGATTCTAAGCGTGCATGGGCAGACTATTATACGTTTACATCAACCCAAAACTATTTAATCAATAGCTTATGAATAACTGAGTTAAGAATATGCGAACCATTTTGCTTGATTTCAAATTGTTTAGATTTTAAGGTGCGTCCAGACCTGTGACAAGACCGCGTATCGTGACACCGCCGCGAACCTCGTCGCGTATAGTCTGGACGGTACTCCGTAACCGCAATGCGTGACATCGCCGCGTTTACTGCGTGTCATCACTCCGTTCCATGATCTGTCGGTATTTTGGCGTCGCATCAAAGGGATGCTACGCCGCTTGGTTCGCCAAGTCTGGACGGGACCGCGTATCATCAGAATGTTTTGCATATTTAATTGTATTTTAACCAGTGTAGCGGCTATTTTGTTTCGAATTAGTATTTGTTTTTTTAATATCAAGATGGAATGGGAACAGGAGACAACGTTAACATTTATAGAATTACGCAATAAATGATCTATAACTATGTACGCTGCTGCTGCAACGTCCATGATGACCGACTGTTTTTTATTTAAATGAGTGGAACGCTGTGAACGGGACTATGATACGCGACGATGACACGCGAGGATGGCAGTCGACGATGACACGCATCTAAGTTCGCCTCTTCGTGAATATGTTCGCGACGCTGTCACGTCACGGGGTTTTGTTACAAGTCTGGACGCACCTTTACAGCTTATCGAAGTTGCAAAAATTTAAATTTTCAACTGCCAATAATTCAAACAGATAAAGATAAGCAACATTTTTAGAAGGTAGTGTGTGGAAACCCCTGCATCTTGTGTATTCAACATTTTGTTGTAGCACTTTTAATTAAGTACCTCTCCAGGTATGATGCAAATTTAAAAAACTCTGTTTGTAACTTCAGATTTTTAAAAAAGATACAAAAAATTATTTGAATATTTTTGGACACTTTGTACTAATGGCGAAAGTACATCCACCCCACAGCTCCTTTACCGGTCTTAATTAAACCAATAGGAATGCACAAAAGTGACAGTTAATGGGTGGAGCTAGATGCAATTTATGAAATTTGAAAAATGTTAAACAAAGCCAGTAAGTTGTTCTGCTAGATTAGAACTGATTTTGGGCTTGCGTTGGGTTAGTTTATTTTGTTGTTGCGAGCAAGGGGTCATGCGTTTCCCCTCGCTTATCTAGCTGCGCCCATTAACTGTCACTTTTGTGTATTCCCATTGGTTTAATTAAGACCCATCACGGAACTGTGGGGTGGATGTACTCTCGCGTACTAATGCTTCCCAAGTCAACTAAATGACATTTCCCATTATATGCAACAAGTCGAGAAATATTTCATTTTAAGAAAGCTATTAGCGTTTTGAGTCTAACTTTGCAATATCCTTAACTTTATTTGCACAGCATAGATATGACTTGGTCTCGAAAGAGTGACTGCCCACAGGCCCTTAGGGAAACATTTCAACGATTACCCTAGCTGCAAATCACACAATGCACGGGGATCTTATTACTGGTTAATTTTTAATTGATTATCGAATGAATGCCTGGGTCTATAATTACGTAATTATATTCTTGATTGGGTTGGATTAGTTTTGTTTTAATTTTTCATATAGTATTGAGAGCAAATTTGGTTATACTTAACACTTGTTTTTCCTTCACACCTGTGGGTGATCACCAATATTAAAATAAAAATTGAACAACATTTAGAAACCCTTTGAGAAAATACATAGTTATGAATACACTTTCTGAGGCAAGGGGTGAAAAATTGCTTCATGTGTCAAATACAGATTGGGTCAGAAATCCGGGGGTGATCTAACCGACTGGTGTGAATCGGCTATAAAGATCCCCCCCGCAGACTGTATGGGATGTTTTTAATTTTTATGAGTGGGATTCCAAGAAATGTCGGATTAAAAATCTGTCTTATAAAAGAAAAAAGTGGCTCTTGGGAAATTCAGTATACTTTGTTCCGAAAGAATGAACCCTTTGAAATCAAAGTTTTTTTTTCACCTAAAAACAAATAACAAGGTTCCAGCTTTCTTGGCTGCATTTAATTTGGGCTTCCATTTTGGCAACTTTGTGTCTATTACGGCTATACAATTCGTAACGTCTTCATATTGTATAATATATGTTTTTAAAAATGATTATAGGGACAATTATTAGGTAAAATTTTATAGTTTCTTAAATTAGGACTTTTATCTATATATATATATATATATATATGCATTTAAGTTACCTTATCTTTTGTTATTTGTTATTTTTTTATGGAGGACTTCAATATGTATATATTTTGCAGGTTATATTAGTCTTCTTTGATCATATCCGTTAAAAGTGTGTATACAAAAATACCTAAGTGAGATTGTAATTTCTAATTTATATTGTTGCAATATTATATGTTTCTTTTTATGTATATCTCTGACAAAATGTTTATTCGCGTTAATAAAAACTTATTTTGTTTTATTTCCGATGTTTTATTTGCTTTCAAATAATAGGGAGGAATCCCCCGGCAGCCAGAAATAATATGTGATAGCCGTCATAGGGTGAGGCACGGGTACAGGAGTTCTCCGTTAAATCCAGTACTACCATTACCTATGCGGTTCGTTGATTCCGCATCTTGATACTTATACTTACCGCTCTCCCTTTACATGAATTTACGTTTGTTGTACAAATATCAGTAAAAGCACGATACACTTACAAGCAGTATGTCCGCGCGCATCTCGGCCCGACGCCGCTTCAGCGACTGACGTCACGTACGAAGGAAAATAATCAGTTTAACAAGTGGGATACCGGTGTTAGCGCCTTAGAATTCTTATTCTTACTTTTTCTTAGGATGAGGTTTTTGCTACAAATGAAGAATCTTGAAAGATAAACATTTTCTGCGAATACAGATACAGGATTTTTCAAATTGTATTTTTTGTATGCTATTATTATCACATTTTTTCAGTGTGTACCATACCGTGGTTTTCACGATGAATTACGAGCATAAGTTTTACAATTCTTATTTCTTGACACTACTGTCAACCATATCATTCGAATTAATGTTACTTGAAACAGATCAATACAATTATTATTACTTCAGATTGGATTACCATATAATACATGTAGATTCTAAGAAGTATTACAACAAATAACCAGGTATCATTGTTTTTAAAATTTTTATTAGGTTTTTACAAAAATATTAATTTTTTTCGGTTTGTGAATTTTGATATTTTTTTTCCAATTTCCTCTGGCAATTCTGGAAGCTTATTTTTCTATTGAGGTCCCTCAATCTTATATATGTACGTGTCTTGCTAAGACACATCAGTACTTCCAAACGGATAATTTTGTTCTTATCTAACTTGGCCAACGTGTTTTCTGCCAGGATCCGGAAAATATGCTTTACCTTCGCTAATGTCCTTCTATGCATAGCAAAAAATTATTTTTCCAGTTTTTAAGAAGCTTCAAAGAGTGAATCGTGTGGGTGCAGCAACATGCCTCGCGAAATGAATTCTAACCAGTCGGGTGCTTTTGCGGTGTCGAGCTTGTTAGTTGGAATCCCTAAGTTGTATTTATTTTTGATTTTAAAAGCAACAAAACCTGCTATGTACTTCAAAGATTCTTCGCTGACTTTCTCTTTCACTTCAAAATCTTCCGCGACATCCAAAATGTCTCTATCTAGTGCTTCCTCCTCTAGATATGGAGGTGGTACAAATGAATGCTGGATTATATTATTTACATCGGCAGAATTATAACTTGTGTTGACTTCATTTGGGTTAGTTAGATTAGAAAATTGTTAAACATATGCTTTCATTTTCAGCTTCGTCAATAGAATTCATATCTTCAGTAGTAGCATTTACTAAGCAAGAATCGCTGCTTTCTAAAGTATTTCTGTTTTCAGTGAATATTGCAGAAGAATTTTTGCCCAATATATACCACCTCAATCGATACTTAAAATCTAAGGGTGATGGATGATCGTTGAAACCCCCCATTCCTCTAATATATGCGAACAATTTTTCTAACACATCGTGATTAAGTCGAGCAGTTAAAATGTATTCGACGCCATATTTTTCATGTAGTCATACATATCGGCTATAGATGAATTTGAAAGAATAATACCTTTTTGAAATGGAATGAGGGTTTTGTGTTTGCCAACTTTTATGACCTTTATCGTATTTGGCATTCGTTCAAGCAGGTCTTTCTGATTTTCAAAGTCTGTTCCGAATGCATTTTTACTAGGGCTGTTGTGAACAAATTTTGCTTTTGAGTTGAACAGGTCGAACCAGTCGCTAAATAATTGCGTTATTTGAGCTGCCATTTTCCATTCGCTATTTTTTGGCATTAGACCCTTGTTCCCACAGTATTCCATAGCTTTAGCAACCGAATTTGAAAATACTTGAGCAGCCGGTCTAACACGTTGGCGCATAGTACCTTTAAGATATAAATGTTGCTGCGTTAGCCTATGCGCAAAGGTCAATTCGGTTGTTGACTTTTTTAGTAAGCGGTCCCAATAATCAAGATTTATAATCACATCATCGTCGATAATAAATCCGTGGTCCAGCAGGTGGTTTCGCGCCAGTTTTAAAAGATGTGGTACATCCGCGTATATGAAAATTTTCAGTGTGGCATCCACTGGATGCATGAAGAAATTAACATCGTCTCTTATTTTGAGTTTCGACCACAAACTGACATTTCCAGTTCCCATGTCACTCACTATAGCGACAACAGTGAAATTTGCTAAATACAATTCTGTGATGATACCTTCTAAAATGGCTTTGGTCATAGGCTGGTCATATTGATAATAAATTGGCTGTTTCCAGTTTGAGATAAGCCCACGTACCATAATTACTTGACACGACTTATGAGGACCTATTACTAGATAATTTTTTTTTATCAATCTCAATTTTATTAGAGAGATACACCTCGTCAAATGAGATGATACACAATCTTTCCTTCTCATTGAGATTTGCTGATTTTTTGTTCATTAAATAAATTACGTTCCTTAAAGCGCCCTGGCTGATTTCAAAATTTGACACCCAACTTCTTAAGGTGGAAAGACCCGGTAGAGGATAATTATTGGCACGTAAATATCTATAAGCTTTTGGACTAACGCTTCTTAGTGATATTGCAGAAGCTATATCTTCGGATGACCAGCGTACCCTCGCATTTTTGTTTGGATTTAATATATTTTTTATTTGGCCAGATGTAAAAACTGCTGCAAGAACACTTTTGTATTTGTCAATTATTGTAGGCTCGTTATGTTTTATTTTTTCCATAAGTTCCATATTTTTTGCCTCCAGTACTTGAAGCTTTTCTTTCAATTCTTGAATAGTCTCCAGGCTCCTGTAATAAAAAAAATCTGTTATATCTGTGTAATGTTTTTCCATATAGAAAAAAAAATAAAAACCATTACAAAAATAAAACCCGACTGCTCTAGAATCGAAATGTGGGAAACAAGAATAATTCAGTAAAATTAAGAAGTAAATAACTACTTACCAAATTAAATAATTTCGTATTACCACATAACTTACTTTTTTAAATAGGCGTAGTCGCACGTCGTATATTAATAAAATGCCACAACAGCGACGTACGACTGTGACTATTTACAAAAGAAAATTAGGTAATACAAAATTATGTAGTTAAATTAAGTTATTTACTTTTAAATTTTACTGAATTATTTTTGTTTCTCACATTTTGGTTCGATTCTTGCGCAGTCGGGTTTTATTTTTTTAAATGGTTTTTATTCTACACTTTTTATCTGATTTGCAAATATCTTAATATATAACGTAAAAAAAGAGTCTCGAACGGCATTGATAACTTTCGCCATTAACTATAAATTATTTTAATTATTTTAATTCACTTACGTGTTAGGTACATCGTGATTTATGTCACTACTTATTGCGACATCTTCCATGTCTATATTCTGAGTAATATCGTTTGTTTTTTCTAAATTAGTTTGGGAAGCATCTACCGCAGCTTCAATCATTTCTTTCACCACGCTTTTTTGTCTCCTTTTGGATAGCCTTTGTGATCTTTCATTTCGCTTTTCAGCAGGAAATTTAATTTTGTTGGGTAAATTTATAGTTGGAACTGCTCCATCTTTTAGGATCCTGCTGTTTTTAGCCGGAGAACAAGATAGAAGCCTATATTTTAAAGGCAGTTCAAAACATCCTTCCTCAAAATGAATTGAGCAGATACATGCTAAAACAAGATAAATGAAGAATAGAAACAGATTCAATATTATTACAAGAATGCATTTTGCTGATAAAATATGAATTGCACATATTTTCAACAGACATACAACTTCTACTCTATTTGTATTATAATTTTAAACCAAAATCCTGTACATACCATTTTTCAAATTAATTTTATCATCCCGTTTCTAAGCAATAATCCATTGCTTTGCAATATCTGAATTTGAAGGGAACCTAAAGTATTTTATTTATTTTTTTTTTATTTATTTATTTAGCCAAGGACTAATTATACAATACAATACAAATGTACAAAGTATTACCTTAAAAAATACAACTTATGCTTATAAAAAAAATAAGTTTCAATTCCGCCATATCAATCCTCACTATTTTAACAATCCGATACAATCAGTCACTCTCCCAGCATATATTCCCTCAATTGCCTTTTAAACACTGCTACAGATAGTGTTCCCTTGATGACCTGCGGTAGAGAATTATACAATATCAGTCCCTTATGAAATACATTTTTTTTGGGTACTTCTCATATTTTTCCTAGTAACATAAAAATTAGTTCTATTTCTAGTAGGATATATGTGCACTGACTCATTCTTTTTAAGTTTATCCTTTAGATAATTTGGAGAAAGACCATTTTCCATTTTATATATTAATACTAGGGTCTGATCAATATCTCCTGAGGAGGTATTGGTCTGATATTCTAAGAACTTATCAATAGGGAGCCATTTTAACCTATTAAGCATCTCACTAATTGGGGTTTCCCTGCATCTCACTAATTGGGGTTTCCCTTCTCTCACCTAAGATTAATCGCATTGATCTATTTTGCAATTTTTGCAACCTATTTAATTCATTTTTGTTAGCTAAATAGAGAATTATTGAGCAAAAGGTTAAATGAGGCAATATCAACGTAGATTATACTCTCTAGAAAGAAAGTTTACGTTTTTTGACACCTTCCCAATCATATACAAAATATGATCATTAAAATTAAGATACTTATCCACAATAACCCCCAAATATTTTATTTTATCGACAACTTCAATTTTATCATTATTAATATAAACACTACTACCATTTGCTTTAACCTCCTCTTGATACTTTTTATTCCCTACTAACATAAACTTAGTTTTCTTTGTGTTTAATTTAAGTGAGTTATTATTAAGCCAATCGGACAACCTATTGAAGTCTAGGTTGATCGTAGTTACCAGGTCAACAATATTTTTAGATGAACAATATATAAGGGTATCATCGGCGAACAGGTGGACTTCACAAGTGTTGATTGCTAGCTGGATGTCATTAATATAGATCAGAAACAGCAGTAGTGGCCCCAATGTGCTTCCCTGTGGAACACCATTATCACTCTGTAGATCCACTGAAGTTTCCTCCCCAATTCTCGTAAGCTGTCTTCGGATACTCAAATAATCAATAACCCAGTCTAAAGCTCTATCAATTATTCCCACTGATCTTAGTTTGGCAATCAGTATCCCTCTATTCAGTGTTTCAAATGCTCGTTGTAGGTCTAAAAACACTGTTCCTATCATATAATTATCATCGACCATACTTTTCCAATCATGCAAGACGTTCTGTATCGCTGTTTCGCAACTGTGTCCGTTTCGAAAACCAGATTGATTCGTGATTAAAATATTATTTACTGTAATAAAGTCTATTAATTGCCCATATACAACTTTTTCCAAGATTTTTTCTATGGCGGGTAACATATTTATTGGCCTAAATTCTTCAGGTTTAATTGTTCCTTTGACCTTTTGTATTGGGGCAACAGTGGATATTTTCAATTTTGATGGAACTTTTCCAACTTTCAGCGATATATTAATTAAGTGTAATATCGGCTTCTCAACACTATCATATGTATTTTTTATAATTTCCATGGTGATATTATCTGGACTTCCTTTATTTGGTAAAGAACACACGATTTGTTTTAATTCTCCATATGTTATCGACTTGAACAAAGTAATTGTGTTGCCTATTATAGTTTCTCTTTGGAATTCCATCTCCGCATCTCTACAATTAAGTTCCTCCACTATCTCCGTGACACTTGTTACAAAATACTCATTTAGGTTGTTAGCGATATCTGCAGATATATTTTTATTATTATTTATTTATTGTTTATACTGTTATCATGAAGATCAATTGCTTCTTGTACTCTATCATTAAACCATTCCTTAAATCTTGGTTTTATTACTTTCTCCTTTCTAGGCGCTACTTCATCAAGAATTTTAAGTATATTTCCAGATAACTGTTCGAACTTTATATCAATATCTCTACCAACATATTTCCAATCCACTCTAGACAATCTTATCGCCATTTCCCCATAATCTATTTTACCTCTTGTATAAATCTTTATTTCCTCTTTTTTCCTTATATTCAGTTGTACTTTAGTTTCCACTATTAAATGATCACTAATACGAGGAGTGTCATATACATTACACTGCAAAATGTCACACCTCTATTACCAAAGAGTATTAATGTAAAGAGAGGACAGTAAGACAGAGCAATCAAATTAGAGAGGGATAGATGAGAACTCCGATTTAAAGGGCGCCTCGTATGTTATCGGATTATATCGGACACAATCGTCAAGCAAGGACGATCAGCCAAGACAGTGGGTTAAATATATCTCGTAAAGGTCAAGTTTAGATTTATTAGGGAGACGTTTGGTTTAGTTTTTTAATTCATATTGTGTAATTGAAATTAAGTGGGTAAATTATAATTATGATATGTAACACAATCAGTGATGTAAAATTACCGTAATTTATATTTTTGGTTATTTACGGTGGTAATTTACGAGTGTTAATTACCAAAATTAATTACCGTGGTAATACATTTGTGTCGTAAATTACTATGGTAAATAACCGTAATATATTTTTGGTAAATAACAATAAATTACTGTAATTTGCCGTAAACTGCAAGTAAACTAATAACGATTTCCATTCGTAAATTAATGTAAATTGTGTATATTACTGTCCTTTGGAAACGTCCATTTGAAAAAAAAACAGAGACGCACCCACTGCACCCAACGTGCACTAGTTTACAAATAAAAGTTGCTATTTTTTCAAAGAAACATGTACTTGTACATGTAAAAAAAATAACTTGTCATAGTCACGTAATTATCACTTGAGAATTAAATTACGGTGTGTGTAAGTATCGGTGTAGGACAAAGAGTTGCTTCATTTGTTTGTGAATAAAGCATTGCTTTTTCCTTAAGTATTATTTAATTTTAAAACGAAAACAACACATACCAAAATGAATGACAAACCTCCGTATCCATCAACTAAATTTTAATTGTTGTAGCGTAGGTACAATCTAAGTAATCCTTAAATTCGTACTTGTTAATATTTAGGTTAAGTGTCCTTTTAAGTATAAGTACGTTAAAATTTTAGTTTGTGGAAACGGGGGATCCCGTACCTAAATACTAAGTATAAGATTTTTTTTTATATTTGCATTTCACAATGAGCTGGACTAAATGAGATCTCTAGATCAACTATTTCATCTATTTCAATTTCACCATCTATTTCAGAACAATCGGATTCATATTCAGACTCCGATAAAGATTGGAATGAAAACCAATAACGCCTAATATAGCGATATTAGGAGGTATACTATGGTATAAGTTATAACCAAACCATCGACTGTTAATTCTTAAGACCGGAGAAATACATATGTTAAACGATGTAAATTCACATTATTCGCGACAGTCGACAGTAAATCCCGATCCGGCTAATAACCGGCAGTCGACAGTAAATTCCCGAACGCATACTGCTCATATTGCTGACAAACGTCGCTTACGGAAATATGGTAAATTACAACAAAATACAGTAAATAACGGTAAATTACGGTAAATAACGTTAATTATTTAGCACAAGAACCGGTAATTTTCTATGTTAATTACCAGTAAATTACGGTAAAATGTTTCTGGTTATTTACGGTAAATTACCGTAAATTACCACGGTAATTTATCGGTAATTTACCAGTTCACATCGCTGAACACAATTCATTTAATAGAATCTTTTAACAATCACTCGGTAAAATTTTGCTTACCTACAATACATGACTTTTCTCAAAAAATCCTCGGATTTCTGATAAAACATTATTGTTTTAATTTTATTACTAAATATTCAGAAAATTCTACTCTAATAATTAAGCTTCATACTCAGTTTCGCGAATTTCGCCTTTTTTGACATAAACTGTCATTTTCGGCTTTAAAATTATTCGCGGCGAAAAATTTTATTTTTTTTTACGATTTCTACCATAATTGTGAATTATCGTCAAATTTCTTGACTGCTTTGCTATATTTATTTGTTTATTCTTTTCAGGCATTGGGTTCATTAGTTAAATTGTCGAATAGATACTTTGGCCATTGGATAATAATATTAATTATAATTTTTTTCAGTGGAGTTATTATTATTTTATGTTCAGTTTGCGTCCTCTTGGTAATTATCCTAAAACTAACCCAAACTAACCCACCAGCTAAATGACACCAGAAAAGAAAATTTTCGGTTAGAAATATATTTTTAATATGCGATTTTGGCAATTTAGTTGCAGAAATGAGATTAATTGAGCCCATTCTAGACTTAAAAATATATTACTAACCTGCTTACATCTAACCTACTTGGATCTAACCTATAAAACCTATTCCACTGAGAGCATAAATTCGCAAAAAAGTTAATACTATTTGAACTTTTTATCAAATATTCGCAGACGAAATTTCGCGTCAATGAGTATGGTCCCAAACTTACATTCGCGCGATAAATCAAACTGTCAAAAAAAGGCGAAATTTGCGGAAGTGAATATGAAGCTTTAAAGTGAGATTCGAATAGAATTTAGTTTTTCGTTGGTTTATCTACATACTAGGAGTTTATCCCCTCTATGTTTTGAATGAAATTTTCCTTTAAAATAATCGAAAAATGTTGATTACACCTTTTTAATTTAAACTGAAGGAAATTCTTATTTGATTAATTAAAGCTTTTAGACGTCCTGAATAAATTTTAATTAAAAATTGACCGGAAACATTAAAAAACTGAATTTTATCACATTTTTTAATTAAAATAAGTTGAGCACTGAGATTTTAAGAAAATGCAAAAGTTTAAACAAATTCAGAGAATTTGAATGAAAATCACTCGATATAAAATTTTATCCTAGCAGAAAGAATTAGATATTTAGTAAATGTTGTCCTCATTTTCGTTATTTCGACCCACTGTGATGAAATCGATTATTCGCCATCTTGTTTGACTTGACGTCAACATCGCCCGCCTTGATAAAAAGTTACATCCGGCAACGTCGCGATATGTCCGAGTTAAAGGGACGAGGTCATTGAAACGGCTGACGAAAGATCAAAGGGAATTCGCCGGCTGTCTTCTCTTTATATTATACAGGGTGTCCGGAAATAGCATCGCCAAATTACAGAGGGTGATTCTACATAAGAAAACATGAACATTTTTTCATGTGAACATGGGTCCGAAAATGCATAGTTTCCAAGATACAGGGTGTCAAACTTTTTATAAAAAATCAAAAAATTAAGTAAGATTTTACTGATTTTGTTGAAATTTGGCAGGGTTATGTGTAATAATAAGGGTCTTATTTAGCCTGAATTAGATTAAAAATATAAAGTCCAGTGGCGTCCCGGAGGGCATCATACCGAATATTATTGACAAAAAAAGTGTGCGCTGCTGACTTTTTCAAACATTTTATATTTTTTTCGAATTAAGCAACTAAAAATACAATAATTTTGATTCTTGAGTTGTTCTCGTATCTTGCGTCGTTTTCGATAAAAAAAGTAAAAACCGGTTTATTACATTTCCAAACTTTTTTGATAAAATCGATATTTTTATTTATATCTTAAATATGCTTTTACCGATTTTGTTGAAATTTAATAGGGTTATCTGTAGTAATAGGCGGCTCATTTAACCTTTATCAGATTAAAAATAGGATATCCAGTGGCGTCCCGGGGGGGCATCATACCGAATATTATTGACAAATAAATGTGCGCCACTGACACTTTTAAACATTTTATATTTTTTTCGGATTAAGCAACTAAAAATACAACATTTTTGTTTCTTAATTTGTTTTCGTATCTTGCTTCGTTTCCGAGAAAAAAGAAATAAAACCAGTTTATTACAGCGTTTGATGTAGAATTTTGTGCCCTAAAGAAATGTAATAAACTGTTTTTTTCTTCAAACGTCAGTAAATCCGTCATTACTCGACTGTGTAGGCGGCCGTGAAGTTTCGTTTTTCCTCCGCCGGCGCCGGAGCTTTACTTTTCACTTTTCCGCCGGCGGAGGTAAAAGTGTTACCATAGCAACATAGATACAATACAAACAGACAACAAAATAAGCGTCAACAACTCAAGATTTATTAAACTACAATTTGTATTTATCACTCAATTTGTGACTGCATTTCTAAAAATCACTACTTTAGGAACAAATTGGTTATTATTTAATCGAACTTACTCAATAACTGCTTATCAATACGGAATTAAAACGCAATCGGAGACCCAATCTTAAAAAATAATTATTGTTGACAGTGTCCACTGACAGCTTGATACAATAGGTTTGTTCTAGCATGAAATCTCAAACGGTTTGAAACCTCCGGAGTTTGCGCATAGCGATATAAGCGTCGCTTTTATTGCTA
>MU181986.1:53645-101862 GCA_016904865.1 Pissodes strobi
CCCCAAACGTGGGTGCAGGTGGTCGAATCTACAAATCTTCCTTCATCTACAATCATCCATCAGACGAGAAACCATCGACGACCACAATCCTGCTCAAGGGCTTCGTTGAATAATCCCCTAACTAGGGCACTGTATATTTCACACTAAATATCAGTATCTCAACGAAAATTCCCTATTTCGAGAGCTCGGCACTGAAACCTACTGGTTCCTTCAAGATCACATAAAGACTAAATTGGCATGCTCCGAAAATGACGATACCAAAGGCCACCTATACTACATAGGTGGCCTTGCGTGGAATATATTCACAAAGAAGGGGGATTCTTTGTGAATGTATTCGCGGAAACCCATGCAAGCTGCTGTATATCCACTATAATACGGCTATATCCTGGTTTTTAGTTAAATAAAGCAACATATTTTGGAAAAAGTGCATCCAAAGTACGGGCACGTATTACAATAAGTAATATCACTTTTCGCATGACCCTCCGCTCGCTGTGCTCGCTACGGGGACTCAAGAAAAGGAAACTAACCAGGTGCTAACCCAAACTAACCCAAGACATACCCAAAATCAAGAAAAAAACTGTTTGGAAACTTAACCTTAAAAAAAATAAAAAGAAAACAACGGGGTTTGAACCCGAGCCGCTGGCGCCGATAACTGCCGCTGCCGAGTTCAGACCTAACCATCTAGTTCTCTGGACCACCACGCCTTAATACTGCAAATCGATTGCATCACGAAGACATAGCGCGAATGCAGTCGCTTGAGTCAACGCCATCTGCACTAGATGGCGCTAGAGTCGGTATCGAAAATTATATCGGGTCTACAGACGCTTTTGAATTAACATCACGCCGGCCCAACATGCTATGTTGCCAACAGCGTCCCTATTTGTAACAAAGTACTAGAAAGTTATGATGTCATACTTCCGGATTCACCAAATCAAGCGCTAAAGCGACTCATTATCGAAATGATTTAAATCAGTCAGAATCTACTTTTATATGCTTGGTAGGAATATATAACCCACGCGTTATGCGGCAGTCTAAAATTACAATCAACATGCGCCACTAATAGCATTATGCCAAATAATGCATTAACTTGGCAACCGTGTCGACCGTGAAGGCCACGCGCTTGTCCAGAAAGCTGTCACTTAGTGTTAGTCCACATGCATACGTGATCACGGATCCGTTGTACCCACGTGACCAACAACATCCAATTGTGTATCAGGAGAGCGACTTGACTCCCCGTCAAGGTCAAAACGGATGAAAATTGGTTAATTTTAACTTTTTCGGTATACGTAAAATACGTATCCGTTTGAGTGTGATGGTTGCGGCTGAGTGACAGAGAGAGATAATTTTAAAAAATTCAATTTTGGCAGTTGCTTAATGATAATGTCAAGTTAATGTTTAGTTGATAAAATTAATGAAAAATAAATACTTCATATAAAATGGAAGAATCTCCCTATAAATGTGGATACTGCAGTTGTATTATTACTATTATTCACTCTGTTTGTGAAAACTATTTGGAACATATCTGTTTTAAAAGTCGGTTGATACCTAATAACAGTGTCATTAGTATGGAAAAACATTGCAGATGACATTCTAAATAATTTAAAAAATTAGACTGGTTATCTTCCAACTCGTGAAACATATTTCCACATCCATAAAGGTTTCGTGCTTCCTCAGTAAAAATTGGTCTTGTCCATATTGTCCTGAATATGGGGCCTAGAACTTTCTTCGTTAATTTTGCTAAATATGCTACATATGCCAATTTAATTTTTTTCTTGTAATTGGATACTTCCCACACAAATTTTCTCTTTAAATTCCTACACATAACACTCGTAAGTAAAAGAGAGGTTTCTGAATTAATTCAGCAGTAACTGCCATATACAATTCAAACTAAATTCAAATTGCTGCCAATTAAAAACTCGATGCGCATGTCAAAACACATACGGATGCGTATCACGGAAGTTCCATGTGGATGGACAAAATTCAACGTGTGCGTTTCACGTATACGTATATCCGTGATCACGTATGCATGTGGACTAACACTTAAGGTGAATACTCACCTGCGCGAATTTCGCCTTTTTTGACAGGTGTCCATTTTTCGCGCGAATGTACAGTGACGGAAATAAAATTTCGTACACTTATTTTTTCCCAATGTGATGTTGGCTTTTGTATACCTAGATCACCTGGAAATACACTTCACTTTTTGACAATTTGTTATCGGTGTCATCAGATTTGAAAATTATATAATTTCATTTTAACAAAGTTTGTGAACATGAATCAACTCGAGAAGGCGCAGGAGAGATTAATTGCTTTATTCGAAGAAGGTGTTTCTTTATGAAGAATAGCTGAGCAAGTTGGGAAACCTAGAAGCACTATAATACAAAACGTCAGAACTAAATGGGAAAATACAGGATCATTGGACAGAAGGGCTGAAAATGGCAGAAAAAAAATTCAAACGAAAATCAATATAAGGATCTAATAGATTATTTGCGAAACAATCCATTTCAGACAGCAGTAGAAGCACATAACCAAACTAATTTTCCTGGGACAGTAAGAACAGCAAGAAATCGTATAAAGAAAAATTCGGAACTGATGAACAGAATAGCTGCTAAAACGCTATTTTTGACCGATATGAATAGAGAGCAAAGAATGAAGTTTGCGATGGAATATTTACCGCAAGGTATGGATTTTTGGACTAAGGTAGTATTTACCGATGAGAGGATTTTTCAGTCTTATTATAGCGGACAGATAGGAGTGTACAGGCCGCCAAATACACGGTATGAAGAAAGATATACCCATAATAAAACAAGTGGAAGATTTTCTGTTAATGTATGGGGGTATTTGACTTCCAGAGGGCTAGAAATATGTCACCATATTCGAGGAACTCATGCTTATATACACATCCTTTAAAATGTTATGTTGCCATCGGCAAACAATAGATTTCGATGATAACTGCCTCGTCCATACAGCAAGGAGAGTTTCGGACTGGAGACGGGAAAATAACATTTCATTGTTACCTTGGCCCTCAAGAAGCTCTGATATCAATCCAATTGAAAACGTTTGGGGATATATCGTGAAAGAAATTTAAAACATGATTTCCATGCAGAAAACAATCATGATTTGTGGAACAAAATTGAAGAAACCTTGAATAATTGCAATGTTCATCATGCACAAATGCTGGTGGCATCAATGCCCAGACGTTTAAACATATTGGATCCAAAAAAATGGATCCGTTTTAAAATATTAAACCAATGTTTATTTATTATTTGAATAATCTGTTTTGTAATGAATTTTGAAGTTGTATCTTATTGTATATTATTATCCTGCTTTTTCTTCTGAAAATTTTATTCTACCACTTCCTGCCCTTCTATCCAATGACCCTGTATTTTCCCATTTTGTTTTGCGGTCTTGTATAGTGCTTTTTAGTTTTCCAACTCCCTCAACTACCATTTATATAGGAATACTTTCTTCGAATAAATAATTTTATATTATAACCTTTTTTATCCGATCGGACGAAAAACGACACCTTTCCGATGTGTTTTCTCACCGCAAAAGTCATGATTCCAGTATATTGTATTCGTTGCTTGGCAACATACAATAACTGTACAAGAATAGAAAATAACAGTCCGGGAATATAACATTCCCGTCCTAGGCCGGGAATGTAACATTTCTGTCATATTCAAACGCCTTGTTTATCAGATCTGACGTCTATCAAAAGTAACATTTAGCTCTAGTTTCCGTAGCTACGCAATAAACTTCAAGCTCGCTCCATTCAAAACTTGATATTATGTTGAGTTTAAATTTAAAACACCGTTTTTATTTACAGTAATATTTGGCTCTATTTATATAAGTACGTATTCTAATTAATTTCGATCGGATAAAAAACAGTATGTGCAACTCGTAGGAAAAGCACATTCCTGGCCTCCTGTGTTGCTGGCCTCGGCTGCGCCTCGTCCAGCAACTGCCACAGTCGTCCAGGAATGTTTTGCTTTTCCTCCTAGTTACACAATATACTATTTTCTGTTATTAGTGAAGTAAGAAACGCAAGGTATAAAGGTGAGATAAAGGTAAAAAGCCCAGTTTACCAAAATATTCAAAAATGACATAAAATGTTAACCTCAGTGTACGAAATTTTATTTCCGTCACTGTAGATTTTCGTTCATACTCATGCAACGCGAAATTTCGTCCGCGAATATTTCGCTAAAAAGTTAAAACAGTTTTAACTTTTTTACGAATTCCGCCAGTTTTGTGACGCCAAAACCAACACAGAGACGGTTTGTTATTGTTTAACGGACCTATTTTATGTAGGAGCAAGTCAAACTGAATTGGATTCATTCTTAAATAATTTTAAAAATTACTGGTATCAGTTAAACGCATCACCGCAATTAAATTGTGAAAATCCCCGTGTGTTTTTCTTTGCAAAAATATAGTTCTCACCCACATTTCTTTCTTTGATGCTAGTGCAAGTGTTTGGCTTTTATGGTAATTACCAAAAAGACTCAAAAGGTACATCGCATGCTAAAACCTACACATATAAAAATTATAATTATTAGAATCCATTTCATAGGTACACCTAAGAATTCTAAGGTTATGGTATGGTTATTATTTTTTTATCGATGAAAACAAAATTGACCATATTGACATAAGAATTCGCCGCCGAAGTTAAAATTTTTTGCCGCGGATAATTAAACCTGGAAATGACAGTGTTTATGTAAAAAAATGCGAAATTCGCGTAGGTGAGTATTAAGCTTTATACCGCCAAAATTATCCCCACAGACCATATGAAACATAGACCAATTTCGCTCGCGTCGGTAGAATCTACTCAGAGCTGAAATATTATCGAACTTTAATAATGGAGAGTCCGTGTAACACTGCGTCAATATGCAAGCCTAGAGGGCTAAATATTGATATAATCAGCAAATTCAAGCGTATGATAACTAAATCCTACAATAAATGCAACGCGAATTAGAGTGGTTCTCGAGTCGATATCGACGGAGGGATCCGATGCGCTTTCCACCGGTCGTGTAGTCTATGGTTTAAAACCGGAGTGACATGACATACTTCTAACAAACGTCAATGTTTCATTCCCAAAATGAAAATATTCCGTAATCACCTAAGCAAAACAATATATTATCAAGTATAAATCAACGAGAAAATTACCACAGAATGACCATCAAGTATACAAAAAGTAAGTTATAATTACAGTGTTAGATATCCCTAAATAACCTTAAAATATAACTCGGCATGTCCAAACTCAAATTACTAATCTGTAAACAATCTATCACTGTTGTTTTATTTTAGACACAACCCTCCAAGAAAGGCTGCATTCCAGATGCCCAAAATACTTCGAATCAGCAATTAAAGATCCATAATTAGCAAGGTGTATTATCGAACTGAAATAATGAAACAAAGCCAAATGATAAGAAGAAGGCTTTCTTTCTCCATTTAGAAAGACAGCATAATAGGACAAAACCCAGGGGAAAATACCAATATACAACGAAGCTTTGTGGTTCCAGCTGCAACAATATATCGTGTGTGTAAAGTTAATTCGTTCAAAAGAAAGCATGTGCATTTGATATATCAAGACATAAATATGAACTATTTGCGTTAGAATACCTAGTTTAATGGATTGGGTTCCATGCTTTTCCAATACTAGTTCTATTGTGGTGATTATCTAATTTTTGTAGTCTACTTTAATAAATAATATGATGTTTGATTCTTTTCCCTCCAGAAATAGATCAATTTTAGTCGGCCACATACGTAAATTTTTATTTTGGTCCTTCGCCATTTCGTCCAGAAACCAGGTGATAGTGTAATATATAATCGTAGCCTGTTACACATTGTTTATGTGCGTATTGTTCAACTTAAACGAAAATCAAAATCGGGTACGCACAAACGTGAACCACTAAACTAAAACTAATTAAGCAACTACAGACACTAGGTCCAAAGAAAGTAAAAACTCGAATTATTAACTCAAAACGCCGCGCCGTCAAAACGAAAACACGTCAAAGACAAAAGCCAAGTTCGATCCTGACCGACGCCTGCTGAGACGGCAAGTGTTTTAGTGCGCATGACAAAACGGTATCTTCTTTGTTTACGTTTTTCCATTTTGTGTCGATTTTGTCATGCGCAGAAACCTGTTTTTTCGTCCATAGGTTGCCACTTTTGAATAGTGCGACAGGCGGGTATTGCTTATCCACTCCTATACAAATCAATGGTCACAACACGCTACAAAGGAATTAAAAAAGAAAACGATAGTATATTTAATGTTAGAATATATTTTTATTAGGGTCACCAAATATTTAAAAATATATTTTTATATGGGCCTTTGGACACTCATAATATTATGCTAATACAATAATAATTTTCTAACGTTCCAGACTGATGTACGCTATGGCACAAACGATTACATATTTCACTTTCATAGGGAATGAAAACCAGTTTTACAACATAGAAACATTAGAGTATCTGGTAAAGCTAAAATTGTATAAATTATCACTGAACATTCTGATCGGGACACCATCTTGTGCAACAAAGAATGTTTTGCCGTTTTTTTTTTGGAATGAAAATAACAATATGGATAGGCCAGTTGTTAGTATTAAAAAAAAAAACAATTAACTCCCATTTGTTATGTAGTTTTGTTAAAATTGTTAAGTGCATTACCTAAATCTCTTCCGTAATATGGTGATTTAGTAGAATGGATGCTTTGATTAATTCCAAAATAAAAAGTTCAAATAATTAAAAATTTCTAGTCCAATTCCGTCTTATTATAAATACAATTCCTCAAACGTTTTCAGATTTGTGCTTTTTCCATAAATATAACACCAATCCTCTTAAAATGAAGTTTCCAGGTTATTATGTTTTTCTAAATGTCCGGAACGTTAGATAATGGTTCAACAATAAGCACTTTTAGAATTGCATTATGACACAGCAAATATAATTCTTTACATAAATTGTCTACATTACAAATTACACTAGAGTTCAATTAGTAAAACAATATAAAAATAATTAACAAAAACATTGTGCACATAATTACCTCTAAAATATCAATTTATATATCACACAAACAAAATAGCAATCAGATCAAGAAACACATACATTTCAGAGCCCCTTAATTTAGTAGATCAGTCAACCAAAATGTTCTACCCTAAGTATATACGAAGCTAGATACAAGAAATACTTTATCAAATGCCTTAATTCTTTGCATCACATTAGATGTGAGGGTGACAGACCTTTGATGAACTAAGAAACTCCTGTTTCAAAAAAATAATAATAATAAATTATATCGTTATTAAGGTTTAACTTGTAATTAATAATGTTTGGTACGTTCATTTTAAATGCTAAAGCAGCATATTCAGTTTGCTAATAATCCTAATTTCTAAATATAAATATGCAAATGTTGACCAAAGTTTATATCGTGAAAACTATCCGATCGAGGAATTAGGATTTAGTTTCATTACGGAATACTCGTCTTTCTAAAGAAAACGGTTAAACTATTTAAGTGCATAATGTTTTAGTACCTAAAAGATGAAATAAAAAGTTACAAGATGTGAATATGAAATAATTAATAAATTATCAATTCGATAACCTCATCTAATTGGCTGATTACAAAGTTAAGAATGTGATCTGACTCGATCGGATGGTCTGAATCAAATCAAGTTTCCACGATAAAAACATTATCAATTAAATCAAGATTATTTATCAAATATAACAGGTCCTTCTCGTTGAGGTTTCTGGGGCCTATGCAGCAGCTTTCACCGACTAAAACAAATATAAAATACATTTGTACGTGTCTAAAGAAACGGATGTTTTTGTAGTACGATATTTAGAATAATATCAAAAATATCATATTAGGTCAAAATTGTCAAGTTTGTGTATCTATGAAAGATTAATAAAGTTTTTATTAACAAAGGAAATATATTAATTAAAGTAGGGTATATGTCATAGGAGTTCATAGCTCAGTGCACTCATAAAATATTCTTCACCCTTATGTATTCAAGTCAAAGTTTGCGTCAGTCTGGATCTATGAAAGACTAATAAAATTTTTATTAACAAAAGAAAAATACAGATTAAAGTAGAGTTTATTTCATAGGCGTTGATAGCGTGGTGCACTCATAAGTTATGCAAAACAGTGGTCGGGAGTATCAACGACGTTTACCAGTTTATAAAAATATTTAGCATAATATAATAAAAATTGTAGTCCAGGCAAAATCGATACAAAAGCTGTAGTGTTTTTTATGAACCGCTATGATTTTTTATTAAAACAAATAAATAAGCATCGCGAAGCTGTCAAAAAATTGTATTTTAAATCGATAACTGTCTCTTTGTTATTGATTCCGAATATACGAGGTTTGATACCTTTATATTTAATACTGAGAAAAATAGAAAAACCGTTCCATTACATTAATGTGTTAGAAAGAGAAGGGCATAAAATAATGTGTTGGCCTAATGCAACCTGGTATATTGGGAATCAGTACGTGACAAACGGAATATCTGATAAATTAACCACATTATTACACAAGGTGATCCATTTAGAAAACACAAGCAGATATTTTTTGGCAGCTTGTAACGGTTCGATTTTGCCAATGTCAGATATTTTTAAAATTTCATTTATATGCCGGATTTAGGGAAAAAAGATGCTGTATTTTGCACTCATCGGTTTATTAATTCTGAATTTAATTCGATTTGCTAACAATTCGCCTGAAATTGCCGCTTTTCTTAATGTAAAATTAACTATATTTTAAGTATAGGTTAACGATATATTTGTATTAGCTTTTATAACACGTTGTGACTATTTATTTTAGTTGATAAGCGATGCACAATATTATTAGAATAGCTTGGTTTGATTTTATTGCATTATCGTGGAACCGCCAGCCAACCGTTGTATATTTTTAAGGAATTCTGTTAATAAAACCTGCCAAAACGCTGCAAAAAATTTGTCGATTAATTTTTTAGTGTAGGTGCACTTTTTGTGACCTTCGATTGTTCGTCCGGAGTAGCAGGAATGTACCACTTATTATATTTGCAGCTGTCGATTTAAATTCTTAAAGTTTATCGTTTTGTTAGGGTATTTCTTGAATCACTTGATTTCAATGAATGAATTGTGGCCTCCGCCGTCATTTTACCCTCATAATGAACGAGAACTCGGTCGCTTATTATCTTAGAATTATTCCTTGTATCGAACCACTCGACAGGTTTCCGCCCATCACTACTAGCTAACTTGACGTGGCGTGGATCTCGTAGAACGAGAAAGGCAAATTGACAATCGAGAGTTTCAAGGCGAGAAGAACGTTTGATAGTGCAGTCGTAGAGACTCAACATTTTATTGTGATTCAATTCTACCCTTTCTTTGGGGATATATTGTGTTGATTTTCTGTTTGTGTTTTGACACGACCGATTAATCGGAATCTGAATACTGCTGTACTAGGTGTTATTTTCTTAGGATTTTTTTTTCCTACTGCTTGTGAAGCATGCGGACGACGCCATAACCCTAATGGTTTTTTTCCTTATTTCTAGAGGCTTTCAAGTTCGTCATATAAGATCGAGACCGTCGAATTTTCCTTAGCCTTCACACACACGATCGAGGTAATTATTGCTACCGTTTTGCCTACATTAATGATTTAATAGCTTATCTGTGTTACCTTTTTTTGTGCATATACCGCCATTTGCTTTTTTGTTTCACATGTTATTTTATCTACTCCATTTTATCGAATCCGAATTTTTATTTTAATGTAACTTTAATTTTGATCATATGGGGAAGTTTATATATTCTTTTCGGGGTGATTCATCCCTATCTTCATTATATTCAAGTTGTCTGTACCTTGGTACATCTTTTATTTGCCGATGGTCATTGAAAATTCATGGATAATTTTTTTTGGGGGAATTTGTTTTATAAAGAAAATATATTCATGCGAGGGGGGGCTATGGATTTTATCAAAGTAAGGGGCGCGTCTAATGCGCACTGGGTTATTTCAGGTCTTTTTTTCCGAGGGCCACCATCTTTTTCCGGAGGGTACAACCTTTTTCCCGGACGGCCACCACGCTTACCAGCAGGCCACTACCTTTACCTGCAGCTAGAATCACCCTGTCCTAGTGGGTTGGAAGCAGGCTTTACCCGCAGCACTTATCAGCCAATATCGACACCAAGCTATCGAGATCTCGGCTAGATCTTCCCTCGGGGCCATCGAGAGGCAGTACCTGAGGTACCTATAAGTGCCCGGCGCCTCCACCAGAGTTCGACGACCGGATTTGGGGTATTGTATGTTTCATTGAGTCGTTTGTTTATCCGTTTAATATAATCGCTTTTAGTTATCCTTCTGTTAATATAAATCAAACTTTTACCGCCAAGCTTCGATATAGTTCATTAATTTTATTTTCATTTATTCACTGGTTTATTATCGGACCAGTTAATCTGTTTGCTCTGAATTTTCTCTCTTTTTAATATACGTCAAGCGTTGGTTCAATAATTTTATTCTTTTCATTCATTTATCAAGTAGTATATTCATTTATCAAGTAGTATAACCGCTCTGAAGTTTCTCTCTTTATAATATAAATCGAGCATCGACAGCCATGCTTTCAATAGTTTTATTCTAGTTTTGTTCCTTTATTAACTTATCAAATCATTTGATTTCATTATTGTGGCAGTTGATTGCTACATATTATTATCGCTACATTTAAAATCGGTGCAGCTATTAGCGCATGCATACCTAGTGGTAATTAGCTTAGTTAAAGTCAAAGTGATCACTTCGATAAGTAGTATTTAGTGCATTTAGTAGTAAGGCATACAGATCCGATTATTAACAACCGAATTGGTCTCCGTACAATCTCCATATTGTACTCTATTTATCAATTTCGTTAATACTCGTACATCAGACCTTCCTTGGTCTTTGAAAATCGCAGATTTTACTGTAACTTATTGCGATGTTTTTTTTTTAAAGAACTTAGTAGTCAATATATTGTTCCTTACATTTTTAAATTGTGTTTTCTTGATAAGTTAAGTTAATTGATTATAATCCCGCCTATATTCTCGTTTTCTTGTGGGTTTGAAATTAATCGGTTCATTTTATGAGCTGACCTAGCCACCCTGCACAACACCAGCAGAGCTTTTTCCGTTTAGTTGGCTAGAACGGGTGGCGCTCAAACGACCCCACGACAGGGGCCGGGCTTTGCAATACAACTATCCGGGGCTAGGTTCCTTTTTTCAATTAATTGAAAAAAAATCTTTACTTTCATTTTAAACTCCAATCAGAAAAACGTGTTGCATGCTAATATAATAATAAATAAGAAATTCTAGTGGATCATGGAAATATTATAATTTTTGAATTTAAAGCTTTTAAATTTCTATTAAAATAAGTGCCTAGGTTTGCAGCAAAAAATAAAGAACTGGAACAGAAATATATATACATACACAAACAGATTTAGAGATCTGTTCATACACACATATTAAGAAAATGTTTAACTCACACGTTCATGACGAGATAATTTAATAGATATTTTCTAAAAATTCGGGAAATACCTTACACTAAAATTATAATGTACATTGTTCCCTAAATTCGTACATATTCGAGCTAAGGGTGCAAAATATAACCAATGACTCTGTACACACTCTAAAAAATTAAAAATAATGCTAAACTATAATAAGCCAAGATTAGATAATCTTACAAAATGAAAAATTTAATTAAACCTTTTATAAACCAAAGACAACAAATGTTTCTGTATTTGTTAATTCAATTAGGCGAAAATGTAACTATTTTTGTAAGATTTTCCAGCTTGGTAAGAATAAAATAATGTTAATACCTATTTGAATTTCTTTGGGTGAGTTAGTTAAAACGAATGAAGGATGAATGCTCAGAAATCGCCAAAGTCTTTCCGAGATTTGTCTAATACCTGTAAATCGTTAATGAGATGATTTAATAATGATAAACAAGCAGGCGAACCAAATAAATAACGAGGTCATGCAGAGTAGATTTTTTTGTATAAATTGTTAATATTTAAAACACAAGACATTTTTCGCTAAAAATTAAACAGTTGCATTTGGATATAGGCTATATTATATAATGCAAAAAAGAAATATAACCTAATGTACTACAATTGAACAAAATCAGTTACACAACATAAAGTAATTTAAAATGACTCATGTCGAACAATAAAACTATTTAAAATAACATAGAATTAAAAAACTACACTTAACATGTTAACATACAACACACAGGCCCCAATCGCAAACCCTAAGCCAATTCAAAATTTAAGAATTCTTAAATGTGTTTTATTTTATTCTTGAATGACAAAAATGGCAACTCGCAACTACACGTAGTGAAGAGGCAGCCTGTTAAATACTTGACAGCCAAGAAACCCGGCCCTCTCCGACATCTCACCAAGCGCTGACAGGCAGGCCCAGGGATTATTGTCGCTGTAATAATCCCTGCAGGGACTATTTTGTTCATGTGTCTGGTGTAGTTGTGAACCGTTTTGTTCTAAATTAATGTATGTTCTTTCGTAACCATAGAAGGCTATCAAGAATGAAAATTAGTGAAAAGTGCGGGCAAGATGAGTATACCCATTCCCAAGAAAACATTCCTACCCATCCCTGTAATCCATCCCACTCAAAATTCGGACAGCTCTCCTCTGTAATGCAAACACTCGTTTCATCTGGGGTGCATGACCCCATGCCAAAATGGCATATGTGGCAACTGAATGAAACATACCAAAATATGCAGTTCTTAGCGTATCTTCGGAGGCACAGTTCGCGAGAAGCGAAGAGCATAAACCACACTTCTCAGCCTGCCAGCCACTGCATTGATGTGAGAATGCCACCGCAGAAGCGGATCGAGATACACTCCCAGAAATTCAACACTATCAGTATTATCACATGTTGGGTCCATCTGTCTCGTCTCAAAGAGAAAATTACTTTATTTGTCCTGTCTACGTTCAGATGCAGTCTCTTCATGTTAAACCATTCCTTAACTCCCTGCTGCAAAACGGTAATTCCCAACCTTGCACCCTCAGTGGAGTCAGCCGAACATGACAGTGTAGTGTCGTCGGCAAACAGCGTAAATTTCGCACTCGGTGCGGTAAGTCGCTGACATAGACTAAAAAGAGTATAGGACCCTTGAGGCACCCCTATACTTATGTCACTCTCCTCCGACGACACACCGCCAACACGGACTCCTGCCTCCTATTGGACAGGTATCATTTCAGAAGCATGATACTATCAGAAGAGAAGCCATACTTTGTCAATTTACATAATATATCATAGCGGACTCCATGTTGTAAAAACGCTCCATGATGAATGCCACCAGGTCCAAGATTGCCAAAACAGTATTCTTGTCTGTCCTGAACCCAAACTGACAGGAAGTAAAGAGGTCATTTTCCTCAAAAGAACTTCACTATTTGATTTGAAATGCATTTCTCCAATATTTTTGAGACTATGGGCAACAAAGAAATTGGTCTATAACTTCGTGGTTGGTCAGGATCTCCCTTCTTATATACAGTGCCCGCGTAAATGATGGGACCCCCCTTTTATTTTTTGAACCCTTGAATATATCGCGATGAATTTTTCAGTGTGCACGTAAATTCAGACTGTCTACCTTTTGACTTAACTTTTTAGATGTTAAATGTCAAAATGACAGCTGAACGTTATTTTTCATATTTTTTTCAAACGGCAAAGGGTATCGAGTGACACCTCATTTTAAAGGTCTTTTCATTTTCTAATCGCTCACCATACTGGCCAGGCCGATTGATAGATAATTGAAAGTTTTTGTATTTATTTATTAAAATTATTTAATTAAAATGTTTTTATTCAAATACACATTTTACTTTGGCATGTAAACAAACCATTAGATAGTACCTGCTAAGCCAAACCAAATTGGTCATTTTACAAACGTGTCACAAGCGACACAAGTTCTTTTATGTATTTTGCTTATTCCTCTCTTAATTTTTGATAAGATTTTAGTACCAAATAGTTATGTATTTAGTTAGTTAGATAGGTAGTTTAAAAATGGTTTATAAGCGTGCATTGGATCAAAAAACAGAAGCGATTCTGATTTATGGTGAAAGTAACCGAAATTTGTGTCAAGCGGTACGAATATTTAATGAGAGATATCCAGGAAATCTGATTTCACGGCACTATTATAGGAAGTTACTTCAAATTTTTTTTAATAGTGGTAGTGTTAATAACAAAAAAAGTTCTGGAAGAAAATCAATTGCGGAAGAGACACACAAATTAACATTATTGTTACTGTTGTCAATAATTCGCAACGTTCAACGGAAATTATCGCCGAGGATTGTGAAGTTTCTGCAACCACGACACGTAAATATTTGATGAAATATAAATTCCATCCGTACAAAATAAGTTTAGTCCATCAACTGTCAGAAGATGATCCAGATAGGCGGATGCAGTTTTGTGAAATTATGTGTGAAACAATTTCTCGGTTTCCAAGCTATGTTAGACATATTTGTTTTAGTGACGAGTCAACTTTTTTTTACGATGGAAATGTAAATAGACAAAATCAGGTATTGGTCTGATGTAAATCCTCTTATTCTCCGAGAAGCACATACACAGTTTCCAGAGAAAGTAAATGTGTGGACTGGCATACTTGGTAATCACATTGTGGCTCCAATATTTATCGATCAAAATCTTACCGGTCAACTTTACCTGTACATGCTACAAAACGAAATATATCCGCAAATTCAAACAATTGTCATAGATAATCCCAACGAATTTGAGAGAGACATTATTTTTCAACAGGACGGGGCAACCCCTCATTACTAACAACCTGTTAGACGTTGGCTATCTGAAACGTTCTCTAATAGGTGGGTGGGAAGGCGAGCACCCATCGAATGGCCAGCTTGACCGCCTGACCTCACCCTGTTACATTTTTTTGTTTTGGGGATATCTGAAAAGTAAAGTTTTTGCTACAAGGCCAACTTGTGTTCAAGACCTTAAAGACAAAATAAGAATCGTTTGCAGTAGAATACCTCCAGAAACTTTTCACAATGTTAGAGACGAGTTTTTTACTAACAGGCTTTATCATTGTCAGGAGGTACAGGGAGAAAATTTCGAACATCTTCTGAAATGATTCATGACTTTAAACTTAATTAATTAATTTAATAAATTATTGATATTTCTTTAGATATTTAATTATTTATCATTTAAAATCAGCCTAGCCAGTTTGATTAGCGATTAGAAAATGAAAAGACCTTTAAAATGAGATGTCACTCGATACCCTTTGCCATTTGAAAAAAATATGAAAAATGGCGTCCAGCTGTCATTTTGTCATCTAACATCTAAAAAGTTATGTCAAAAGGTAGACGGTTTGAATTTATATACACAGTGAAAAATTCATCGCAATATACACAAGGGTTCAAGAAATAAAAGGGAGGTCACATCATTTACGCGGGCACTGTATAGGAGTCACCTGGGTCATCTTAAGTATGCCAGGAAAGATATTGTTTTTGAGGCAACGATCTATTAGCTTCGTAAGGGGAGCTAAATAACATTCTTCACGGATTTGATCAACCTAACATTTAGACCAAACATATCACGGCTTTCTTTGTTTTTTAAGTTATCGATTATATCTCCAATTTCTATAAGTTTAGGTAGTCCAGTATCTCAACTGGATAATTTTGGGAAATAGGTATTTTGTTAACTGTCTCTTGTGCGATATTAGAAAAAAAAACACTAAATTCTTCTACTGATATATTTGGAATGGTGTCATTCTTTGATTTGTTTACTGAACCTGTATTATTTTTTATTACCTGCCACACAGCCTTTGAACGATTTTGAGCTGCAGCTATAAACTCATCATTAGCTTCTATTTTGGGTTGCTTTACAGCTTTTTTATATTCATTCTTAAAGTCTTTAAATTGCTGTTGAAGTTGCATGGTAACATACTGCCGCAAGACGTCACTAAAGAATTGCAAATATTTACACATCAATTTCAAGTTATTAGTAAACCAACTGATGTTTTGATCAGATGTTACTTTAAAATTTCTTTCCGGAAATCACCGGACAAATTCCTGTTCCAAGTTTGCCAACAACCTTGAGAAACATTGATCGATCCCCATACACTCGTCAGAAGCAAACACCCACTCACACGAGGAGACCAGACCAAAGAACTCTGTCATATCTTTCACTGATTGACCCTACCTGTCCTTCCGTTAATAGCCAGTTGCAACTCCTGCCCCAGATGATTAGATATACTAGGATTTACAGTTCCAGCTGCAAAGGAGCCGTTGATCATTTCTCCAGAAATGTTTAATAATCCATTTATCGTGAATTACCCTGTATAACAGCAATAATGCAATATTTTGGGATAAAGGTCTATGCTTTCTGACACACAACCTTTAGAACAAAGAATTCCAAAACTGTCCGGACAAATGCACTTACCAATTATACTAAAACCTAGCCCCCAGTTCGACTACCATCATTAAAAATAATAATAAGGCAATGTTGAATAATTTCCATTTTTTACAGTCTATCATCAATCTATCATCATCCATACCCAACCATCTACGCTTAAAATAAATCTTCGGGTTTCAAAAAAAATAAAATGTTCATTCACCTGCTACTAATCCAAACTTCACATGAAGGTATGGACTTTATGTGGACAATGATGAACGCTCTTTAAGCTAAGCCTTGCCAATCTTTAATACAAATCTAGCAGTTAAAGAAAGATGTCGCTTTATAACCGACCGATCAATATCAAAACATTCTTTAGGCACATGGTAGTATTAACTATTGACTTTTGTAAATATACAACAAAGTCCTTTTCCCTAACATAAACTTTTTAGAGAAACTTAATCAGATACAAAAAGACGAAATTTTGCACACAATTCACTAATGATTTAACATATAAAAAAGTTAACTATTCACGTGTTAAACCAAAAACCGGATAATTAAGGACAAAAACATAAAGCAGCTGAAATAAAAATAAGACACCTTAGCATCTTCCCGTCGAAAATGTCTTTAGGCGTAGTTTCATTAAATCCAAATTTATTCTTTAGGCGTAACCATACTTATCTACACAATATAAATTTAAGTCAAACATCAATCTCACTACGGTTTGCAAGCCGACAGTGATGCATTTAAATAAAAATAAATGAAGAAAAAAGTGAAATGATCATTGCAACTATTGATGATGAATGGACGTACCTTGGCAATGTCGACGCCAGTCATTGTTTTGACAAGGGCTGGTACTTTGCTGACGATATCTAGTACTTCGCCAGTTAATTTGGCCGCACCTACATCACCACTACCAGTAGAAACCATGGTGATTTTCTTGGCTTGAGATAAAGGGGCTGCTACTTCGGCCGCGACCTTAAGAAATGAATAAAATGTAAGTTCACACTTGAATTCTCTACAGGTCGATCCATTCGCTAAATGCCTAAGCAATATCCAGGCATTTGGCTATATTTTTCCTATTATTTGTATTTTTCACATATCCAATTCATTACCAAAAATATAAAAAAGCAAATAAAACTAGTGCAAATAAATGTGAAGAACAGAGATAAATGCCTCTGACAAATCGCATATTGAAGGTGTTCCTAAATATATATAGAACCAATGTATAAAATTAGAAAATAATACTGATGATACAGACATCGGATTCTGGAGCAATTTGGACTCAATGTCTTGATCCAGAGCCGCCCTAATATTTATCTATGATCCAGAGATTAAGATGGCAATTTAAATATGTTTCGTAGGCTTTGAAAAGGTGTTCAACTGACTGATTAATGCATGCAAACTGCTTGACCTCCCATCCCATATAATATTTAGTTCTTAATCAAATATCTTACGAAGATAAACCACATCCAAGTTTAAATTATTTCATCATGTCACACGGACA
Source organism: Pissodes strobi (assembly GCA_016904865.1). NCBI lineage: Eukaryota > Metazoa > Arthropoda > Insecta > Coleoptera > Curculionidae > Pissodes > Pissodes strobi. The sequence continues at coordinate 71,489 of MU181986.1, forward strand.
TTGTGTATATTTAAATTAGATTAACTGTATATTGCGAGAAACAAATTTTATATTGAAAACACACTATTTAAAAGTGAACAACTCATTACCTTAGGTAAAACGTCCAAAAACATATCAACCATCGCAGCTTCCTTGTACTCCTTCCAAGCTTCAGCCTTCTTAGCCATTTGTTCAGCTTCAGCCTTTGCTTTGGCTTCAATAGCATAAGCTTCTGCTTCGCCTATAAATGAGTTAAACAATTAACATATGAAAAGAAAATTTAAATCTCAGGAGGTTTCTATAATTTCTTCAAAATGCAATTGGCTTCTAATCCGATTTTCATTTTTCAATGAATATGCAGTATTTTCAAGAGTATTTTCCCTCGGTATTTTATACTGAAAAAATCATATCAACCGTTGTTTTTAACTGGAAAAAGGTTTCCAATAACAACCGCCAATACTACATAGATTTCAGCCGATTTTTCGTTTAAAAAATATTATACCTAGTTTATGCAGACATTTAGCCTAATGAAAAAAAATCAAGCAATTGCTTTTTTTTATAAAATCGAAGTAAAAACCAATGAATAAAAAGTGAAGTAATTGCTTCCGCTTCGAGTAACTGTTTTTTTTTTCAGCAATTGCTTAAACGTGCAGATATTGTTTCTCGTCAAAGCTCTTTCTACAAAAAAATGTGTTTAAAAAATAATGAATAAATTAAGAAATGGCTTTCTGGAGTGTGGCAAATGCTTTTAATTTTTTAAGGTAGGTCGCCCCTTGCATCATTTGCTTCAAATAATCAACTTCGGTTCACTACGGCATACGCATGAGTTCTTATTTAAGCCTTTTTAATTATGGCTGAATATATGAATCTGCATAAAAGAAAAAATATACAGTGTACGAAAAAATTGCAGAGGCGATGATTTCAGAAAGTTATATGGATTGAAAATGTTATGTTGAGTGTTTATCAAATTATTTTTTGACTGATACTGGTGAAACACGAGTATTCTAACGTGCCTTAGTTTTCACTTTCCTTTTCAATTTGTAATTGTGTTTATTTCTATGTTTTCACTGGGGTTTGCCCAAGATTCACAAAAAGCAATTACACCGTTCGGTTCACGAATTCATGTATTCCATCCAGACTTATAATATATATTGTTTAATCTATGTAATCAAAACTTACCGTTTAATCTTACAGCTTCCGCTTCTGCCTCAGCTTCAAGCAGGACTTTCTTGCGATTGGCTTCAGCTATTTTTTCTAAACGATACTTCTCGGCTTCTGCTGGACGTCTCACGGTAGCTTCCAGCTCTCGTTCACGTCTCGCTATTTCTTGTTCTTGGACAGCGATTTGTTGAGTTCTCTCCACTACCTAATTAATTTTACAAGATGGACATAAGGCTTTTCGTTGTGAATTAAATACATAGAAACATATGACGGATTAATTAAAATATTTCATTTTTTAACAACTAATCCTTAATAACTATCAACAGTCGGCATTACCAACCAAATAAGTGAGAAAACTTAATGAACATATAGATAGTAGTAGTTTTGTCACGTTTACAATTATCATTGATATTAATAACATTATTTGAACACATTAAATTCAAATAAAACAAATGAAATATTATCGCAGGTCTGAGGCCGATGCTTCCAGTGGAAGCGGCCCTAAGTGGTAGATGCATACGCCTACTCGCATCGGCCGGTGAAAGATCACCCTACCAGAACTGGGAAGCACTAAGCGGTTTTTCCGAATCACGTTCCGCTTCCGCGCTAGTGGTTTCGGGTATCCACAGTAGAAGGAGTATATGGACATGGTGGTGCTTCCAGGATCAAAATATTCCGGATCTCAGGGAGGTGGGTGGCCCTAAGGACAAACACAAACAAAGGAACAGGAATAAACTTTTGCAATGTCCCAGTGGCTCCAGGAATTTCTGGTCGATAGCAAAGGCAGTAACAACTTTATAAAAACGTCTCTCCCACCTTTGACAGACAAACGTGGCATCACGGCGACTACAGCCAAGGAAAAAAGGAAACATGCTCGCCAAAATGTTTTCATCGCACTCTACCTTAAACGTCCCCCAAGGCAAGGCTCTCGCCATCATATCGAACATCAACACTACCATGGCAGAAGTCAAGTTTCATCACTGTGATATTCGTAAAATCCTTAAAGAACTAGATACGCAAAAGGCATCAGGACCGGACGGAATACCTGCCATCGTGTTAAGGAACTGCTCCAACGAACTAACATCCGTTTTTTCAGGCTTTTTTTCTCTGTCTTACGGAAAAGGGATTTACCCATTCTCTCGGAGTCTCTCGAGTGCAAATGCCAAAAAAGGCAAGAAAGCCACGCCCTCAACCTTTCGCCCAATTGCCGTGCTTCCATTAATCTCCAAAGTCATGGAAAGTGTAGTCAATCAACAACTACTCAAGTACCTCGAGAACAACAGAATAATCACCGACAATCAATACGGCTTTCGCAAAGGGAGATCGACAGAAGATATATTCGCCTATGTCACTCATATATGGAGCAGGGCAATTGAGAACTACGGAGAGTCTCGATCGATTTCGAAGGCATTCGACAGTTTGGCATGACGGACTGCTCAAAAAACTGCCGTCTTCCGCACTGCCAGCCTTTCTCTGCAGCTGGCTTGCCAGTTTCCTTAAGAACCGATCTCTGCACGTTGCAGTTGATGGACACATCTCAGACACACCCACCATTAACGCGGGCGTGCCTTAGGGCACAATACTTTCACCAACTCGGTTCCTCATCTAGATTAAAGACCTGCTGACCGAAACGAATAATCATGTTTACAGTTTTGCAGATGACAGTCTTGTCTTCCAATTTAGATCAGAAAAATCTTTACCAGCGACTGAGACACCACCGCAGACAGGATCAGATTACAGCAATTAATCAAGACCTGGAGAAAGTTCAAACTTGGGGCGGCCGAAATTTGGTCCAGTTAAATGCAGCAAAGACGCAAGCAGCCACGTTTACTAAGAGGGCCAATACGGCGGGCCCTGACATCATTATGGCAGGATCGACCTTTCCTTCATCCTCGTCAATCGGACTGCTGGGTATCTCGGTCAACAGTAATATGTCCTGGCATGACCACATTGCTTACATCCCAAAATCAGCCTCCCAAAAGCTTGGTGCGCTATTTCGCAACAAAAAACTGTATACACCGTGCACCGCAGCAGTTGCTCTTACTATACAAAGCGCAAATAAGACCGTGCCTAGAAAATGGCTCACACGTTTGAGGTGCCGCACCAAAATACATCCTACTGCTGTTGGATTCCATTCAGAAGAGAGCTGTGCGTCTTGTCGGCGACCCGGAATCTGGATAGTCTGGAACACCGCAAACATGTGGCAGAGATGTCCCTGTTTTACAGATACTTTCACGGCAGATGTTCCCAGGATTTGACACGCCTCATTCCGCCCCTGGCAACGCCTGTCAGACAGTCACGACAGACAGTTCGTCGTATAACTGGAAACGCCTAGAACATCCGTTTTACAAGAACTCTTTAAGGGATTTTTCGCGTATTGGGTTTAGATTATCCTAATTTATGATGAATTAACATTTAAACGTCATATACCTATCCCCACCAACATAAATGTGTGATACACTGGAGTTACTTCGGTTTTGTTGGCGAAAACGCTAATTTTTGTCTGATGCAAATGACATAACCCAAGCAAAACCCGCTCCAGACCGGATTATGCTTGGCTAACCTAACAATGACGTCATAAACATTTCCCCTACTTAGGTTATGTCGCAAAAACGTTAGATTAGGCTCAAAACCTAAACCGTTTATGCTGGATTAACCTCACGAAAAATTGGTACTTGTCTGGCACACTGCATCACTGTGGAACTCACTCCCAGGACATCTGTTTCCCCCTAATTACAACCTACAACTATTCAAGAGCCGTGTCAATCAACATCTTCGCACACACACCGCTCGTCGAGCGCCATAGGATCACCCTTTAGTGTGTGTGCCACTACCACAAAAAAAAAACAAGGAGCGCATATGACATTTCCATAGCTATAGTTGATGTTTTTCATCTATTATTGGATATTCTACTTTGGTTATTGGCAATCAATCGGGTAACTACCGAAATTGCGCATTGCTCCCATTGCTTGTACTTTAAGGGGTTGGTATCTAATAGACAACCAAATTGCACCAGAAAAAAGTCGGCTATCTTATATTTTACTAACCATAATCTGCATCTCTTCCTCCTTAATCTTTTGTTTGGTCTTGGCTGCCTGCAATTCGTAAGCCATTTCAGCTTCGGCATTCTTCGTTTGTACTTCCATGTCATAAGTCGCTTTTTTCAGTTCGAAATCTCGTCGCGCTTTTGCGATTTCGGTGTCGTTTAGAAATACTGATGCCATTCGCTGTTCTTCGGCAATGGCCTCCTTGATTGCCGCATCTGCGCGTGCTTCTGCTTCGCCTATTCGCGCATCTCGTTTCACTTCCGCTGTTCGGGCCATGCCGAGACTTTTCAGGTATCCCTGTAATTAACAAAATAATAGCCAAAATGATATTATACATATAACATATTTAAAGGCGAAAATGAGGACTAAATTGATTGAACATTCATACATACTGAACACGAACACTAGTCATGACACAATTTTGTTTATTAAATGATGAGTTCTACATTCTAAGTATGTGTCAAAAATGGGAGTGAAGACCTCTCGAGTAAAAATATAGCATTCAAAAAATGATAATGAATGCATTAATATATTAAAACTAACCCAAAGAGAAAAGAAAATATTTAACAAAAATTATGGTTTATAAACTGTTCTGAATTGTTTGTACAAATTCTTTTTTTCTGAACACTTTTAATTTGTGAAAAATAGCTTAAGCTTACTTAATAGCACTTATACGACTGAACTGATCAAATAACTTAGCAATATAAAGTACGACTAGATCCAGTCCAGTACTTACTTAATAATGTTAAGTTTTTTATTGTATAGAGATTATAGGAATTAAAAGCAACATTAAATAAATTATTTTTTCCTGTCAGCGCCAGCGGTTACATCTTATTTCTTATGAAAAAATTAAGTTAAATAAGCCGTAGCGAAAATATGTAAATCCTAAAAGCTGAATGACTCCTAAATATTATCTCGACTGGTATGTTGGTGTTTACGCCGCCAGTAAAAAAAAACTATATGACGATTCTTCAGTAAAATGTTAATTGTCTTAATAAATCAATTGACGAAAAGGAAAATTTGTATCGATTCCAATGTCCGGATTCCATTTCGGTTGAGGGTGATCAAATAGTGTACCCAAGTGCGATATGCTCATATTAAATGAAATAAACATTACAAGGAGCCTCAAAAGCCACATCTCAAATGTAGTTAATACCGACCTAACATAAAGATATATTTTTTAAACGCGAGATTCACTTATTAGTCGGCTTCTCCATTGTACAGAAATTGCAATACATATTTTATGTATTGCCTATTAAAATTGGTGTTTTCAAAACTGATTACAGAAATTAAAAAATGTGGAATAAAATGATTTGTGTGGGTGTTCAATATCTCAAAATATTTTAATTTGCAGATGAAGTTGAAGAATTGTGAAACCAAAAAAGCGTTATTCGATGACGATATACAGCGTGTCCCAGGATAGGTGACCGAATAGGACAAATGAACCAAAAATTTTTGAATTTAAGATCACTATTTTGGGATTATGGTCTGGATGGTCTGAAACGACAACTCACACAATTTTACTCAAATCGGTGTTATACAGGGTCAGTTATAACGAAATTGAAAAAAATCGCCACTAATGAAGTATATAGCTTTAATTTGGAAGATAGAAGCAACATGTTGTTAAGATACATTGTTCAGAATTAAGGGTATGTCATTGTTCGTAATGTAATAATTGTTAAGTGTACTATGTTTATACATGACTATAGCCGTATTAAATAGCTTTTTTTGTATTCTGTTATTCCTGTTGTTTTACAAGTATTGTGACTTTAGCTGTAAAAATTTCATTTTTTTATATTTATATGAGAACTGTGTATTATTATTGTAGTGTCTGTAATTGGCCTCTTGGCTGTTGATGCTGATTATAAATAAATAAATAAATAAAATAAATATAATCTTAAGTTAAAAATGTTTTAAGTATTCTTTTGGTAGTTGTTATCAGCAACAATCTGACGGGGTATTTTAAATTAAAAATATTCATCAGATATGGAATTGAATCTTCTCTTATTATTAGTTAATGCTGTTGTGCACAAGTTTGGCTTTGTGAACGTCAAAATACCTCTTAAAAAGCACGTGTAAAGTTATTGAGGTACAGTTGTGCTTGGTGTGTCGTATGCTTTAATGGCAAAAAGCTATACGATAATTTTTTCAGATACTATAGTTTAAATTAACGAGGAACAACTCCAGATAATGACATAAATTTTAATCCTGAACAATTTATCCTAATAACATTTTGCTCTAACTTCAAAATTAGAGGTACCATCGTGCCGAAAAAAAACTGGGACAATAAAATCCTCGTTGTTGAATAGCTCCTAGGCTAAAAAGAGTATGCAAAATCTATTGAGGATAAATTATCATTATTGTCATAGAAGTGAAAAGGTTAAACACCAAAACAATAATACTAGTACCTTTTGTAAAAGTACGAGGAAAAATTAAAATATGTATGTTTAACAAGCTAATAGTCCGGCAGATTAAACTACATTTTGCTGTCCCAGTTTTTTTTCGGCACGATGGTACTTCATTAGTGGCGATTTTTCCCAATTTCGTTATAACTCACCCTGTATAACACCGATTTGAGCAAAATTTGGTGAATTGTCGTTTCAGACTATGCAGACCATAATCCCAAAATACTGATTTTAAAGTCAAACATTTTTGGTTCATTTGTCCTATTCGGCCACCTATCCTGGGACACACTGTACATATATTTGAAAACTTAGGACTGTATCAATATTTTTTATTGTTCTTTGTTTAATTTTAAGTATTTTATTTTGTTGTAGAATTTGCATATTTTTTTTAGTAATTCAAGTTAAATCTTGCTTTAGCATTTTTATTTGAAACAAAAAATTGCCTTAAGCACTAGGGTGTTCTAATATGTTATAGTACTAAACAAGGAGCAAATATAATAATTGTTAATTAGGCCTCTTTTATTTTATATTTGTACTTATTTATAATTACCATTGACATGCAAAAATACCCAGTATGTAGAATCCTCAATTGATAATAAATACTTGACTGATCAATTTGATTGAGAGATAGAAGAATTTTTTAAACCATGGAATTTTCTAAATGTCTTAGTTACGCCTCAACTGAAAACATATCAAAAATAGTAAATTTTTCCAAAATTAAAATGCTCTGTTTAGCGAATTGATGAAAATTGAAATGTGCACAAAGTTTAAATTTTATAGAAATATTTTTAATTAATGTTAGATGTTGAAATGGACAAGTCGCACGTATACTGTACGATTATGGTTCAACAAATATACAATACGCAGGATAGTGGGTTAAACAAAAACAGTGAAAGCAAATAAACACATGAAAACGTGAATACACAAAATCGACACCCACATACCTTAGCACCCTTCGTAGCAAAAACAAAAGAAAAAACAAATAGAAATCTTAAATAAAGTAGAGTCTTAGGTAATTCAGATCTAATCTTCACTACTTTTTAAAAATATAAAAATTTGAGTTATAAAGTAATCAGGCACATTGTTCATCACCTGTCTACAATTAATTTTTAACATTATGTTAAATATTCCTTCTTGAATGCAAAATTCCACATATAAAATATAAATTCAAAAACAAGTAATGCCGGATATGCGATAAAAAAAATAGAAGAGTAGCCCAAACTAATGAACCGAATGTCACAATCACAGTATAATATTGAAACAGATGTCCAAAGAAACAACTTATTAAATCGCTTTTAATTAATTTCTAGTATTGAACATGAACATTTCTAAAAAATAATGGTTAATCCTGTGATCAAGATGTCATCTGTGCAAAGGCTCAGCATCCAAAATGTAAGCGTAAATGTTAGTAAATTTATTTGTAAGTAGAAGTCCATTTTTGAAGTGGAGTTGCTATTATAGCGGGTTAGAAGAAGGGGGAAGACTTTTCTCCACAAATGAAAATGCCAATCTTTAGTTTAAGAGTTATGCATTTCGATGAGTTCACTCATCATCATCAGACTCTAAAATATATTTTTGTATAATAGAAATACATTAAAATAACAAAAGTACGTCAAAATTACAATAAAAGTCAAAATTATACAGAAAATTTTAAAAAACTCACCACACACTACTTAGCCATAATGTTGTATGTTTACATAGCAAACAATGACAAAGGAAATAAATAAATTAACAAATTGGTACACGTCGCGACATCCAGTAAACACAGTTAAAACTAAGGTTTTTAAACATTGAATTAAAAGAAGGAATATATAACGGTGAAGGCGGAACATGCTCGAATTATCAATGGTCGTAGACAGAGTACTATAGTAGTAATACCCTGTATTTGGTGAAAATTAAAATACTCTAGGGCAGACTAGTTAAGAAAAGGGTAAGTTTAGAAAGAAAAAAAGGGGGGGGGGGGGGAAGGGTGAGAAATTAGTATTTATCAAGGAGGGTATTAATTATTTATTTATTGGAATTCGGAAGGCTGTGTGGACTTAAGGAGTTAAAAAATAGATTACTATCAAACTTAGTCTGTTCATTAACACAAACATAATCTGGTGATTTTATGGCCTTGTTAATTTCAACGATTTCTAGAAGGTCCAACTTTAAGCCTTTCTGGCAAACATGAAGAACTTCCGCGTCTGCCTCCGGTACGAATCTATGTCTGGCCTCGATAATATGGTTAGCGAATGGAGAAGAAGTATTAGTAATAAACTTATTTAAGTTATTTTCAATTAGTTTAGTATGTTCTTTTACCCTTGTTTCAATTCTCTTTCCGCTTTGTCCAATGTAGCACACCTTACAGTCAGGATGAGAACATTTGAGTCTGTAAACGCCTGATCTGTGGGTGGCTGGAATATTATCTTTGGTGTTAACCAGGTGTTTAGATAAGTTGTTTGAAGTACGATAGCACACACACAATTGTTTATCCGAATCCCTCAAAAAACTCTTAGCAACTTGATTGGATAATTTATCAAAATATGTAATACTTCTGTATACTGTTACTTTATTATCTTTACATAAAAGTTTTTTGTTTAACGATTTATTGAGGTGTTTAAAATAACATTATCAGGATATCCGTTGTTTTTAGAAATTTGATATATAGTTTTTAATTCTTTTTGAAAGTCATTGGGGGAACACATTTTAGATTTAGATAGAAGATAGAAACACTAAGCATATATTATATTAGCAGTGTTAAAAATAAACCGATCTGAGAATCAAACACAACAATATGTTCTACAATTAATTTTTAAAATTATGTCAAAAATGCCTTTTTGAATGCAAAATTCCATATAAGAAATATAAATTATACCAGATGGCGATTTAAAAATCGAAGACTAACTCAAACTAATGAACCGAATATCCGGCCCTTCGACAACACAATCACAGTATAAATAATATTGAAACAGATGTTCCAAGAAACAGCTTCATTAAATCACTTTTAATTTATTTCTAATATTGAACATGAACATTTCTCAAAAAGAATGGTTAATCCTGTGACCAAGATGCCATTCAAAATGCCCTGCAAAGGCTCAGCATCCAGTTAATGTTAGTAATTTTACAACATGCACTTTGAATCGACTGACAGATAAAGGCACTAAGCATATATATTAAGTATTAAAAATAAACCGATCTGACAATCATAAACAAAAATATGCTATATTTTTGTGGCGGATTGATATTCAAGAAGCTACTAAACAAATAATCTAAAGATCAGTTAGATTAATTTCTGCACGGTCTAAATCAGTTAAGATCAAAATACCTAAACTTTATTGTCCAAGAATACAATTCTTAGTGGCAAAGCCACATACTAACTAAAAATGCTAACAATTGCACCAACATTGATTTAAAAGGCTACATGAGGATATCCATGCAATTGGCAGGTAGACAATAATTAAAAAGGGTGTAAAATAATAGTGCCACGTTTGAATGCTCCGCAAATTTTCGATATCAGTATTATATATAATAATAATTGTTTTTAAAAGGTACTCGCCATTGACGAGGACCGCCCTTAGCTTTTATTGAAAAACTGATTTTTCATAGTGTTGATTTAACCCGTTGTTGCCAATTTTCAGATTTTGAAAGCAGTGGCAGACTAGCCGGTCATTTGTAGGTGAAAATTTGAAGCAATACCTCCAACTGATCTTTATGATTACAAAATGTCCAAAAATAACATCTCGCAAAATATAAGCATTTACATTTCTTGTACAGCAAGTAAGGATAATTTGTTTGTTATTATTATTCTTTAGGAAAAGCGTTCATGATAAAAGTTGGGCAGCATGTTTTACGTAATAAACAGATCTAACATATAAAGGTCCAGTGACTGACGGATTCCGTGTGATAAATGTATGAAAGAAGATCCGAGACAGGCTGAGACAACTGAGTAATCAAATGAATAATATGCCAGTTTTTTGACTATTTAATTATAGCTTACATGTCAAATATTGTTCGTATAAATCAAGTCACTATTGCACATTTTGGAAGAATTGGCAATGTTTAAATGGATGTTTTCCAAATCCATGAAATCGCAAGATGAGGACTACAACATTTGCCAGCTAAGTATCCGGCTTTAACTTGTCCGGACTACTTCCTATAGAAGTATGTTAAAAATGCCTGAATAGACTTGAAGTATTTGTATTTCCGTGAGTGGGCCCAAATGTGGCCCTCCACTGCGACTCTTGGTCTGTCGTGGCTCACATCTGTGGTTTACAGTAGCCAGAGGTTCGTTCCTTTTCATGAAATCCACTAGCTTGCTAGCGTAATTTGAGAGTTTTCAAACACTGTTTGTCTGGTTCTTTCAATTGCTGGACAGTAGCATAAAACATCCTCCATTGTTTCTTCGTCCTCCAAGCACAAGCGGCATTCCGTTTCTTCGGAAAGCCCTATCTTGCTCATGTGGCTTCTTAGCCGACAATGGCCAGTGCACATGCCAACTACAGCTTGCACCTGTTGTCGGCCGAGTTGAAGAAAGACTCGCGGATGCTGTGACAGTATCGCTACATTCCATGCCATATTTCACTTTTCGAATGGGCCTCCGCTCGCTACCGCTCGCTACGGGGGCTCAAGAAAAGGAAACTAACCAGGTGCTAACCCAATCTAACCCAAGACATACCCAAAAACAAGAAAAAAACAGTTTAGAAATATAACCTTAAAAAAAAATTTTAAACAGCGATGGGGGTTTGAACTCGAGTCGCCGAAGTGAAGGCTAGTCGTGCAAACCCCTAGACCACCAGGGCACATACAAACGATTGGTTGCATCACGAAGACATGACGCGCAGGTGCGCGCGCACGAATGGAATGTAGCGATACTGTCACAGCATCCGCGAGTTGAAGAAAGTGTTGGATACATCTCAGACACATTCACCATTAATGCGGGCATGCCTCAGGGCGCAATACTTTCACCAACTCTGTTCCTCATCTATATCAATGACCTGCTGACCGAAACGAATAATCCTGTTTACAGTTTTGCAGATGACAGTACCCTTGTCTCGCAATTTAGATCAGAAAAACCTTTACCAGCGACTGAGACTTATCACCGCAGACAGGAGCAGGTTACAGCAATTAATCAACACCTGGAGAAAGTTCAAACTTGGGGCAACAGAAAATTGGTCCAGTTCAATGCAGCAAAGACCCAAGCAGCCACGTTTACCAAGAAGGCCAATATGGCGGGCTCTGACATTATTATGGCAGGATCAACCATTCCTTCATCCCCGTCAATCGGACTGCTGGGTGTCTCTGTCAACAGCAATATGTCCTGACATGACCACGTTGCTAACATCGCAAATACAGCCTCCCAGAAGCTTGGTGCGCTAGAAGCATGTATACACCGCAGCAGTTGCTCTTGCTCTACAAAGCGCAAATAAGACTGTGCTTAGAGTATTGTCACACACCTCGGGTGCCGCACCAAAGCACACCCTAAAGCTGCTGGATTTCATTCAGAAGAGAGCTGTGCGTTTTGCCGGCGACCCGGAACCTGGATAGTCTGGAACACCGTAGACATGTAGCCCAGATGTCCCTGTTCTACAGATACTTTCACGGCAGATTTGGCATGGCTCATCCCGCCCACGCCCCTGGCAGACAGTCACGACAGACGGCAAGAGCGCAGTCATATCAATGGCTTTAACTTCAGCCTGAAAAATGGTTGCACGTTTGCCTAGGGACCTCACCATTTTTATTCCATGCAGCGGCTCCTATACTATCATTGGTCTTGGAGCCGTCAGTGAACCAACTATTTTCTGTTGTTCTCATATGTTCGGAGTCTTTTCCCCATTCGTTCCTCTCTGGTAGGAGAACGTCATAGGCAGATTAATAGTTAGTTTTGGTAGGCATAACATCTGATGGTAGCCCAAACACACTGTCCCGCTCATTAGAGTTTTCAGTTTGTTGGGCACAATGATGATCGCCTGCAGATTGTTGATCTTCGCCTGTGTGAATCTAGACGTAGGCGTAGCCAATCTGGCCTCCCTCACCAATACTATTTGAAGAGGTGGCATATTTAGAAGACACTCAAGCGCTGCCGTGGGTGTAGTGTCGAAGGCGGCACTAATTGCCAGACACGCTTGTCTTTGTAAGGTGGACAATTTGATTCTTGCTGAGCTCTGTAGTCTCTTAGAGTACCAAGCTACTGCTCCATATTTGGTCTTATGACAGCAATATATAGCCAGTGCATTTGTTTTGGATGTATGCCGCATGTTTTGCCACAAATGCGTCTGCAAGCCCATAATGACAGTTTCGCTTTTGCAGCAATTTTAACGAAATGAGCATTCTAGTTAAGTGTTTTATCTAGGGTAATTCCCAGATACTTCACTGTCTTCGCAAATGGGATTGTTTCTCCTCTGAGTGAAGGTGGTCTTAAGTTTTCCAGCCTTTCTTCCTTGTGAACGGTACTATAACTATTTTGTGCGGGTTCACAAATAATTGTTCCCTTTCACACCAGGCATAGACTACGGTTAGCATCTCTTGAAGGTACTCTGAGATAGTTCTTTGCGAGTTACTTCTTATCACTAGATCATCTGCATATGCCTGCACCTCCACATCCCACAACGAGAGGACCGCTAGCAGACCATGCATCCAGAGAGACCACAGAAGGGGCGACAAAACCCCATCCTGCGGACACCCCCTGCCATGAATCTGTAGTCCTCCCCCTGTAGGGTTGTTGTAGCCACTTTGTAGTTACCATACTCCGGATCCAGTTCCTTATCTGTGATTTAACCCCTCTTTCAGCTAATGCTATGTATAAGGAGTTTGGTAATGCATTATTGAATTCGCCTTCAATGTCTAAGAACGCACCCACCGCGACACTCCTGTTGTCTAACGCCTGTGTTATGTTCCCGACAAGGTTGTTTAGTGCTAGTTCTGTAGATTTGCCGGTCTGATACGCATATTGGTGAGCATTTAGTGGATACACAACAAGTGCACCCGTTCTAATGTCCACGTCCAGTATCTTTTCCATGCATTTCAATAGAAAGAAAGTCAGCCTTGTTGGTCTCCATGAGTTAGGTGTTGATTCCCCCAGCCTTCTTCGGGATGTACACCACTCTGATTTTAGTCCAGCTGCTAGGGCTAGGGGATATAATAACTCGCTAGGCTGGCTCTAAAAAGTTTAATTAAGAACGGTGTTAATACCGCCAGACCGTTTTGCAGCAATGCAGGAAATATCCCGTCTTCACTAGGTGATTAAATTAATGATGTTCTTGGAGACAATCCAGTCGCCCGTTTGTGGCCGATTTGATCAGTCCCAAAGAGGTTCCTGCTCATCATTATGCGAAATCCGACATCCTGAGAAATTAGTCTTAGCCACAAGCTCTAACGTTTCTATGCCGGATTCCGTAAAGGTTCCGTCAAGTCGTTTTAGCAACTCCTGATCGGGTTCTCTAGACATAATTCTATGGATCCTAGCATTGCCAAGTGCATCTGTCATGCTTTGGCAGAAGGTTTCCCATGAATTCCTTTTTGGCTCTCTTTGTTGTAGTTCGTTAGAGCAATTTTGTATTGATCCCATATGCCGGTCTCTTTGGCTCGATTAAAGAGTTTGAAGGCTTGAAGTATTGTAATGGTTCAGAGTGTCATGATACAAATATTAGAAAAGTTCAGTTTGTTGTTAGTTTGGGTATTTTAAATGTATAATTGTGAAAAATGCTAATAAGTGTACCGAAATCGCTCCGTTTGGTTGGGTAATTCCTAGACTAATTCAACACAAATAAACTCTTTGGACAATTCAACAACACGTCTATTTCAAAATACTCTATTTAGTTTATACGTTGGTCGAGCGTATATGAATAACTTGTATTTACGTTTCACAAAATCGTTACTTCTTAAAAACCGCTGCTATTTTCAAAAAATTTATGAAAATTGCTCTCGTTGCCAACAAAAAAGACTCAATATATACAACCTGAAAGAGAGTGGTCGATCTAGCGTTACTCCTATGCGCCCTAACTCAGTCATCAGCGTAATGATGTTTGGGCGGTGATATCAATTTGCCCTTTGTTTATAGACACAGTTCTAAATTGAGAAATTTGCGCTGCCAGATCCTAGATACAAATATAGAGCATCTAATAGTTCTAAAGCGGCAGGCAAACTTAGAAGTATAAAGGCATGTATCAACTTTTATCATGAATACTTCGTTTTGAACAAAGTCAAATCAAACAAAAACTCCTATGCACGTGACTATTTTTAGTGATATTCTAAAATAAAAGTTTCCCTTTTCAAACACAATGTATACTGCTTTTAAGCCATTGTCTATTGAAATGCTAAATGAACAGTTTGTACAAGTAGTGTAAATTATTTACATCATCGCAAAAAATATAGATAAGCAAAATTTTGAATAACGAGTTACAAATCAACGTTAAACGCAACAATTTTAATACTGTTCAAAAGTACCAAGCTCTTGAATATGTTACGAATACACATAAAGTTGATGAAATTATGACTTTTGGAATATCGGAGAATTTCCAGAAAATCGATAAAAATTCTCTATTCCATTACTATAACACTTTATTTTCTGTAAGATTTAGAAACTGACGGAACATTTCTAAACCAGTTATTTTACTAGACCTATAGTATAGCGTTTATTTTAGGGATCCCGATCAATAAACCAATATCGATTGTTGTTGTCATAAAAGTTTTCGATTTACACAATGCGCAGAGCGTTTCATGTGACATATTGTACATAGCACTTGATCTATTACGTTCTCGTAGTTCTTTTGTAATAATTCAAATAATAGATAGTTAGATAGAGTTCAAAGAATTATGTTAAAAAATTACATTATAACAACTGTGAAGTATTTCTCTACATTTAGATCTAACCCGTTGGAATATTTTGAGTTCTATTATTTTCTGTCCTAAATTCTAATTTGCCTAATTAAGTCAACTCTCGTATCTATTTTGCCAGGTCACCACACAGAATATTGCATTTGCAACAGCCTGTATAATTTAGTTATAAAAAAGCATTTGAATCAAAAATGTTGTTACGAATACCTATTAAACTGAATGCTTGATGCGTTTTATCTGTTACTCCACTCATAGATAGACATTATAAAATCACCTGTTTGAAAGCTGAGCCTTGGCGGTCTGATGTATACTAGAACATCAATAAAAATCGAAATCAGAAGTCAGTTCCCGATGCAGTGTTCTTAATACAGAAGGGCTCATAAAAAATCTCCATCCTGATTTCTATGAAAATAAATTATTGTATGCATGTAAAACAACGTTTTTTCTGTTTTCCAAGTGTACTTTGTTTGGAGTGAGCATGTCATCAAGTGACTTTCAGCTAATGCTATGTATAAGGAATTTGGTAATGCATTATTGAATTCGCCTTCAATGTTAAATAATCACACAAGTATTAATTATATTATAAATGATCCCCAAAGTGTTTTAATTTTTCCGAGAGAAGAAAAAAAAATAATGAAAGGGCAGCATCATACCTGACCTGAAAAACTTATGAGATGATTGTATTTAGACCAAAGACATATAAAAAAAAAAGATGTCTTTGATTCAAACCTCCGTGGGAAAAACTTTAAATAACGGATATAGCTCACTGAACGTTTAGGAAGAGTTCTGTGTTGCTGTTGCATTAATAATGTCCGCGGATTTTCATGGTTTTTTTGATATTCTTCAGCTGTTAGCCTCTCGTGCATTGTTAACTTGCTCAGAGATTTCAGTTTTACCTCATTAATATGGGCTTAGTTAACGCCTATCGGCGTTAACGCTTAACTGCTTTTAGGGCATTTTAATAATACACTGGGTTGTAATAGGACTGTATCTTAATTTACGTTGAATACTTAATTGGTAATGTACTGAAATTTGTAAAATACAATTTCTGTTAATATAAATAAATACCCTGAAAGAGCCTATGACAGCAATCCTATTGACTTTCTCTTGACGCCCGCCAGCTTAATATTTTTGAACAAAATTGGGATGCCATGGCGTTTTACAAGAAATTACCAAATTTGATTTCTTAAAAACCAGGGTGGAAGTTATTGGCAGCCCACTGTACGTATACATCATTATAAAGCTCTGTTCAAAACTTCAAAACAAAAGTAAAAATAAACAATATTGATTCACTTAGGTTAAGTAATTTTGTAAATATAACAACTAAACAAACCTCTTCATCTCTAATATCTTTAATAGTATAAGACACAACGGTAATACCCATGTTGACCAAATCCGAAGAGGCCACTTCGAACACTTCTCTGCTGAATTTCTTTCGATCTTTGTAAATCTCTTCTACCGTCATAGATCCCATCATGGCCCTCTGATGCCCTTCCAATGTAACCAAGGCAATATGTTCAATTTCATGTTCAGTCTTCCCCAAGAACTGCTCGCAAGCAGCAAGAAGCATTTCTTCATTTTGCCCTTGTATTTTAACCTAAACAAAAACGACACAATATACTTAACTCAAGCTATTTTATTTTGTTAAACAAAGAATAACAGGAACGTTTAATTTAATTTAAGGGGCAAAGTTTAAAGTTCGTGATCAAAACTGATTAAAACTGTCGCAACAGGAAAAAATAACAACTGTTACTTAGGAAAACACCAAATAAATAATATTATAGTTTATTTAATTTGTACCTGGCATGTGTTAAACGAACACTTGTATCTCTATAGAAATTACTAGAATATTTACATATATATTTATAAATGCTGAGACCGACGACCCAAGAACTTTCGTTTTCTGTAGTACCACACCCCTGCGGAAAGCTGGTGTCCAGGTAAAGCAAATTGCGCAATTTGTTTTATGTCCCCACAGTTTATGTTGCTCAAACCTAGTGGATATATTAAACGCTCAATATCTCTGGATTAACTTTACGAAATTGAACGCGGTTTTAGGGGAAAGCCAAGGCTTTAAACATAAGTATCACTACAAGCACTTGCGTAACTACATTGTTTGTGCTACAAGTTACAAACTTTATAGGATGTCTACCTTTTCGTGAATACAGATTTTTCAACTTAGTTTGGTGGTAGACTCTCTATACTCGATTTACAGGGCGTTCGGAAGGCGAGCAGGGCAATTTGCAATTTGGTGCCATCTCGATAATGAGACATCGTAAATTAATTGTACCATTTAGCCTGTACATGAGGAATCATACAAATTCTAACTTTATAAATTCGTTTCATAGCCATAATGAACATAGAAAAATTATTTATTGAATTTGATTTTAATTTCTGTGCACCCCAAAATGCATTATTGTATTTTTACACAAAAAATATAAAGAAAAAACTTACTTGTGCTATTCCTGTAACAGAAATTGGAACACCTTGGCTTGTATATACTGTGGGACTGTCGACGATAAGAGTCATGGTATTCAAAGATATTCTAAAAATGAATAGATAAAGTACATATTGTTTAAGATTAACTACATATTGCTATATTTTATTACCTCTGGATTCTCTGAACGCCAGGCCATACAAACGCTCGACCACCAGGCACTAAATTGGGCTTGCTGTAACAGCATCCTGTAAGAAATATATTCCATGTTAATAACATAATTATTCCTTATAGCCCATAGACAAAAAATCTATAATTCAAAAAATACTTAAGAATATTTAACAAATGGCATCAAGTATAAATATAAAAATACTAAAATACATATATAAATACAAATATAAAATAATAATAGAAATAGAAAACACTAAAGGACAGAACATTTATAATTATTAAAATACAAATAAAATTGAATAATTAAAAAAGATAATACAAAATCTAGAGTTCAAAGTCAAAGTAAGCTTTATTGTTTTAACAAGTGGTATTGTTGTTAACAATAAGGTATCACAAGTATAATTCCTACAGTTGGTACAATAAAATTAGAAAGTAATACTGACATTGCACTATAGTTAAAATAGGTAATCCAAGTAGCAGCACAATAATACAAACAATACAATATAAGAAATTACTCCATATATTCAATACACATAGAATCATTCAATCCTATGATATAAACTCAGCAACAGTATAGGGTTCCAACTGTACAAGAAATTGTAAAAGTTGAAGCCGCCATATTCAGCTTTACTGCCAGTAGAAGGCGATTATAATACTTCATGCATGAGTAGGGAGGGCTTCACTTAAAGAGTGGTAATTTATGTAAGGATATATTATAGTCAAGAGATTTGGTGTTATGCTCATCGTCACTTAGTATTTTAGGAAAAGGTGCTTGTCGTTATGCAGGAATGTCACACATTCATCTATATGCAAACCAGCCAGGGTGTTTTAAAATCTCCCCTGCATGAATCGAGCCTGCTCATATCAAGGATCATTGTCAAAGTCCGTTTTTGCACAAGAAAGTTCACCTGTTTCCCCAGAAAAGAACTCCAAACTTCAGAATGGAATTGAAGTTTGCATAGTACATTATTAGCAAGGTCTTCAAGTCGACATATTGCATTACTGCAGCTATTAAGCTTGTTTGAGACATAATCAACCTCCTTTTCCCAAGTCAGGTGACAATCCACATAAATACCCAAAAACTTAGCTTCTGATGTGATTGGTGCCACCTGTGAGAGGAGCACAGCATTATCCAGACCGGCAACTGGTCACTGTTTCACTCTGAATAACATAAAACTCGATTTGTTAGCATTAAGTATAAGATTATTTAGATCAAACCATCTTTCTGCAGAAATCATGATCATTATGCGCATGATATGGAAATTACTACCTAGGGCTGGGATGAACTCAGTGGCGTAACTAAAATTTTTTGGCCCCAACGCAAAATACATAAGGAGGCCCCCCTTTTAGTCACAAATCACAAATACTAAATAAAAATTAAACAACCAGCTTAATTTTTTTTATTTATTTTACATATTACCTCAAAATATTTCTTTTTATCAAAAAAAGCAAACCTCTAAGATAACTTTAAATTTTGACCAAGTAGTAGTTATTAACGAAGTTGGAAATGTTAATGAAATTTCCCTAGTTTAAAGCAACACTCGACTTAAACTTATTAAAATCTAAAACGATTTTTTCTCGTTTTACACACAGCAAATTCATATGCATATTTATGATCTAATTTGTTAGGAGCTTCACTTTCGACGGAAATTAAAGATAAATATTTAAATCGATCTTGCATGCCCTATTTGATTCCTTAAATAGTTTACTAAAATATTCTTCAGCTGACACAGATATGATCGGCATGGTAAAAATTAATAATAGGTTAATGTAAATTTGTTTAGATCAACATTTTTTTGCAGTCATTTCTTGATTTAACTCTGTTTTTATAAATTGTAAGAAAAATTTTGCAATATGATTTGAGAATATTTTTATTGATTGTAGCTCTTAAGAATTTTAGACTTTGTTGAATTTATAAGATTTTTAGGTTGCAAAAAGAAAAAGCTACCACTTATCTTATTTAAACCAGTAAATCTAGTTGTTAATTGAGACTTTATAATGTCAATAGCTGATAAAAAACACCAATTAAAAAAAAAAATGTGTGTGTGCTTAAACCACACGATAGAAGTGAAAACTTCAACAAGCGGGGTCATCGTTTGTCAGAATTTCGATCCGAGCCTTCGTTGTAGCGATACCCCAAAATCCTTTCCTTAAATTAGAGCCCAGGTCCCCCCCGTATGGTCTAAGGTGGCTCCCCATGTGGCGCACTTACCATAAAAATTTCGAACCCGTACCTCTTCCCGTTCTCCCGAAATTAATTATTTAAGTTTTTCCTTCTCCCCCTCCCTTGGTCAAACAGGGTGGGGTACGGGGTCCCGTTTTCGTCCAGGATCTTCTTTTTACCCCGGCTACATCCCCTGTAAATTTCAGCCCTCTACCTATACAGGAACATGCCGCGTTACGTTACGTGACGGCGTCAATTTCGTGTATTGTGTCTTTACTTGATATTACGGTGTCTGACGATATTTCAGCTTCATCGAACTTTTTAGTTTTAGCACACAGAAAAATAAGGTCGCTTGTGCTGATGCCTGTGGCTTAGCCACCTGAAGTTGTGTTATACCGATCAAATATTCTGAGTGATCTTCGTCTTGAGAAATATAATTATTGTCCCCAATGTCATCGCGTTTGGACGTAAATGGTTGCAAATTTGGCTTAGACTGCGATTTCGTCGAACAAAAAACATTTTCGCAATTTTTCTCTAATTCCAATTCTTTTTTAGTTTTCTTTTGATTGCGGGCGCTTTTATATTTTTTTTGTTGCCACTCATTTTTAAAACGTAGGGAAAATTAGCGTACCAAATACTAAAACTATACGATAATGGTAAAGGTAAAGCTCTTGGCAACAGGTTAAAATATGTCAACAAAACGGGATTCCCGGGATGTCAAACCAAAAGACAATGGCGCTCACTGCGAATCAAATCGGGACTAATCCTGATCGGCGAATGACGAGTGTCGCGACGCTGATGTTGCCAAACTTTTCATTAGGTATTAAATTATGCAGAACTTAATAAAAAATAGTCCTTGCTTGTCAGAAAGGTGTTCCTAGGTTCAGTTGACAGAAACCTTCAATATTAGGCACTAGACGAGTGGGCCCCCAAGCCTGGGGGGCCCCAACGCATTGCGCTTACTTGTCTTATGGTAGTTACGCCACTGGATGAACTTAGGGCGCCATCATTCTTTGAGAAAGGCCCATACTATAAAGCCATTCAGGCATTTAATTCACTACCTGATAATTGTGTGAATTACTAAAAAGCATAAACCTACTAATTAAATATCACCTTGTAGTTTGAACTTGAACTTGACAAATGTTATATAAACATTCACAGTTAATTATAAACAACTTGAGCGGGCGACGGGAGCGATTTTAATCCTTAATGAAGCAGCCATCAGCATTTTGTAACATATAAATACACAGGCAAACGCCAAATTCATGAGGCTTTCGGGTCTCTAAACTCCGCTCAATCTAGCTAGGGGCGGTACATGGGTGCGTTCACTTCTAGTTGTTCTATCCCACAACCCCCATATCTGTGAACACCTGGACACAGATCCAGGGCGATCAGGTCCTTACCTAACCTAGATAGACGTATGCACAGGTATACGACATTCGGGGGATACTAAAACGTAGAGAGTCGAATTTACGAGTGAAGTATCAGAATTTCCAGTAAAGGGCTAGTTTTTGGGGATTTTTAAAAAAAGTAGTGCAAGTGCCTTAGAAATCTGTGATAAACTTAAACCAGAAAGACTTACCTTATAAATATCAAAACGAATACATAAATAAGACAACCCCTCTCACAAAAACTTTATCAATAAAATAGTGACGTCGCTTGCTAGAAAACCTTTGAACTAAGCCTCCCTCGAGAAGACATGCATTTAATATTAATTGGGTATAGTGTAAACTCTTAATTCATTTATAAACTTAAACACGCCTTTATTAATATACAGTCTAACCGTTATTAAGTTTGTAAATAAACTTGTTATTGTTTTTATCAATGTGTCTCCTTTATTATCTCTTCTCAACTTGACGTAGTGCAATCCCAAACCTGGGCTACTCTCCTGCAGGCTAAATAAGGCATGGCGTCACAAGTAAAAAATACAGATCGTGACAATATTACCTCTTGTGATGATGATGATTAAATCTTTTAGAAGAGCTGTGATTGGTTATTCGAAAGCAGAGTGTTTTTATGCATTCCAGTTCTAGATAATGTTTTGGCTGGTGAATGTCATGTAATTGGGTCCTGTTTAACACACTATTCTATTATTTTACTATACTGATGTCCATTCTGTTGTCTATTATTGTGTACACCTGTCAATTATTGATTGTAATATTTTAATCTAATTTACCAAAACTATGCACTATGTATGACTGTGTTCTTTGTGGCGTGCTTTGTTACTTTGCGATTTTGATGGCAATAAAGGAAGTTTGTTATTATTATTAGACAATGCCTACCAACGTCCCGTGGATGTTCCACACAGGCACACTGAATATCCACCTGTGGTATCAGTTTATACCGAAATTAAACTGTTACATCCTATATTATCACCGAACATTGTCTTGTAAATGGTCGGTGATATTATCTTATATTTACTGTTTTCTCTGATTGGTAATAAATGTTTGATTAACTGTAAAGATTGGGTAAATTTATAGTGAAACATCCCATAGGAGTCAAATACTTGTCACAGACTAGGTATTAAATTTGTGATTAGACGACCTAAATGCTGGAGTAAAATAAACGAGTTTCTTGCCTGCATATTTCAAGGTTTAATACAGTTATTTATTATCCGATCGGACGAAAAACTACACCTTTCCGATGTGTTTTCTCATCACAAAAGTCATGATTACAGTATATTGTATTCGTTGCTTGGCCACATGCAATAACTGTACGTACATTTGCGTCCTAGGCCGGGAATATAACATTCCCGGCCGAGGCCGGAAATATTTATTTATTTATTTATTTAAGTAATGCATCAACAACTTTGCAGTCAATTACAGATACTTACATGTGAATCTAAGACTAGAGCTAAAACTAAAATCATCCTAACTAACTAACACTTTATACCCCAAGTAATATCGCCCTTAACTTTTTCTGAACGACCCAAACCCTTCATTTAAAATATCTATCGAACTGCAGTATTTATTAAAATAGCAACACACTCTTACAAGTGGGGAGTTTTTATACATGTTAGTAGGTATAATACTACACCCACATAAAATAGATCCCTTGACCTAGTGTAATTGGCACTTATTTTAAATGGGAGTTGTTGTAAAAATTGTTTATTATCTACTTTATTTAATATTAGTTTGGCCAGAAAAACAATACTAGCCTCAATACGCAAATTTTGCAAAGAAGGAAAATTAAACAGAACATAATAGCTTTTGATCAGATCCTCTTTGTGGATAAAATGAATATATTCTGTAATGCAAAACATTTAAGAACCTTCTCTGAACAGCCTCAAGTTTATATATCTTATTTGCATACTGTGGATCCCATATTATACATGCGTACTGAAGCTTACTAAGTAATAATGATTTATACAGTGCAACTATAGTGTTAATATTATTAAAATATTTACATGTTCTTATAAGTAATCCCAAAATTTTCAAGGTACTCTGTGCTACATCTTCAATGTGATTGTTAAAATTTAACTTATTGTCAAACTTTATACCAAGATCCTTATGAACATCTGTCCTTTTTTAGGTGCACATTATTAACACTATAGTTAAAATTATTTTTCCTTTTTACTAGTGAAAGACATTACTACACATTTATTTATATTTATATTTAATTTGTGGTCTTCTAGATCCATTTGCAAAGCTCTTGCATCTGATTCGTTCTTCATAACTGCAAAAATTAGACCATTGCGAAAGCCAAGGTTCTCCCCTGTCCTATTAATAACTGATAAAAATAGGAGTGGCCCAAGGTTTGAACCCTGGGGGACTCCCGATGTAGGAGTGTATGACTGAGATTTGAAACCTCTAACCTCGACAAACAATCTCCTATTACTTAAATAAGATAATAAAAGTGAAATGATATTGCGATTGACTGAAAAATTATCAAGAGCCCGTATAATTTCAAGAAAATGAACCCTGTCAAAGGCCTTTTCCAAATCATTAAAAATCACACCAACCTGATACCCATCTTTAAATGCCTCCTGAATATATTGTGTAAAATTTATTAAATTAGTAACGGTTGAACGCTGGGGCAGAAAACCATGTTGTTGATCAGAAAGTGTGTGCTTCCCTTCATTATATATTATATTAGAAAGAACTATTTCAAAAATTTTGGAACATGCCGAAACAATACTAACAATCTATAATTACATATTTCATTTTTATCTCCGCTCTTATAAATCGAAATTACTTTACTTTCTTTCCATTTATTAGGGAAAATCCCTTGTCGCAAACCAGGTTAAAAATGTACTTTAAGGGCCCTGCAAATGAATCGATACACCCTTTAATAATATAGGCAGACAATTTATCAGTCGCTACTGATCTGTTTGCTGTCACTAGCATCTCTAATTTCGTCCTCCGAGATTAATAAGCAACCCGGGTTACCCAAAATATCAGATGCATTCCCAGTGCCAGCCTGATTACTATCAATATAAATTGATTTGAAATACTGAGCAAAACCATTTACTATATTCTGCATTCCATCTATCTCTTGTTGATGCCACATCATATTGTCAGGAATGTCAGTTACCCTTTTGATTGTTTATAAAATCCCAAAATGTTTTAGGATTACTTTTTATTTCATCTTGCACAGGCTCCTGATATGAGCGATAGGCAGTAGTGCTTTGAATTTTTACTATTTGCAGTATTTCAAATCTATTAATACAAAATTTCTGTCATACTTAAACACCTTGTTGGTCAGATCTGATTTTTATCAAAAGCAAGATCTAGCTGCGGTTTCCCTAGTTATGTAATAAACTCGAAGCTCGCTCGATTCAAAACTTGATATTATGTTGAGTTTAAATTTAACACACCGTTTTTATTTAGAGTAATATTTGGCTCTATTTTTTATAAATACGTATTATAATAATTAATTACGATCGGATAATAGTATATTATTTTATATGGAGGAAGAGTGATACTTTTCATGGCGCACTCGTGTTTAACAGCCGAGCGGAGTGAGGCTGTTAATAGAGAGCAAGCCATGAAAAGTAACTTTTCCTCCAAATAAAATATGCTGTTTTTTCTTCAAATGTCGACAAATTAATGCAAAAACATCTCTTTTTAATAGTAATAATAATAATAATAATTATTAAAGATAAGTGGGTTCACAAGGCGGCTTAGGCTTAGGCCGGTGTCAGTGAATAGGCACAGGTTGTTGCTATAGTAATGTAACATAAAGCTGTCAGTGGACACTGTCAACAATAATTATTTTTTTTAAATTGCGTCTCCGACTGCGTTTTAATTCCGTATTGATAAGCAGTTATTGAGTAAGTTCGATTAAATAATAACCGATTTGTTCCTAAATTAGTGATTTTTAGAAAGTGCACAAATTGAGTGATAAATACAAATTCTAGTTTAATAATTCTTGAATTGTTGACGCTTGTTTTGTTGTTTGTTTGTATCTATGTTGCTATGGCAACACTTTTACCTCCGCCGGCGGAAAAATGAACAGTAAAGCTCCGGCATAGCCTAAAGAAAACTATAGCTGCGACACTTAAGCGCGGCACCTTTGAGAAGCGAGGATCAACTTTATCACTATGTAGTGGGGAGGAAATAAATAAATCTAACTTGACGTCAACCCCCCGGCAATCATTAGTGAAGTGAGCCGTACTAAAATTTTTTGGGGTGTTATATACTAAAATTGTTACTCTCCCCTATTATTTTATTTAAACTTTCATCACAAAATATATGATTTATAAAATACTGTTTATTTCGAGTAGAGAATAACCATTTTTTTGATCCAAAAAGCTGCATTAAGAGAGCCGGATATTTATTTAAACATTACACCTGACAGAAATAGTTAAAAATGTCTTTTGAAGTGAAATTAAGAATGGCGAATGTAGATTACTTGATTACTACCTTTGTAGTAAGTACAGCATTCTTGAATGCTGAATATAACTGTAATAGAATATAAGCTCCAAGTTAATCTTTAACTATCAACAAGATCTATACACAACAAAAGTTTTTTTTTATATGAGATTTTATTTTGCACAAGTAGTTACGGTTTTAGACGAACTTGGGAAGATCTGCAATAATAATTTTTAAAATTTTGATTTATCTAGTTGTTCTCTTCTAAGCTAAAAAAAGATCTTATATAAGTACATAATTTTGTTTTATAGATTCTTAGCAACCTGCACAATTTTATAAACATATTATGTACGATTTTGCATATTTTTTCGTAACAGATTTTTCATTTTATTCGCTAGATAAAAATATTGTCAAGATGGTGAAATGAAAGTAAATTTTTGATCTGGCTATAGTTCACGAACTAGTTTATGCATGAAGTGCACAATTACGCTAAATCGGAGCAACCTGTACCGTGCGTTCAATTTATCTTGATAACAGTTTGATTCGCTGTAACTTTTTTGTTTTTAAAGTTATCAAGTTAAACAAAAAAGCAAAATGTAGGGTTGGTAGCCAAATTTTTTTGCGTATGTCAATCTCAGCCAATTAATATTAGTTTCTCTTTGTCTAACCCGTAACCCTAATATCTTGCAATAAATATTTTATTCCTCCGAGCGGTTCGAGTGTGTTTTCATAAAGGTCAAGTAGCATGCGGAACTGTACTGCCGGCCGTCGACAATTTCGTCAACTATGTGTCTCTTTTTAACTCCCTAGAAAGCGTGTATCTACGCGCTCCGTCTTAGTTTCCGTTCCATAATTGTCGTAAACAGCCATAAGGTGAATTTAAAATACGGCCGGGCATTCAGCATCAACTGAACAAATTGGGGAGTTTTCGCATGAAAATGCATCCGCACTTTTAAAAAAATAATTATCAGCTGATAATTAAAAAAATATATAATTAAATTAAAATCAGGTGGGTCATTGACCAAATGACCTTACTGAGAACCCGCGCCTGCTCTAGAGAAATCTAAACACATTTCGTGTATAATATCTTATACCTATCTTTCTTTAGGTGTTTACGAAATATTGACAGTTGAAAGTCGTGCATTTTGAAATTTTGATAGGCTTTAAAATCTAAAGAGCAAAGAAAACGGATTGCATATTCCTGTCTTAGGTTTTCATGAGCTATCAAATGACAGTAACTTTGAATTTAACCCGCGAATAAAATTTACCGGAACTTTTAAACCTCCGGTTAAATTGAAAGCCACTGTCATTCGATAGCTTATGAAAACCTAAGATAGAGATGTGCAAACCGTTTTCTTTGATCTCGTGCGGTTTAGAGCCTGTCAAAATGCCCGACTTTCAACTGTCAATATTTCGTAAACAGCTAAAGATAGGTATAGGATATTATACACGACATGTGTTTTGATTTCACTAGAGAGTCCAAAAATGTAGTAATATACAGGGTGTTCTATTTAAAAAATATATAAAGGCTTTTATGTCAGAAAATTATTGGTGTTTGTTTTATATGTAATCTAGAAAAAACTTGGCTACCAACCCTACATTTTGCTTTTTTGTTTACCTTGGCATCTTTAAAACCAAAAAAGGTACAGCGAATCAAAATGATATCAAGGTGCTGGATCAAATCTGAAATAATGGATATATGTGGATAACGATCGACTTTTACGAAAAACAACCAGCAAAAACAATGTTTTTGAGACTTACGCCTTTATGGTAGAATACGAACGGTTTATTGTCAAATGAAATGTTTTGCACTTTCTTATCTTCCACATAACCACAACCTGGAAAATACTCCCCACCAAACCGAAAATTTCGTATATCTAGATAATTACTAAATAACTAAGATAAGAAGATGCAAATCGTTTCGCGCTAAGTTAAACAGATAAAATTCTTTAAACGGAAAGGAGGCTATTCGACATGCTACATGAAATTTATCTACAATTTTTAGAAGAATTCGAAAATCGGAAAATATGTCCCGCTCTTTTGAGACCTTTTATATTGAAATATAATTCAATTATATTGTCAAACTGAAATCAACATGGCTAAATGACGAAATGGTTGTAAGACTAATAAAAAAAATTAAAAACATGTTATTTCTATAAAATGTGTATACATATGAAGGGTACAGGGGAAATATGATCTAAGCGCCATTTCCACAGGAAACTTTTTTATTATTGACTTCACAGAAAATTTTATTCTTGATAAAAGTTGGTGTTTGCAAAAAAACTAATTTTGACAATGCTAAATTAAAGATAAGTTATACAGGGTACTCAATAAATAGAAAAATGATGGTTAAAAAATCAAAAACTTTGGAATATCGGAAAACCTTCTACAGAAAAATAAAGCTCGTATTAAGATAAAAATAAAAGTCAAATACCTACCATTTTTTCCAAACGTGCACCGCACCGTTGCGGAGAAAATCCATTTCAATTACTGAAAAAAACCGTTTATTCTTAATTTTGTCCTTATTTTTTTCAGCAACGATGCACTTTTGGAAAAAATGGAATTTGACTGTTATTTTTACCTTAATAGGAGCTTTATTTTTCCTGTAGAAGCTTTACCGATATTCCTAAGTTTTTGTTTTTTAACCACCATTTTTGTATTTTTTAAGTACCCTGTAATACTTAGTCTTAATTTAACATTGTCAAAATCAGTTTTTTTCCAAGCACTAACTTTTATCAAGAATAAAATTTTCTGTGAAATCAATAATAAAAGTTCTCTATGGAAATGGCGCTTAGATCGTTTTTCCCCTGTACCCTTCATATATATTTTATTAATGTTTCCATATTATTAATTTTCGATTATTTTTGGACACTTTAAATTTTGTAACCTATTATGATACGTTTTAGTCCGTTTTGGTGCTTTTAGTTAGTTTGGGTTAGTTCAATCAGCTTTCGTTTAGTTTTAATTTATTTTAGTCATTTGAACCCGGTTCCGATACAGTATAACCAATTTTAATATTTTTGGTTAGTTTTGGTTAACCGCCAAAACTGGGTCGTTCAATCAACTATCGATTACTTTCGGTTGCGATACGTTATTACCAATTTTAGTGTTTAGGATAGTCGCCAAAATTTAATTGATCTGGGTTAGTTTTAACTTACTTAATATAATTTTTAAGCTATTCCGATACGTTTTAGCCCGTTTTGATACTTTTAGTTACTTTTGGTTTGTTTTGGTTAGTCTTTCAATCAAATTTTGGTCACTTTCAATTTATTTTGGTTAATGAATTAATTCAAGTTAGTCGTCAAAATTCGCTTAATTTTGGTTAGTTTCAACTTATTTTAATATTTTTAATCTGTTACGATACGTTTTAGCCCTTTTTGATGCTATTGGTTAGTTTTAGTTAGTCGTTCAATCGACCTTCGGTTAATTTCAGTTAGTTTTAATTTAGTTTAGTAATTTGAATCGGTTCGGATACCTTATAACCAATTTAAATGTTTTTAATTAATTTAGGTTAGTCGCCAAAATTCGGTTAATTTGGGTTAGTTTCAACTTACTTTAATAATTTTAATCTGTTACGATATGTTTTAGCCCTTTTGGTGCTTTTGGTTAGTCGTTCAATCGACTTTCGGTTAATTTCAGTTAGTTTTAATTTATTTAAATCATATTATTATGAACCGGTTCCGATACGTTATAACCAATTTTAAAGTTTTTGATTTCTTTCGGTTAGTCGCCAAAATTCGGCTAATTTGGGTTAGTTTTAACTTACTTTCGTTCAATCAACTTTCGGTTAATTTCAGTTAGTTTTAATTTATTTTAGTCATTGGAACCGGTTCCGATACGTTATAACCAATTTTAATGTCTTTGGTTACTTGCCAATATTCGGTTAATTTGGGTTAGTTTTAATTTACTTTAACATTTTTAATCTGTTCTGATACGTTTTAGTCCGTTTTTGTGCTATTCGTTACTTTTGGTTTGTCATTCAATCAACTTTCGGTTACTTTCAGTTAGTTCCAATTTATTTTAGTCATTTGAATCGGTTCCTATACGTTATAAGCAAATTTAATATTTTTGGTTAGTCGCTTAAATTCCTTTCGTTGGTTTCAGTTAGTTCCAATTTATTTTAGTCATTTGAACCGATTCCGATACCTTATGATCAAATTTAAGTTTAAATAAACAAACTAACTAGCCGCTTAATTATGCCGTTCTTTTCCCATTTTAACACATAAACATTAACTTATTTATATAACATACAAACAAAACAATATATACGCATAACGTCTATTTACCCAAACAACGAATCTTTTTCTATTTTAATTCCTATGAAAATTTATTGCACTCCGGCCCAGGTAAGCGCTTATGATTGGCATCGAGTTCCAACTGCGT
>MU181986.1:126862-174658 GCA_016904865.1 Pissodes strobi
GGAATTAACAGGTCGCAATTTTGAAGATAGCGACTTCAAATTCGGCATAGAGGTAGAGGTCCACAAGCACTCGAAGCCTGTTGATTTTGGTTACGATCGGTAAATATACAGGGTGTGAAAACAGGACAAGTTACAGTTTTTTGGCATTTACAGGTGGCAATTTTGAAGATAGCGACTTGAAATTTGGCATAGAGGTAGAGGTCCACAAACCCTCGAAGCCTGTTGATTTTGGTTACGATCGGTTAATATACAGGGTGTGAAAACAGGACAAGTTTCCGTTTTTTGGCATTTTTGGCATTAAACAAGGACCAACATTTCTTTTTTTTATGTCAAATGAAAGTATTCGCTAAGACACGTATTTTTGTCCCTTTGCTCTTTTGCTCTAATTGCTATACAGGGTGTGAAAACAGGACAAGTTACTGTTTTTTTGGCATTTACAGGTCGCAATTTTGAAGATAGCGACTTGAAATTTGGCACAGAGGTAGAGGTCCACAAACCCTCAAATCCTAATGATTTTGGTTACGATCGGTTTATATACGGGGTGTGAAAACAGGACAAGTTACCGTTTTTTGCCATTTTTGCCCGTGTAAACAAGGATAAAATTCTTTTTTTTATGTCAAATGAAAGTATTCGGTAAGATACGTATTTTTGTTCGTTTGCTCTAATTGTTATACAGGGTGTGAATGTGTGTATGTGTGTACGTATGTGATGGGATCGATGACAGGTCGCAATTTTGAAGGTAGCGACTTGAAATTTGGCATAGAGGTAGAGGTTCACGAACCCTCGGAACCTATTGATTTTGGTTACGATCGGTTAATATACAGGGTGTGAAAACAGGACAAGTTACTGTTTTTTGGCGTTTTTCGGCATTTTTGTCCGTGTAAACAGACCAACTTTGCCTTTTTTCATGTCAAATGAAAGTGTCCGGTAAGACACGTATTTTTGTTCCTTTGCTCTTTTGCTCTTATTGTTATACAGGGTGTGAAAACAGGACAATTTACCGTTTTTTGGCATTTACACGTCGCAATTTTAAATATAGCGACATGAAATTTGGCATAGAGGTAGAGGTCCACAAACCCTTGAAGCCTAATGATTGTGGTTACGATCGGTTAATATACAGGGTGTGAAAATAGGAAAAGTTACCGATTTTTGACAGTTATAGGTCGCAATTTTGAAGATAGCGACTTGAAATTTGGCATAGAGGTAGAGGTCCACAAACCCTCGAATCCTATTGATTTTGGTTACGATCTGTTAATATACAGGGTGTGAAAACGGGACAAGTTACCGTTTTTTGGCATTTTTGGCCGTGTAAACAAGGATCAACTATTTTTTTTTTTCGATGTCAATTTATAAGTAGAGGTGAAAGTATGTTAGCATTTTTTGTTGACAACATGGTTACCATAGCAACCAGTTAATAATATGTATATCACTAATAAAAGATAGTATGGTACTTATTATTGTTTATGATGCCTAATTTGATACTAAAAAATTGGTTGCTATGGTAACCAAAAAAAGTAAAAAATCGTCACAAATCGTCAATCGTACGACTTAGAGATTTGATATTTGGTATTTAGGTAAAGATTAAAAAAATTAACGATTGACGTTGACAAGTCGGTTACCATGGCAACCAGTTAGAAATTTATCACGCTAAAGTTAGACTAGCGATTGGTAACTCTAATTATAAGGGCTTTCTAATTATAGGCCACGGTACGGATAGGAGCGTGGCAATAATGTGTGACCGAAGGTCACACAAACGAGGCCCAAAGGGCCTCGCGCGTGCCGCAGGCACGAGTGGCCACGCCACTTGTTAGAAAGCCCTTATCTATAATATAGGGCTTTCTATAGGGCTTTATAACGGACTTTTTGTCTGTATGTGTGTATGTGATGGGATCGACTACAGGTCGCAATTTTGAAGATAGCGACTTGAAATTTGGCATAGAGGTAGAGGTTCACGAACCCTCGGAACCTATTGATTTTGGTTACGATCGGTTAATATACAGGGTGTGAAAACAGGACAAGTTACCGTTTTTTGGCATTTTTGACCGTGCAAACAAGGACCAACTTTTCTTTTTTTTTATGTCAAATGAAAGTATTCGGTATGACACGTATTTTCTCTATTTGCTCTTTGCTCGAATTGTTATACAGGGTGTGAAAACAGGACAAGTTACCGTTTTTTGGCATTTACAGGTCGCAATTTTGAAGATAACGACTTGAAATTTGGCATAGAGGTAGAGCTCCACAAACCCTTGGAACATATTGATTTTCGTTACGATCGGTTAATATACAGGGTGTGAAAACAGGACAAGTTGCCGTTTTTTGGCATTTTTGTCCGTGTAAATAAGAATAAAATTCATTTTTTTTTATGTCAAATGAAAGTATTCGGTAAGACACGTATTTATGTTCCTTTGCTCTTTTGCTCTAATTGTTATACAGGGTGTGAAAACAGGACAAGTTATCGTTTTTTGGCATTTACAGGTCGCAATTTTGAAGATATCGACCTGAAATTTGGCATAGAGGTAGAGGTCAACAAACCCTCGAAGCCTAATGATTTTGGTTACGATCGGTTAATATACAGGGTGTGAAAACACGAAAAGTTACGGTTTTTTGGCATTTACAAGTCGCAATTTTGAAGATAGCGACTTGAAATTTGGCATAGTGTTAGAGGTCCGCAAACCCTCGACGCCTATTGAGTTTGGTTACGATCGGTTAATATACAGGGTGTGAAAACAGGACAAGTTACGGTTTATTGGCTTTTACAGGTCGCAATTTTGAAGTTAGCGACTTGAAATTTGGCATAGAGGTAGAGGTCCACGAACCCTCAAAGTCTATTGATTTTGGTTACGATGTGTTAATATACAGGGTGTGAAAACAGGACAAGTTAACGTTTTTTCGTATTTTGTACGTGTAAACAAGGACCAACTTTTCTTTTATCGATGTCAATTTATAAGTAAAGGTGAAAGTATGTTAGCATTTTTTGTTGACAACATGGTTACCATAGCAACCAATTAATAATATGTATGTCACTAATAAAAGATATATAGTATGGTACTTAGCATTGCTTATGAAGCATAATTTGATACTAAAAAATTGGTTGCTATGGTAACCAAAAAAAAAGCAAAAAATCGTCATAATTCGTCAATCGTAGGACTTGCAGATTTGATATTTGGTATTTAGGTAAAGATTTAAAAAAAATTTACGATTGACGTTGACAAGTCGGTTACCATGGCAACCAATTAATAATATGTATATCACTAATAAAACATATAGTATGGTACTTAGGATTGTTTATGAAGCCTAATTTGATACTAAAAAATTGGTTGCTATGGTAACCAAAAAAAGTAAAAAAATCGTCTTAATTCGTCAATCGTACGACTTAGAGATTTGATATTTTGTATTTAGGTACAGATTAAAAAAAATAACGATTGACGTTGACAAGTCGGTTACCATGGCAACCAATTAATAATAAGTATATCACTAATAAAAGCTATAGTGTGGTACTTAGGATTATTTATGAAGCCTAATTTGATACTAAAAAATTTGTTGCTATGGTAACCAAAAAAAGTAAAAAATCGTCATAATTCGTCAATCGTACGACTTAGAGATTTGATATATGGTATTTGGGTAAAGATTAAAACACAATTAACAATTGACGTTGACAAGTCGGTAACCATGGCAACCAATTAATAATATGTATATCACTAATAAAATATATAGTATGGTACTTAGGATTCTTTATGAAGCAAAATTTCATTCTAAAAAAGTGGTCGCTATGGCAACCAAAAAAAGTAAAAAATCGTCACAATTCGTCAATTGTACGACTTAGAGATTTGATATTTGGTATTTAGGTAAAGATTAAAAAAAAAATAACGATTGACGTTGACCGACTGGTTACCATGGCAACCAATTAGAAATTTATCACGGTAAAATTAGACTAGTGATTGGTAACTCTAATTATAAGGGCTTTCTAATTATAGGCCACGGTACGGATAGGAGCGTGGCAATAATGTGTGACCAAAGGTCACACAACGAGGCCCGAAGGGCCTCGCGCGTGCCGCAGGCACGAGTGGCCACGCCACTTGTTACAGTTTGTTGATGGCACTCCTGTTCTAAATATGCCCGAAGCCTGAATATAATAGCTTTGTTCCAACCGACTAGAAAACCGTACGAGGGACCGTCATTTCTATTTGTCAATTTTATTTTTGAAGGTGATAAATACCTGTCATGTTGATAAACGAATTATGCTACTGGAAATTACCGTCCCATGTACGGTTTCTTGCTCAGTTGGAACAGAGCTAATATGTCAAAACTGACAGTCATTTGCAAATTTCAGAATAACTATAGAGAAAAATGTATATTTAATTTTAAAAAATGCGGCTGTGTGTTTTTCGAGCCCAAAGTAAGATTGCCGTTTTCGAAAGATTACTGCGCGATGCGTTTCTCAAGCGGCAATCCGTTACTTTGCGCTCTAAATACACAAATAACTATTTTCTATAGCCGCGCGCAAAATAACTAATTACTAAATTGAAATGAAATCGCAAAATCGACGAATGCCATGGATCCTTATTTTTCGCTTTAGAGCGTACATGGAAGAGAAAATTCTTCCGTCGAGTGTGCTATGAATAGTCATGACAATCGAAAATAAATAAATCACAGTCGTGCGTTTATTACCATGATACAATAAACGTAAGATATGATATCGCGCAGGCGACGATTCGCCTGTGACGTCATTGCGAGCGATGTTTGGCGCCGCGCGCCGGCCGTCATTTACAA
Source organism: Pissodes strobi (assembly GCA_016904865.1). NCBI lineage: Eukaryota > Metazoa > Arthropoda > Insecta > Coleoptera > Curculionidae > Pissodes > Pissodes strobi. The sequence continues at coordinate 131,633 of MU181986.1, forward strand.
CATGAACGAACGTGTGCTTTGCATTTGGGATTCGTATGTTTTATATTTAAATTTTGTTGCGTTACTGTTCCTTAGACGGTGTTTGTTGGTATTTTTAATTAAAAAACGTTTAATAATGAGGTGTGCTGTGGACGGATGTAAGGTGGATAACCAAGGCAAAAACTTTGATAGGAATATAAGGTGTTTCACTTTTCCCAAAGACAAAATATGTGTAGTAAATGGGTTCACCTGTGTTTTCGTAAGGATAAATTTAATAAAACTTCTGCACGTATTTGCTCAAAACATTTTGAGGAAGATGACTATGTACAGGGTGGCCCGTTTAAGACGGGCCTATACCTTATCTCGAAGACTACGATGGTTGTAAAAAAAAAATTAAATACAAAAGTTGTTCCTATAAAACGATCTTTACTTTTTTGTATTTTTTTAATCGTCACTTTTTTATATACAGGGTGGTCAAAGAAAGTTACAGTTTTTTAAATGAAACACCCTATACTTTATTACATTTTTGGATTCTACTTAAAATTCTAAGCATATTAAATTTGATGTATGATGTTATACCTCTAGAGTCTAGAGTTAGTAGTTTCACAGCTATAAACAGTTGAAAATCGGTACTTTGGCTTCTTTTCACATTGGTAGCAGGAAGACCATTAAAGCTGGAGTAAAATTAATTCCACATTCCTATCTTAACTTTCCAAGAGCTATCTGATGGTGCTAACTGATGGTACCTACCGAGGTACCAGATTTGGTACCCATGGTACCACCTGCCAATGGTACTTACCGAGGTACCAGATTTGGTACCCATGGTACCACCTGCCAGTGGTACCTACCGAGGTACCAGATTTGGTACCCATGGTACCACCTGCCAATTAGTACCGTCAGATAGCTCTTTGCAAAGTTAAGATAGGAATGTGAAATTAATTTTACCCCATCTCCAATGGTCTTGCTACCATCAGGATTTGATAAATTTAACAATTTCTAAAAAAAGAAAGATGACTAAAATTATTATTTAAGAAAAAATATTATGATCGATTTCCTTTTTTTTTGCTCTCGATTGGCCAATACTCAATAAACGTTTTTTAGATAAAAGTAAAAGTTTATTACGTTTTTCAAAAGATGCTGTTTTTAATACAACTATTTTGATCCATTCATCATAAAAGTTATGTTAAATATTAGTTTTTTTTTATTAAATAAATAGTATTAATATGTAATAATTAGTTTTTAATTTCACCGAGGACACAAATTTTCTTGATAAATAGAGAAAATAGGTAAAACATAATGATTATGTGCCTATAAACGTATGCATTTCAATAGAAGCCAATCACGCAATGACGTCACTGCGCGGAGCGAACGAATTTGAGACGGCTAGGTATCATACCTTCCGTTTATTGTATCATGGTTTATTACAGTTTGTAAATTATCCGGTCTTTAATTAATTAAGCAAATAGTATAAACGTAAACATTCCGAATATATCGAAAATCAAGCCATCGGTCGCCGCTATATGAATACTGTCCCCATTTTTCCTTTTTGCCACCCGAGCCGACTCATCGTTCTCATGTTTAATCATTCTACGTAGTCAGATATTTAGTCCGAGAACCGTTGCTTACAGTCGGCCTTCCTGACAGTCTTTCACGCCCTCGTGACAGGTTGTACTGAAATAAAAAAACATCAATATTAATATTTTAAACTAATGGCAACTCATAATTAACAAACTATGATGAATCAACTTATTCATCATCAGTGTTGCTAATTTCACTTTCAGAAACCTGCGTAACAAAAAGTTTCATCTTATCCGAAGGACAAATGCCCGTGTAAGCAATCCTACACCGTTTAGACCCTGGTAGTTCCTCAACCATGTACCGATCGTTATCGAGTACTTTAGATACTATAAAGGGTCCCTTATACCGAGGTTCAAGCTTCCGACTCCATCCGTCATTGGAGCCCTAATTCGCCTGAACTAAAACATGTTGGCCAACTTTAAACGTACTTAATGGGGCATGCCTCTTATCGTAATACTCTTTTTGCAACCGTTGCTGCTTATGTGTTTCGTCGACCACTTCATTCCTCAGGTCCTGCAGGTCTTGCCGTTCGCCGCATACGACCTCGGCCGTAAGAAATGAATCGTTTACGTTACGGGGCCGATAGCCAAAGAAAACCTCACACGGAGATTTTCCAGTTGTGGAATTTACCGTAGAGTTAATTCCCCACTTAACTGTGCTCACTGATTCATCCCAGCGAGACTCTTCTTCCACTGTAGCCGAAAGAGCAGAGAGAATTGAACGATTCATTCTTTCCACTTGCCCGTTCGCTCGTGGGGTGGCCGTGGCACACAGCACTCGCTTTACACCTAAGGTTTGGCAAAAGTCCATAAAACTTTTACTGGTAAATGCTGTACCTCTGTCACAGATTACCCTCCTTGGTACACCAAAGGTATCAATTATTTCTTCCAGGTAACGTAACACTGGAGCTGATTTTGTACTTGGGACCGGTTTAAGAAAAACATATTTGGTGAACGCGTCTACGATTACAATCAAATAACGATTTTTCCTATCGCTAGTAACGAACGGTCCCAAATGATCAATATGTAAGGTGTCCATCGGCACTTGAAGTTTTTCTATGGGGTTCAATCTTCCCGGTCGTTTACCTGCTGGAACTTTATTGTATAAACACCCAAGACATGAGTTGATATAATTCTTGACATATCTTCTCATAGAAGGAAACCAGTAGTTCTTACTAATGGCTTCTAGGGTTTTATCTGCAGCGAAATGTCCCGCTCCGTCATGATAATACATTAAAATTCGCCGTCTAGCTGATTTAGGTATTACCCACTTAAGTCTCTTGCTGGTTCTTTTATATAGTCGGTTATCTCTTAGACAAAATTCTGTTTGAGTTTCTTTTGACTTACTATCGGGTGATGAATGTGACAGCGTCTCTGTAATTCTCTTACAATCTTCGTCCTGAAGTTGTGCGGATAGGACCCAGTCTTCTTCCGTTACGTTGACATTCAATACTTCATTTGTTTCAACAGGGCTGCTACTAAGAGCATCAACGTGAGCCATCTTAGTACCAGGACGGTATTCGATATCAAAATCGTACTCTTGGATCGTCAGCCACCATCTTGCGATCCTTGGAACAAGGTCTCTTAGGGTATTAGGGTATGTTTGAGAGAATTACAGTCCGTCACAACTTTAAATCTGATTCCTATCAGGTAAATACGAAACTTCTTTAATGCGTTTATTACTGCGAGGGTCTCTAACTCATAGGAGTGGTATTTATGCTCTTCTGAGGTCGTGGTGCGACTATAGTATTGCACGGGCTTCAATTCATCATTTTCTTGTCGCTGTAGTAATATTGCCCCTAAACCGACTTGACTGGCATCACAATGGACTTCTGTGACAGCATCCCTATTATATATTGCTAAAATAGGTCGTTCGACTAGTTTCTTTCTTAAAGTTTCAAACGCGGCTTTTTGTTCATCCGCCCATATAAACGTAACATTCCTCTTTGTGAGATACGATATTGGTCTTGCAAGAGCTGCAAATCCTTTTATAAATTTTCTAAAGTAACTAGCCAAGCCCAAGAATCTCCTAACATGTTGAACATTTTTCGGCTGAGGAAATTCTGAAACGGCATTAATTTTTTGCTTGACCAGGCCGTATGCCCGAACTTGAGATTTCATGACCTAAATACTCTACGCTTTCTTGTAAGAAACGGCATTTGTTCAATTTGAGCGTAAGAGCTGCATTTTTAAACAGGTCCAATATACAACGAAGCCGCACCATTCCTTCACTGATGGACTTCGAAGGTATAAGAACATCATCTAAATATGCCATTGCAAACTCAAAACGTAACGTACCTAAAATTTGATTGATGGTCCTTTGAAATACTGCAGGGGCGTTCACGAGTCCAAACGGTATTCTCATCAGGGACTCATAGTGTCCGTCAGGCGTAATGAAAGCTATCTTTGGGATTGCATCTTCAGTTAAAGGAATTTGGTAGTATCCGGAAGCCATATCGAGACTGGTGAAATAGCTACTACCCTTCAAAGAGTCTAGGAGATCGTCGATCCTTGGCAGCGGGTATTTATCTTTCAAAGTCTTCCGATTTAATGCACGGTAATCAATACACATGCGCATTTCTCCATTCTTTTTCCTAACCAAAAGAACAGGACTCGAATATGGGGAGTTGGAATCACGAACAATGTCATTTTATAGGAGATCTTCAACAATTTCTCTTACTACTTCACGTTCACTCATTGGCATACGATATGGCCGGTACGTAATGGGCACATCGTCTACTAGAGAGATATTCATTTTCGTGACATGAGTTTTTCCAACTTCCGTTAGATTGGTGGCGAAACAGTCTCGGTATTCGTTAATAAGGCTCAGAATATTTTCGGATTCCAAACTTGTTAAATTTGTGCCTAACTGATTCCATATATCGTCAATCGTAAATTGCTTTAAGTTCATAAGTTCGGTCGTCATCATAGAGATAGGGTTTCCAACTTCTTCATGACAAGTAAATCATCTAACAACTACTTTATCTTTCTCGTAACAGATATCGCTATCGGAAGAATTTAATACAGGTACGTAGCCAGCATGTATTAAATTTGTTACACATCTTGGAATAACATGAAATTTACCTGGCCAATTTCTAAACTGTAAATCAATGTAATCGTCGGAAATGTTTTCGTTACTATAAACCTCAATATGACCTATGTGGTGGGACGGAATAATCCAGCATAAAGATTAGTTTTTCTTGGAGGAAGGTTATTTATTTTTGATAAATCGCCATTGTTATTAAATAAACGCACTTGATCACCCTGTATTATAACGGTAATATTTTTATCATTGATAAAGGGTTGTCCAACGATTACAGATACATTTTGCACATTGTCAGGTACGATCAATGCCTCTACTTCCGCAGAAGCCTGATCCACAAATAGATTTGCTAATACTTTTGATTGAACATGCACCACACCGCCAGCAAATCCTTTTAACCATGCCGACGTTGCCGTACACAAAAGACCCAATTTATCAGCTTCTGTTTGCCCAATGGTAACTGCACCACATCCAGAATCAACATAGCCTCGTAACGGTTGATCATTAATTACACAATCAATAAAATAGCAAGTATTTTTATCATTATATTTGGGAATTTTAGGAATTTCTAATATGGTTAACAACTCACCTGACGTCGATTTGGCATCCAGACGTGCACGTGATGAACCCTGAGTTCCAACTTTACATTTGCTGGCTTCGTTACCCAGTAGGCGGCATTTGGAGCACTCCACTTTGGGCTTCGGGCAGTCGGATTGATAATGTCCTCTTGACTTACAATTGAAGCATTGCACATGCTTCAGATCCGGCTTCTTAATTATTGGTCTCTCTACGCGGCTCTTCACACGATGCAATTCTCCTTTATCAAATCGCCTGGGGTTTTGATCCTTATTATTGTCGATATACTTGTCGTCACGTAATGTTGACACGTACTGTTCATAAAGGGCCTCAGGTGTAGTAACGGCCTGCTCTAGTTCCATTTTGCAACGTAACATTTAATAAACCATCAATCAAGCAAGATACGGCATCTCTTCCAGTGATGCGGCACGTTCTCAGTAGCTCCATCTTGCTGAAGTAATAGTTTGTCATCGTTTCATTTCGTTCTTTTGTCCGACTCATCATTTTTCGAAGAGATATTGCATAATTACTATATGGTCCGGGAAAGATTTTGCAATAAGCACTTTCCATTCGCTCCAAGAGCTAGGATAACTGGTTAAACTATGGTACCAATTGCGAGCCATTCCAACAAAACGTGATTGAACTTGGTAAATTGTTGTTATATCATCCCAATCATTAATGCTTTTAATTTGATCAATTTTATCTAGCCACTTTATAGCTGTCAAATTGCCATTTTCTGGATCAAACTCCGGGATACAGTCACTTCTTAGGGATAGTCGGCTATTTTCTGATTGCGTCCCTTGCTTAACCAGGACCTCAAGCAGACTTTCTAGGCGTCCGACACGTGACTCGAACGTCGATGTAGTAGAATGAACAAGTATATTCGAAGAAGTATCGTCATTTTGGTGAAATACTTCTCTATTAACCAAAGGCGGAGTAGCACTATGTCTCTCATTCGTAACTTGGACAATTTGAGACGTACTTAACTGTCTCTCTCTCGTTAAAGAATTACGTGCTTTCACAGACTTTATTCTATTTGACTTACCCCCGTATAAAGGTTCGTCGCTTTTCTTTGATTCATCCATTCGTCGGCGATGCGAACTAGTGGATTTATACTTATATCTTCCAGCCGAACTATCACTATCACTACTATCCGAATCTGAGTCCGAAGAGTCTCTCTGACGACGCCTTTTCCCAGCCATTATTGCAAACAAAACACTTAACAAACTAAATAAACACCTTAAACTTAACAGGAACACAAAATCTTAACGCTAATATTGTCTATTGCTGAGTTGTTCACCCCACACCTGAACTGTAAATTATCCGGTCTTTAATTAATTAAGCAAATAGTATAAACGTAAACATTTCGAATATATCGAAAACCAAGCCATCGGTCGTCGCTATATGAATACTGTCCCCTTTTTTCCTTTTTGCCACCCGAGCCGATTCATCGTTCTCAGGTTTATTATAATCATTCTCCGTAGTCAGATATTTAGTCCGAGAACCGTTGCTTACAACTTGTTGCTGGCACTCCAGTTCTAAATATGCCCGAATAATATGTCAAAACTGACAGACATTTGCAATTTCAGAAAAATGTGCATTTGATTTTAAAAAATGCGGCTATAGAAAAAGTTCTGTGTTTTTCGAGCGCACGCAGTAAGATTGCCGTTTTCGAAAGATTACTGCGCTGCGCTACGCGTTGCGCAGTAACATTCTTTCTCAAGCGGCAATCCCTTATTTTGCACTTTAAAAACACAAATAACTATTTACCAAAATCGATAATTACCAAACTTAAATATAAAGTTATATAATATGCGTGGGCCTGCGCTCCGCTCTGGGAATTCAACTAGATAAACTAACCCAATCTGACTCAGATGGAACCAGAAAACAATTTTATAATTTTTATAACTTTTTGTATCTAATATGTTTGGTTAATATCGATAATTAAGGGTTTTAGCAATTATCTATAATTTCTAATTTGGTTAGTTTTTATGCATATAATAACGTATTTCGTATATTAGCAGTAACGTATTACATACAAACTTCCATACTATTTACATAGTATATGACAAATAAATGATAAATAATACAAAATAATGGGAATACCCGCCTGTTTGCTAAATTTGGAAAAAACTTAATACGGACTTGGAATTTCCCTTTTTAAAATGGCCGACACTAAAGGAACTTGTCTGAAAGACATCAAAGATGCCGCCTTTGAGAGAATATTCTGATTGTTTATTCTTCTGTGCTTATAGCTTCTCAAAAATCGTAATTTCGTGGGACTCACTTCAATTTTGGATCAGTTTGCTCCAGTAGTTTGAGAAGAAGAAGCAGGTTATTAAAATTGTTTATCTGAAAAAACCCAAAATATCTAATTATTAGTCATTAACTTGGTAATATCCCAAAATAGGTCGAATTTCTAATACCGATTCTTGGATAGTTTTCAAAAAAAAAGATATATTTTTTTTTGAAGTGCACGAGACTCTCAGCGAGACCGAGACCACAAAATGTGTAGTATCCGCGAGACCGAGACGAGACTAGAAGGCTCGAGACTTTGCGAGCGCGAGACCGATACCTCAATAGTCTCGTCTCGTCTCGTCTCGGTGAGACCGAAGCACTAGGTACCCGCTCTAAAGAAGAACGATCCAGAAAAAAAAATACGTACTAATCAGCCCTAATGTATACAATATTTACATATTATGCAGTGAAGAAATGCTCGCCTAAGGGTGGGGAATTTCCATAGATGGCAACACTGACTAATAGCTTTTTCAGATTCTAAATTGTCTTCGTCTTCGCGGAAGAAGCGGATAGAAACCCAATAACTTGTTCTTGAGTTTCCTGTTGAGCAAAAAATAATGAACGATAGGCAACATAGATATCCATCGCGAACGCGTTAGAAGATTGCAATGGCAAATGATGTGTAAAATTAACAAATAATACGCTCACTTGTAATTTCTAGCACCGTGGTAATAATTTTTCGACCGGCTGTTAGTTCATTGTAAAAGTGTGTGTGCATTGGATTAAAACTGCTAATAACCTTATATTATTGCCTATAATGAATCGAGTATGAATGCGGAAAATAACACAATTGAAGAAAATCATATTTTAATTAATGTTTCACGCAATCTTGAATCAGGATTAACATTTATTTATTGATACTGCACTTACTAAAGACGTTAAAGTGAAAATATGGGGAAAGAATCTCCTGGACCATTGGGTTACTGTTTATAAACGGACGCACCCCTTATCATATAAATAAAAAGGATAGAGAGATGATTTTTTTAAATAAGTTGTAGGGAATTGCCCCTAAAAAAATAGAAATCTAGAATTCTAAACTCATTTTATATAACATAAAATATGTTCCGTTCTCACTTGCTGCCAAATTTTGGCAGAACAGATGATAAACTGGACCGATATACTTCAGCACTTTCAGCAGCTGCAAATCCATAGGGTTTCGTTTTTGGGATTAATGGGTTTAGGCCCATTGTAAACAGGCTGCATGTTTGAAACCTTATTTCCTTAGACAACTGTATCAGTATTTTTAGGCATACCTCTTAAAAAATGTATGACCCAAGAAGCTATGATGGCATATATTTATTGTCATTCTGCAATTTGTCGCTTGCTTGTTTTTTTTTTGTTTTATACCCTAGTTCATTAAATATCTTCGCGTATACAGAGTAACTTATTGGTTTTACCATTCCATTGGTTTTTCTTTTGCCGTTGTTGATAAGCACGTTTCTTTTGTATTATTATATCAACTGACACCTAGTGCGTTTGAAGCATTTTCTTGCATATATGTCTATTTCCTTTCCATTAACAGTAGCAAAATACTTAACTATCATTTTTATTTGTTTCCAGTCTTGCTTCTTCCCTTTCGTTAACTTAATTTAATTTTGTCATACTCTTTAGTCCGTTAATACATTTAAAAACCTGAACACTATTTGTTGGATTCAAATTGATTGCTGACACCAATGAATACTAGTTATTTTCCTAACTAGTGCGGAAAGTCATACTTTTCTGCACGCGATTGCAGTTTGCCGAACGACGCGCAGCGGAGTTCGGCAAGCAGTCGAGTGCGGAAAAGAGACTTTCCGCATGAGTTAGGAACAAAATTTTTTCTACAAGCACCTAAATCAAAAATTGAAATGTCTATTTTGTTTTATTTGGGCAAAGAGAATAGTAATTTTTATTCGCTTGAGAAACATAGATTTTTTAGACAAGATTTTATTTAAAAAGCATAAAACAATAACAATATTTCTTAACAAACCAGTAATAACTTATTTACTAGTAATATTTACAACGAAATTGCAATTTGTAGCATTTTGGAGATTTATCCCTGACGCCAAAAAATCCCTTAATGGATCGTTGTTTGTTTCCGCACAGGTAGTTGAAGGAATTTCATTGATTGAAGGGATTTCAACGAAAATATTATTGTTGATGATTTCCTTTTCTTTAACTGAAATGGACTCTTCTGTTGAGACACTGCTAGTTGAAGGAACTTTATCACTGGCCAGAATTTTGTTGCTGGTTTCGTTTTTATTTGCAATGGATTCTTCAATATATCCCTCAGCGGCTGTGGTGGACTTCCATCCGCCATGCCTCTTGATGCTTGTGATGTTTGCGCCCGAATCAGCGAGTATTGTTGCTGAAGTTCTCCTAAAAGTGTGTCCCGTATACAGTTCGGGATTAGGCAGCTTTAAATATGCCGCTATTTCGGATGGCATTTTTCCAAAACTGTTAATTCCAATACACTGCGATGTGCAATAGTGCAAATAGTCGTTGATGAGACGTATTTGGAGGACGTAAATTTAAATATTTTCGATATAATCTGAGACACTCTTTTCCGTGTTCTGTTTCGTTGGATACTACGAATACTCTGCTTGTGTGTGTTTTTGTGTCCGGAATGGTAACAACTAACATATCGCCTTTATCCTGAATATCAGTGATTTTGATATTAGTTAGTTCCTCGCGTCGACAGGCACCGGCTAATCCAAATACCGTAGCTACTTTTATGTGTAAATATATATCGTCAGGAGCTTCGTTAAAAAATCTTGATATATCGCACTTCTCAAAAATTTTAGACTTTTTCGGCCTATAGCCCACATTTTGACGTTTTAAATAAGCTCATAATTTTAAAAAATTTCCAACATCGACATTTTTTTGGCTTTTAATACGGGTTTTAACATAGAATACCGAGAACAAAGTGTTGACGGCTTACAGGTCTTGCTTATACTGGAAAAATATGCTAACATTACCTCTTCTCTTACACATTTCACTTTTCTTTGATCACACCACACGTTAAATACGTTGAATTCTTTCTCGTACCGGATTTGTGATTTTGTAGGCAACAATTCCAAACTTGCGTTTTCTGCTTCTTTTAAAATCTCTTCTGGAAGATCTTCTGCTGGATTTTCCATTTTATCTAATTTGGTTTGAAACTCAAACTCGAATACTTCTTTGAACCAAAAAATAATAAACTTCTTTTTACAAGAGGAAATCTGTCTAACAAAATATAACTGACAGTGACAAAAAGTTTAAATGTTAAAAACTAAACTAGCAAAGAATTCGCAATTTTACCGCCTTTACATACCTATATTAGGGTGTCTTTAAGTGCATAATTTTTGCTTTTTTATAAAAATAAATAATTTATTTGACATTTTAACTTTGACAATTATTGGCGTGTGGAAAGTAAATGCGTGCGGAAAAGTGACACTTTCCGCATGGTTGGGCGTGCGGAAAGCAACTACTTTCCGCACGCTTGTAGAAAAATAATATTCTTTGGCTGACACCCTGGTATCATAAACCTAACTACTCCGAATAGACGCTCAGTCAAACGGTATAAAAACGTATTGTATTTGGACTCTCGCTTGCCCAAGTGAGCGTCCAAAGCTCGATTTCGGCTCGCTTACTTTTGCTACTCGGTATGAGATGGCGCGCAATTCGACGGTAAAATCATGCATTATTGCCGGTTGTCTTAAAACAAATGTGAGTTTGGGGAATATTTATGATTTAATGCGTTTCATCATAAACCTAACTATGGTTGGGTTTATGGTTTTATAACGAAAACGTTTGAAATAGAAAATAAAATATATCTCTTTTAGGTATGTCATAATTATTATGAACATATGAAACATTTATTAAAATACATACACATTATTTAAATACAAAACCAATTTTTAAAAGACGTATGATAATACGTCTGTAAGTAGGTAGGTACCCATTAAATTAATTTAGGTGAAATAAAATGGGATTATTTAGTAAATTATTATGAAAATGTAAGGATAGAAAATATAAAATACATCTATACAATTTTATGTATGAAGTAGGATATACATCAATATGTAATAGTTGGTTGACACGAAATTGAATTGTAAGTATGTAGGTAAGTATTTATAATAATTCAATTAAAAAATCACTAAATAGACGAAAATGTATGTCGTTTGCCTTATCGTCGTCAGCATCTCTATCAGATCTTCATTTATTCTTTCGTTGAATACTAACTATAGAAAAATTTTAATAATATCGCATTTCAAGGGAAAAATTAAATATTTTTACCTGAATTATGGAAATATAAATTATTCCCTGCATGTCTAAGAAATCATACAGTTTTTTTTTAATTGGATTTTTAAGGTGGACTAAAAAATAATCAATTTTTTAAATTCCGCATTTCAAGAGGAAAATTTTATATTTTTTACTTATTGAGGCATTACAGATTACTCGTTAAATTCTGAGAATATGTAAAACAAAGTGTAGGTATGAGTCCTGACGTAAGCGGCGCGGCGCATTGTAACAAGAGCTAAAACCCTGAAGTAAAAAAAAACAAGATTGCTCTAAAAAAATAAACATTAAATTAAATCATACCCATCAATTTATTACATTTTACAATTAATATAATAAAAGGGCTTGTCCTGGGATTTATCGGTGTTAATTTATTTTATGAAATGCATAAAAAAGAATGTTAGAATTACTTTTGTCAAGATCAATTTCCAGGTCTGGTATTATTTAATTTAGTTCCATTTTTTTGTTTATAGTTCATATAAATAAAACATTTGTTTTTAAACAATTTTTTACTAAACTACGGGACATAATAATAAGGATATTGTATTTTTTCAAACATTTATTACGTCATGTTTTGAACGAAAAAAGATATCGAGATGCGGTTTGAATTATGCTGTTGAAAATTCTATTGAGACAAAGATGCTTTATCGGAAATATTTAATTTTGGTAGGAACTGTATTATACAGGGGTTGGAATAAGGCACTGCAAAAAATTCGAAAATTCAATGGGACCGAGAATTTTTATGGGTGAATCGAACTTTTTGTTTTATACATCAGTTTAATTGCCTAGTTAATTAGAAAAAACAAGTTTGTCAAATTTTTGATATCTGTCATGTTTTCGAGATACGCTTGTTTTTTTTTTATTTTGGCCAATTAATTTATTAAATGACGAGGCAACTTAACATTGGTTGCCTTGGTTACATTTCTATTGATGTCTTATAATCACTACACCATTTTGTGTAGGAATTTATTACAGCCAAAAAATATTTGTTGTTTTCCGAAACTTTGTGATATTCATACTTTTGCAAAACAACGAAGGATTTTCTTCTTCTGGTGTAATAAATTTCTACACAGAATGATTATTTTTTAGTTAAGTGCTTATTGGTGAACTTATTTCATGAAAAAATGTCCGTATAAACATGGGTCTGGAAATGCATTGTTTTTTAGATACTGGGTGTTGTTTTGTTATTAATATCTCGGCCCTGGCCCATTACTCAGATATTTTTAGCTTTTTTGGACACTAATTTAAGACAAGCGATAGCAAATTTTCTTAAAATTTTTTTTGGAATTTGAAAAAAAAAATACTTGTTTATTTCAAGAGCCAGGAACATATAATAAAAAGGTATTTTTTTTCTCGAAAGCGAGGTCAGATAGAAACAAAATTATAGCAGCAAAAAAGTTGTATTTTTAGTTGCTTCATTTAATAAAAGTTACAAAAAAAGTTAGTGGCGTACATTTCTCGAACAAAAATAATTGGAAAGATGCCCCCAGGGCATAATAAATTTAATAATTTTATTCTAGTTATGGCTAAAATAGACTTTTATCGCCAAAAATAAACCTGCTAATTTCTAAAAAGTCCTTTTACAAATATTTATAATATTTACAAAAGACCGATTTTTTAACACCCCATGTTTAGATGAACTTTCTTTCATGAAATTACTTTAGGAATGCGTCCTTAAATTTAATAAGTTGAGAGTGAAAGCTGTGTGCATGTACGAAATATACTAAATGAAACACTTTTGTATTCCATACATAAAATTTTTATCCAAAAGGACCTCTAAATTAGCCTAGCAGAACGCTTTCGGCGGGTGCCATCATCAGCGTTACCTGGAAAGTGAGTAAAAGAACCACCCAGTAGTAGAGAACAGTGAATGCTGTCGAATTTTGGGTTAAGAAATTAAAATTTGCAATCGACATTGTTATGTACATTATGGCATGAATAAAATTGTATTTTGAGTTTTAAATTTGAATTTTGAATTTGTTAAGATATAAAAGATGTTAATTAAAAATTGTAAATTAACCCTGATGAGCTTTTGTGTGTTTTTTTTTGTTATTCAATTTTTAGTTGCTCGTCATTATCGTTTTCACAATTTGCCTCGCAAATTGGATCGAATAGCATTTTCGAAACATATCTACACTGGGATTTATACTCCATCCACCATGTGGCCTAATAGTCGAAAATAAATTTTCCAGGAAGTCCTGATTTAATCTGTTAGTTAAAAGAAAAAACGATTTTTTTTTGGATTTCTCAGATTCAAATAAGGCATGTATTGCATTGATGGTTTGAATCATACCATCAAAACAAGACGGCCTTTCTGCCTTCGAGTTTTTTAATTTTGAAAAATATCTAAGCCTTTTTTAAAAGTTTGGAATATTATGGTATTTTTGTCTGACAAAGCACAACCGTAAAGATTTTTTGAATAGACCCGTTTACTATTTAAAGAATCAAATAAATGATTCATATCTTCCAAAAAATTAGCAGTATGAATTCCATCCGCATGGATTTGTCCGTTTTTGACACATGTGCGTCGAATTGCTACTAAAAGTCGCAGGAGAAATCCAGAGTTATTTCATCAGTAGCCTGTGGAAGTTTTCATCAGTAGCCTGTGGAAGTTTTCTGGCAAAACTATTATTAGACAAGCAGTGGTACGCCACTGACTTTTCTTAAAATAAAAAATATATTTATTTTTGAAATTCTTATTTCTTAAGGAAAAGATTTGATCACTTGATTTTTTTTAGTCCGACACACGGTTTTCACCTGAAAAAATAAAATCTAATACATTGTGATATTGTCATTAACGTAATTGTTATGACCATGCAAAGAGACGATTATTGATTTTTTTTTAAGCGAAAGCCTTGCATCGGACTTAAAAACACCAACTGATAAAATTTGTTTAGAAATGTATGCGAATTTCAAAAATGATTGATGCGTACCATTTTTTTCTTCAAAAATACTCAATGCAAAGCTGGTACGGACGCCACACGCCACTGGAAAAAAAACTGTCTGTACAGGGTTATCCAGCAAGAACTGGACAAGGCGATTTTTTTACTTTCCCTGTACTTTTATAAAAAAACACTGAAATAGCCATCTTATGTAATTTTCTCCCGCGAATTAAGATATGTTCAGCAAAAAACAACTGAACATCAGATAAAAGTGCTAGGGGTCACTTTGCTATTTTTTAAAAATAGAACACTCTGTATATTACTACATATTTGAACTCTCTAGAAAAATCTAAACACATTTTGTGTATAATATCCTATACCTTATTTAGCTGTTTAACAAATATTGACAGTTGAAAGTCGGGTAATTTGACACTTTGACAGGCTCTAAAATCTAAACTGCATAAGATCAAAGAAAACGGTTTGCAGATTCCTATCTTAAGTTTTTATAAACTATCAAATGACAGTATCTTCGAATATAACCTGCGGATAAAATGAAACGAGACTTTTAAAGTGTTCCATTTAAAAAAATATCAAAGTGACCCCTAGCACTTTTATTTGATGTTCAATTGTTTTTTGCTGAACATTCCGAATTCGCAGGAGAAAATTACATATGATGGCTATTTCAGTTTTTTTTATAAAAGTACAGGGAAAGTCAAAAAATCGCCTTGTTTAGTCCTCGTTGGATAACCCTGTACAACAGAAAATACATCTTGATGCCTAAAAGATGTGTACCCAATTTCATAGATATCTAGAATAGTATCGCACTTATTATATAAAAAAAAATGTTTTACCTCCTTTTGTATCTAAAAGTTAAGTTGTTTAGGGCATACATTCATAAGAAGTTTTTTTCTTAAAATGTGTCCAAGAATCAACCTTTTAAATATTAGCATGTCATTAACGAACACCCTGTATAGTAATGGGCAATGGCGGCTCGTAGGTATACAGTGCGAGTCTCTAACTTTGCAATAAATTGAGTAAAGGAGAGATGTATTTTTTTCGATAACTAAACTATGCTAGCACACGTTGATTACTATGTGCCGAACTGAAACTTTATTATGCCCTTTAAAAGAATAATAAAAAAGGGATTTCATTTAAAAAATAGTCGATGACGTCATATCTCAAATTTGAGACACCCGTATGAAGCGGCCCGAGGTATTATGCCCACTATTATAGGTTTCGATAAAGTTCTTGATTAACCCCCAGTTTTATTCCTTCAGATTAACATCAAGGTTCATTGAAAGTTTTATTCTTACCGCTATTTATAATCCATTTTTTGCAAAGTTCGTCGTTCTTTAGGGGAATTCGAAATAATTGAATCCCGTGATTTCTTCGATTATTATTCCAGTTATAAAAACAGGTGATGTCTGACATGTTGAAAACAATAATAATATCAAAATATTATAGTCAAAAATAGGAGAATAATAATTAATGTCGTATGAATTGTGAGAGCTCCGCAACCGCAAACACTCAGTGTTGCCAGATCAGTTTTACAGTTGGGTAGTAGATTGATGTAAAAAAAATAGTAGATTGATTAAAAAAATAGTAGATTACAAATTCACTGTCTAGCTTTAAAAAAAACATACCTATTCATGGTAAAACTGAAGTAAAGCAGAACTAATACCACTAACCCCTAACAGTAAACTAATAACACCTGTTATTCAGTCGGGTTTGAGTAAACACGCCAACACAGACACACAAGTGACAAGTCGTAAGTAAAATGCTAATGACATTTAAACGATTCAAAGAACGAGCCGGTGAATCCCTTATATGTATATATAGAACTAGTGGTGGTGGTGCCATCTTTTAAAACTGCTTAAAAATAGCAACGTAATTCCACTTCACAAAAATAATTAAGATGTTATGTTAGAATTTTACGATTTCTGTTTAATTTTTTAATTTTTTCTTGTAGTTTTAGGATATTTATTCAAGTATTCTGTTTTTCTCTAAATAATAGTAGAATTTACCTTTAGGAAAGTAGAATAGTAGCCAAAGGTCAAAAATAGTAGATCTACTATAAAAATAGTAGATCTGGTAACACTGCAAACACTTGATCCTGTCATAAACCTAACTAGTTGCTGCGAAAATTTAGCTACGCGCGCCGTGTAGGGCGCTGCACGGTTTTTGCTGGAGCATCGAGCAAGCACGTAGGTCTTACCTTAGTTCATATGCATCGCGCCGGACTGGCCGCAGTTTTCCGCGAAACAGTTGATGAATATTCGCAAGATGAAAGAGAGCGTTTTTATACGCTTTTACGAAATAAGGGTGATAATTGTATTGCTGAATATTAGTTATTTAATGTTTTTAGTGTTCCGGGGTCAGATTTGATAGGTATCTACTTAGGTACCTATACTTTATTTTAGATTTCATATATTGTAGTGTAGTAGTAGCCTAAACTTAACTACGCCGAATAGTTAGGTTTATGGTAGTAGGTTAGGTACAAGATTTAATATAATTATATTATAGGACATGTTATGTTAAGTTCCTAGAAACTGTAAATAAAAAAACTCCGGTCCTGCAGCATTTAAAATCATAGGTAAATAACCGAAATAAAGTAGAAGCCTCTTTTCATATTTAATTATTATACATAATCAATTTTAAGTACATTTAAATTTGGCAACAGCGCGAGCGACCCGAGTTCTGAAAGGCGTTTGGCCGTTGCTTGGCAAGCGACGAAATACGATAAAATTTAATTCGTAATAATGGTGGCGCCATCTCTCGATACAATTGTAGCATTTTTCTATAGCCTATGCCCACTGAGCGTCTATTCGGAGTAGTTAGGTTTATGCTGGTATGGAGCCCACATCAATATTACCGGGTCCGTCAATATTTGGAGAAGAGTCAATAAAATACCTGTTTATGTCAGTTGTCATTACAGAACTGTTTTTTGAGTTTTTACAAATTTTGTTCACCAGCGACCAAGTAGGTATATGCCTTGTTTTGTTATCCGAACTTAGTATGAAATTTTTGTTCCACATTCTTCTGCTTCTGAAATTATTATTTTCTTTCAATTTTATCATATTTATTATATTCTTCATTACTAACGATGCCTTGCTTTTTTCCATGATACAAGCTAGTAGCTACGCATTGTTTTGCAGGTTATTCTAATTCCTCCCGTTATCCAGGTATTGGACTGATTTCTTGTATAATGTTTCTTTATAGGGAAAACGCAATTTACATCTCTGCATTTCAAAATAGGATGCCAATGAATCATGTCCGCCTGTTCTCCAAACCCTTGAGGCTTATTTTTTGAAAAAAAAAAACATGGTTATACATAATTTAAATTATTAGCTTTAGATTGTTCACAGGTATAGGTAAGAAACTTCCCCTGGCTGGGGCCAGCTAGGGGACGCCACAAAATGGTGGAACAAAGAGCTTGGAGAACTCAAGAGGACAGCGAAAAAATCTTTTAACAGAGCAAAAAGAAACAGAACTCAACCCGACTGGGAGCAATATACAGCACCAATCTGCGGGAGTTTAAAAAACTAGTAAGAAAAAAACAGAGGGAGGCCTGGAGGGCTTACTGTGAGGAGATCGAAGACAAAGATCGCGACCTAGGTCTACTAACAAGGGAGGACGGCACTAAGACCGCTAACCTACAAGAGAGTCATGAACTGCTTATGCAGACCCGTTTCCCTGGTTCGTCGACAACAGACGACAGGAACTGGCCAGACGAGACAAACTTTCAACCTACTGATTTGGACTGGCATGGTGCCAACGAGATAGTCAGTGAAGGCAAAATACAATGGGCAATACTAAGCTTCTCACCCTTCAAATCGACGGGTACTCATGGCATCCGTCCAGCTCTACTACAGTGGGGCTTGGACGCGTTACTGCCGCACTTGGTAAAGGTATTCTGCGCATGCCTAGCGCTGCGCTACATCCCGAAGGCATGGAGAGAAGTAAGAGTGGTGTTCATACCAAAAGCAGGAAAAATGGATTACACTGTCCCTAAAGCCTACCGAACCAATCAGCCTATAACATTCTTTGTGCTAAAAACTCTGGAGATGCTATGTGAGCGATATTTGAGGGATTGTGTACTGGTCAACCGACCTCTGCATCCCAACCAACATGCGTACACTACGGGAAGATCGACCGACATGGCCTTGCATTCAGCAGTGAGCCGGATCGAGAGATCGCTGGACAATAATGAGTCCACCTTAGGTGTATTTATTGATATTGAGGGTGCGTGATAAAATCACCTTTGGAAAAATCAATGCTGTCTCCTGCTGTCAGTGGCTGGATTTTCAACATGCTCTCAAAGAGGCGCGTGCAAATAAAGGTGGAAGACATTGTAGTGAGAGGCATCGTTGCCAGAGGCTGCCCGCAGGGAGGCGATCTGTCGCCACTGCTTTGTAACCTGGTTCTCGATAGCCTCTTGCATCGCCTCAATTCAGATGAATTCTACACAAATTCATATGCAGACGATCTTACGATACTGCTCAATGGAAAGTTCGAAGGAGTTCTGTGAAATCGAATGTAGAGTGCCCTTCGTTTAGTTGAAGATGAAGAGTGGTGTAGGCAGCACTCCCTGTCTGTAAACCCTAGGAAGACGGAGATGGTGCTCTTCACCAAACAAAGAAGGACGGAGCCACTACGGCCTCCGATCCGTCTAAACACACAACTAAACGTTGCATCTGAGGTAAAATACCTTGGGGTCGCTTTAGATGCTAAATTAACCTGGAATCTTCATTTAGAACGAAGACATCTCTTATGAACAGTGCCGCAGGACCGTGGGTAAAACCTGGGGATGAAACCCAGGATCGTAATGTTTATCTATACTGCCATCATAAGACCTATGATTGCCTATGGAGCCGTAGTTTGGTGGCCGAAGAGTCAACAAAAAACGGCAATGCTTAAATCAGGTACAGAGAACTGCCTGCCTAACTATAACGGGGGATATGAGAACAACCCCAACCAGAGCCATGGAAGTAATGTTGTGCCTGACTCCCCTAGATATTTATCTAAGGGAGGTGGCTCTGACTACATTGCTAAGGCTCAAGGTCGTTGGTGTGCAACCCAGCATAGAATGTGGAGAGACTAGACGCCACCTGTGGGAAGAGGCACACTCGGAAGACTGCCACTACTGCAGGCCAGTGCAGATAGCATACCTCCCAATTTTGTCTTCGACAAACTATATGATGTACAAATAAAACCAATTGAGCTTATAACATAAGATGCGGCTAACATTTTCGTGGATGATTCAAAAACCTAGGAAAGAGCAGGCTGTGGAATTTACTCCCGAAGCTTGCGAATTGAACTTAAATGGTCTATGGAGGGACACGCAAGTATAGTTCAGTCTGAACTTGCTGCAATATCCATAGCCGCCCAAGAGATTGTTCGCAGGAATACTGAGGACAAGCACTACTGGCCTTGAAAAGTTATAAACTTACAGCCAGGTCAGTACTAGAATGCAATAATTCACTGGAGGATGCGGCGAACAGAATTTCTGTGTGCTGGGTTAAAGGACATGAACAGTGCGAAGGTAACAAATCACCAATGATAAAAACATTTCCAGTATTGATATTGACAGTACCATTGTTTTACAGAAGCTGGCCGACCTCGATGAAACAAAGGGAGTAGGGCCAAATGAAATTCCCCCGCTGTTCATAAAAAATTGTAGCACAACTTTGGCCTTTCCGCTATGCTACCTTTTCCAACTTTCCCTAAATTCAGGCCAATTTTTCAGTAGGTATCTGGAAATCGGCTTATATCACCCCAATCTATAAGGGCGGGGGACAGATGTGATGTGTGTAATTACCATCCAAAATCCGGTCTAGACTGTATGGCAAAGGTCCTTGAATCGATAGTTGTTGAAGAGCTCCTTTTGTGCTTTTGTGGTACTATCTCAAGACATCAACATGGCTTTCTCCCTGGTGGTTTTTGCCAAACTAATATATGCATTTATTCTCAATATTTAAGCTCTGCAGTGGATTCTGCTATCCAGGTTGACTCAGTCGATTTTCATTTTAAAAAAGCCTTCGACAGGGTGGATCACCACATCCTTATTGAGAAGTTGAAGACTTTCGGCATTGCAGATCCTTTACTATTTTGGTTTTCGAGTTACCTATGTATCCGTATACAACTTGTTAAAATCAATGGCGGCCTATCAACAAGAGTCATTACCGTAACCTCCGGAGTTCCTCAAGGGTCACACTTGGGTCCGTTTCTATTTCTCATGTTCATAAACGATCTTACGAATTCACTTAAAGGTTACAACTTCCTCTTATACGCAGATGATCGCAAGATATTTTACAAAATCACAAATATTAACGAATGCTTCGACTTGCAACATGCAATCGACATTTTAGCTACTTGATGTAAATCAAACCAAATGGTAAGGTACACCCTTTCTAGGAAAAAGCACCTGCACTGTATCATTACTCCATTTCCAACACTCCATTACCTCGAGTTATGTAATTAATGACCTCGGAGTTCTATTCGACAGCGAATTGCTGTTTAATAATCATATTAACTACATTTTGTCCAAATCATTCAAAATGGCAGGATTTATAATGAGACGTCGCGGGGAGTTCTCTAATATTGAAGTTCTAAAGTCACTATATTATTCTCTAGGTCGAAGTCATCTGGAATACTGTTGTATAATCTCGGCGCCTTATTATAGAACTCATATTGAACGAATTGAGCGCATTCAGCCTAAGTTTGCGAAGAATCTTTCTTACTATTTTGTTTGGCTTTAAAATTATAACTAATAACATAGATTGCTCCAACAGAAGTCGTACTGATGTGGGCAGGAATAGTGCACTGAATCGAATAATGCAATATTTAAATAAATATCTTCCCGCCACCATCGATTCTGTTCTACGGTAAAGTTAAAAAAAAATGTAGGGCGACTTTAATATCGGTAACCTACAGATTCTAAAATGATTGCTAGTCAGATGCCCTGTGTTTTTGTACTTACTGTTTAAGTTTAAGTTGTAGGTCTAATTACGTTTTTACGCTTGTAGCTTGTACTTTACAATAATTGATATTTATGTACCATTTGGAATTTAATTTCTGTAGGGTACTGTACTAATAAATATTTTTTTAAATAAATAAAAACAAAATCAGCGGATAAATTCGCTAGAAAGGCAGCCGGTTCAAACATTATGGGAGCCGGCCTTTCCAAATTCCAACGTCCAGGGTTATCCAGCGGGGACTAGACAAGGCAATTTTTTGACTTTCCCTGTACTTTTATAAAAAAAAAACTGAAATAGCCATCTTATGTAATTTTCTGCCGCGAATTCGGATATGTTCAGCAAAAAATAATTGAACATCAAATAAAAGTAATAGGTGTCACTTTGATATATTTTTTAAATGGAACACCCCGTATATTACTACATTTTTGGACTATCTAGAAAAATCTAAACACATTTTATGTATAATATCCTATACTTATCTTTAGCTGTTTACCAAATATTGACAGTTGAAAGTCGGGTATTTTGACATTTTGACAGGCTCTAAAATCTAAACCGCACAAGATCAAAGAAAACGGTTTGCACATTCCTATCTTAAGATTTCATAAACTCTCGAATGACAGTATCTTTGAATTTAACCTGCGGATAAAATTAACCGGAACTTTTAAACCTCCGGTTAAATTCAAAGTTATACTATCATTCGATAGCTTATGAAAACCCAAGATAGGAATGTGCAAACCGTTTTCCTTGATCTCGTGCGGTTTAGATTTTAGAACCTGTCAAAGTGTCAAAATGCCCGACTTTCAACTGTCAATATTTGGTAAACAGTTAAAGATAGGTATAGGATATTATGCACAAAATGTGTTTAGATTTTTCTAGAGAGTCCAAAAATGTAGTAATATACCATTCAAAAAATATCAAAGTGACCGCACTTTTATTTGATGTTCAATTGTTTTTTGCTGAAGATATCCGAATTCACGGGAGAAAATTACATAAGATAATTCAGTTTTTTTTTATAAAAGTACAGGGAAAGTCAAAAAATCGCCTTGTCTAGTCCTCGTTGGATAACCCTGTACCTATCGCGATGACGATACATATGATAAAAAAGATCACCCATGAAGACTTTAGAGCAAGATGGGACGAAACAACTAACTATCGACTGGCCAGGGAGCTACTAAGCTACCCTAATGAGTCTGCAGCAAAAGCATACCTGGATATGTCAAGGAAGACCCACGACTCACGGTGGGGATTCTGACTGGACACTGCCAGCTAAGGAAACATCTCCACACAATGAGATTATGCGAGACACCTCTATGCAGAGGCTGTGAACATGCGGACGAAACAATAGAGCATCTGCCCTGCGATTGCGACGTTGTTTCGGAACTAAGGGAATCCATTTTGGGAGAACGATGGCCAACCGTGGCTTTTCTCACAACAGCCTCCTCGGGCAACATCGCCGCCTTTTTTACAACACTAGACTCAAATAATAATTACCTATCTTACCTAAAACTTAGTTAGGAAAAACAAAACAGAAACAAAATTTTGAAAAAGCACATAGTTTTTACAGGCGGTTTTCAAAAAGACGGCCATCTTCCCGTATGCAAAATTGACACTTTTTCGTTATTCTTCAAATAGCGTTCAAAAGAATCACGGGCTTTCTTTGCAAATTTCAGAAAATTAAATGGATTGCCGCACGAAGCTCCGTTGCGAACTGATATCGTGTTTTATAGATTTTATTTTGCATGAAACTCCATAAGAAAAAATCCAAAATCGAAAGATCCGGAGATCGAGGTGGCCACCTTACAGATCCATAGGTACCAAACCATCTTTGAGGGAAGTTATCGTCTAAAAATGCCCTTAAAAGCGCAGAGTTGTGGCTTGGAGCACCGTCTTGCTGGAGATTAACGGCATTATAAAAGTCCAATGAAACACTTTTCATCAGTTCTAGAATCACTTCCTCAAGGATTTCTCAGCACCGACGTGCTGTTAGCACTCTTTTAAAAAAATCTGTTGACTTTGCGTCGTCCAAAAATGAAACACGAGACCCCAACCCCAAAAAGTCCTTGTTGTGCCCTCTCCAAAATCAAATGGTGATTTTCTGCAGACCAATGTCTTCTTTTATTGCGCACAATTGAACATGCAATAAGATCTAGCGAGTCTGACAAAGACTCATCAGTATGGATGTGTTGTAAATACCATTGGCAAAACAACATCGCCGTGGCGTCAATGTTGAACTACATATATGCTGAATCTATAGGGCTGCTACTTATATTTTCGAAAAATTCTTTGAGCATTAGGCTGGATACACCAGTTGCTTGCTTGCAATAAGATGAAGGCGTAGCTTCTACATAGGTAACCCAATACATTTATTTATTTTCTCTCTCTATCTTGTTAGTGTGTGCCTTAGGAAGGGGCTGGATAAATGATCCGTGCTCTACTAAATTTGACTTAACGCGGGCAAATATATCTGGGAAATCCAGTGTTAAACTAGCTCCCCTGAAAAACGTTGTTTTTTCAGATATAACCCTCTTTTTCCGGATGAGCGATCTGTTCTATATCCTAGAGCAGTAGAGCAGGGTAGTTAGGTTCCTCAACGCTCTATTCATCGAGAATTCGGCTCAGTCGCAGTGAGTCAAGAGAGGAAGGGCCGCTGCCACCTGCCGTACGCTGCCACCATTCTCCGTCAAGGAGGCCGTCTGCTCTGCTGACGGCGCGTAATCAAGTGAATAACGAGCGGCCGCGCGGCAGATTCCCAGTTAACGCAGTGCGCTTTGCCGTGTTTGACTGCCACTGGCGACCGATCGTGACACTTATTTTCGATTTATTTACGTAAAAAGTGTGTCTTCAGGTTATCTAACAAAAGTGATTTGTTATTATTGGATACTCCTGGTGTTGTGTCAGTTTGAAACTGGTGACGAATTTATTTTCTGTTTTATTTTACGCTTCAATCACCAAAAGGTCGAAGGGTTAAAAATGGGACTGTAGTGCGATTGTTTTTGTGATAAATTCCCAGGTTTCGATAAGGTAGAAATTTTGAATTATCCCCATAAATATTTATTACATTGAATTTTGTTAATCTAAAAAGATATTTTTGTTAGTTAGTGCATATTTTCGAATTTTTTTTTATTATGGACAAAAGTTGAAAATTTAATCCTAGTTTAATAAATTGCGTTTGTCGTATTTTAGTACTGTTTCCAAATTCTCATATTTATTTTCTCCATATCAAAAAAAAAATAAAATATTACTTGCCCTAGTAACCCAATAGAAGGACGAAGCTCGGGTCAATAAAATCGCTTATATAAAAAAATGTGTTTATTATTGTAAACATGAATTGGCGTTTTTATGGTGGGTACCTCGGTAGGTACCGTTTTTATGTTTGGTTTATGGTGATTTATTCTTATTGTATTCTGGCAAGAGTTCCATAATTTTGGGATTAATTATTATTGTTTTCTCCTCATAAATTGAGTGTTTTACGTCATTTTTAGACGTTTTTTTTATTGCGGAATAGTGAAGCGAATGATAGGGGTGCTGGGTGGGGTAAAAAGTGTATAAAAATAGAAAATGTTCGGTTTGCAAAGACGAATTTTGTTAAAAATATGTGTTATTTTTATAAATATTCCAGTGGCGTAGCAAGGTTAGGGAAAAATGGAATCCACTGTCCCGTCGTTGCAGTTGATTATTTTTATATCATTTTTCATTAATATTTAACTTCGAGCATGCGAAACAAAACATAAGTAACCCAAGGCATACCCAAAATGAAAGAAAAAAAATATTTTCAAAAATCTGAGGATCCACCACATTTAACCGAAAAAAAGCCCCCAAAGTTCGAGTTGTGACACAAATTTCCAGCACCACTTCCCAAAAGTACTAGAAATATAGGTAATATCGAGGGCAATACACACCCAAAGATCAATTCTATATTTTTTTTAATTTTGGGTATGCCTTGAGTTAGTTTTGTTTGGTTGCTCGGTTGCTCCCCCGAAGCGAGCGAAGCTATTAGTAGAATGATAAAAATTTAATCAACTGCAATGGGAGAGCGGAACCATTTTTCCCTGACCTTGTCAGGCCACTGGAACATTAAAAAAAAATAAGACATAAAATTCGTCTTTGCAAACCGAATGTTTCCTATTTTCTATTTTAATACACTTTGCCACCAGGCAGCCCGGCACCCGCATTCGCCCACTGTCCCGCAAGACAGTTGATTACTATTAGGTTTCGGCCAATAAAAACGTCTAAAAATGACGTAAATACACTCGGTTTGTCTGCTGAGGAAAAAATGACAAATCGGCCTGTCACGTCAACTAAAAAAATACCGTTAGTTTATTTCGAGGTTTATTTGATTCTCCTCTGCCAAAGTGAAGTAAAAACAGCAAAATAGTTGTTTATTACTCATAGCATTTTACTGTGATATGTATGTACAGGGTGTCCCAAATTCGAGCCTCATCATTGGGATCTCCGCAACTAGAAGAGATACGAAATCGGTTAAATGGAGGCAAATTTGCGCAATTTGATGCTGATCAATATGTCACTTTACAAGTTTAAAAATTCCGAACACTTCTGAAGATTTTTGGAAAAAACCGAATATTCGCGATTTCATTTTTATTTTTTATGGCTTTATTTGAATAGATATAACAAAATAAATTTCACATTCTCATTGTTACTTTTTCTTTTCTACAAGATGGTGTTATCAGATTTTCAATAATTCATCATCCACTTTGTTTTTTTAAATACGGCCCTGGATTTTATATTACCGACTTTAAGAGCTTCTAAGGTTCTAAAATCAATGATGTATCTCACTTAATCGAAAAATTCATTTTAATGGCGTTTTTCGTAAGAACTCATGTGTTAGAGAGAGACAGAAAACATATTTTTGGTAAGATCTTACCAGGAAATTATTAAAATGATTTTTTTCAACAAAGAGCGATACAACAATGAAAATGTGAAATTTATTATTTGTTCCAAATCTAATCCCACACAACTATTTACTTCGGTAAATTGCTAAAAATATACCCTATAGAGTCTATGGTTTGAGGGTTGACACTTTAATAATTATATTATTTATTAACCACTTCTTATGATAGTTTTTAAGCTTTCTTTATGCAACGCGTTAATGAATAAAAAAGGTTTTTGTTTTTAATCCTATTAAAAATCTATTTTCTGTCTCTCTATAACACATGAGTTCTTATGGAAAATGTCACTAACATGAATTTTTCGAATAAGTGCGATACATCATTGGGGTTGGAACCTTGGAAGCTCTTAAAATCCGTAATAAAAAATCCAGGGCCGTATTTTAAAAAACGAAGTTGATGATAGCAGCTCAAAAACGAAACGTCGGCTTGAAAATCTGATAACACTATCTTGAAGAACAGAAAAAGTAGCAATGAAAACGTGGATTTTATTTTGTTATATCTATTCGAATAGAGTCATAAAAAAATAAAAATGAAATCGCGAATATTAGGTGTTTTCCAAAAATCTTCGGAAGTATTCGGAATTTTAAAACTTGTAAGGTGGCATTTTGTGACGTTAATCCACCAATCAGAAGCGACTAATATTGATTGCATAGTGCCGTATGAATCTAAAGAGGATCTTATAACGCTAATTATTTACTGTCATATTATACTGTTTTGCTTTCCTTGGTGATCTATGCCTGTTGCGATAAGAAATCACCTTGGAAATAACATTGCAAAAGGCGTGGTTAACTAGACTTAGTTGTTGAAATAACTAAAAAACGGCTAGTCCAAACATAGGCAAACCATATATTTTTCAAAAACGGAGGCTAAGGAGATTTTAAAACTAATAATTTACAGGGCATTCCAGAAAAAAAATTAAAATTCTACATTTGCTTGCTTTCCGACAGTCATTTGTTTTTTTTTTGGTTATATAATTACGAGTAAAATTAGTTTGTTTAAAAATTTCAGGAGAAATCCTGAAACTTTTATTTGAACATTTTTTCCAGGTCTCTTTAAATAAAGTTCCTAAAGGGATGGCAAATTATAAGGAAAAACCCGGAAAAACCCTATTAATCTAATCCAATTTTTGATACTTTTGCGGGGTATCTCTTTTGTGGAAATAGAGGACTGCTGCTTTCGCAATACTCTGCTACTTTTTTGAGAAACGAAAGAGACCGCTTACAGAATAGCTCCCTTAGTTTTTAAGATACAGGGTAAAATGGAAAATTGCCAATTTTCCGGCATTCCTCGAATCTGGGTTATCTTATAACTTTTCGAAAAGACTAAAACGGAGTTTTATCCACAATATCGAGACAGAATTATTGCATTCGACGCGCCGCGTTTCGCTAACCATGTTAGCATCATCAGGAGATGATTAAAACTGTTTTAAAAGATAAAAACGGAAACTTTCATAGATAATTATGTAGAATCCAGACGTACTCGCATTTTTCCAGAAATGTAGCAATGTTTTTGTTAATGGAATACCCTGTATATTTTTTACTAGTTTGGTGACGCTTGTTATGTGCTTTCCAAAAATATATGATAGTTGGTAGGTAGGTCTTCATAGTAATAATGCTATAATTCGAAAATTTAAAAAAAAAATATTTTTGCAAGTAAGACCGTGATTATACCTAATTGATTAAAAACAATAGAATGTCTTGACAACAAATCAAATTTAGTTCAGATTTTGTTAATAAAATAGTTCCTCTTTATTTTGAAGCAAGAAATATTTTTTTGTTTACGGATTTATCAATCGACACGAAAAGTGATATAAAAAATATTTTATGACTAGGTATAATTAATTCTAAAAATATAAATATTCATATTATCGATTAAATGTATTAAACTAACACTAATTATAAAAAAGTATTTTTTCCATTTTAATTACTAATCATAAATACTGTTCAAAATGGTTGCCGTTTTCTCTAATAGCATGTTCACACATTTTTGTAACTCTAGGTAGAGCGAGAGGTAGCGCGTTTAAAATTATTAATGAATAATGACCCGGCCAATACTGAAACGCCAAATGCGTAGCCTCTAGATCTTTCATGGATTTCGGGTCTTGTAAACTTCATTTTGCATGAAACCTCATAAAAATCAAATAGAGAAATAGGGGGATCGTGGAGGCCACCTTATAGGTCCATCCGAGGGTCCATGCGTCTAGTCGAACATTATTTTCTAGGAAAGGGCGTGCTATCTGAGCCTTATGAGCAATATGCTTATATATGCTGTAGGTATATATTATTTAACTGAGCAAGGGGACATTATCTAGCAACTCTGGCACAACATCTCGTAGAATTTCCAGATAACGGTTTGCGGAGAGACCTCCTTCATAAATGCAATACGCTATTTGCTTTCCAAAATAAAACAAGCAACACTAAACCCAAAACGTCCTTGTTATTCCCGTTCAAATATTACTTGCAGATTTACTTGGGACCAATGTCTTGTGTTATGCTGACTAAATATGCCGGCACTCGAAAAATACGCTTCATCAGACCTAGTGTTGTAAATGGAAATATTTCCATCGGAAATATTTCCATGGAAATGGAAACATTGGAAATTTTCAAAGGCCTACTGGAAATATTAGAAATATTGGAATTATTTCATATTACGTATTAATCGGAGCCAAAATAAATAACTTAAGACAATATCCATTTGTGAATGGCTTAAAATCGTAGAAGGAGACCATATACACCGTCCATTTCGCTGCTAAGGCTTTTAGTGATATGTATTAAGAAAGTGATCCAAGAACATCTTTCACCGTCATCCCCGCACAACGAAAAGCAAAAACTACATTAATGGAGTTAATCGCTAAAAGAAAAACTGAATTTGTTCTTCCTATTCGTTATGCTGCAGATTTACTTCACCCAAAATCATAAGGGGCAAAGCTTGATGAATCACAAATCTTCTCCGTCAATGAATGTATACTTCACGTTGGAAAAAATAAACTACATCTTAAACAGGAAGGTCTTATTGACGAAATTGCAGATTACCGTTGCAAAAGCGGCAAATTGTTTTGCAAAGATTTCAATTAGAAGAGCAGCCTTGAAAACCCCGTGTCCTGGTGGAAAGGACTTCGTTCTTGAACTCCTTTATACAAAGTGGCGTCATGCATTTTGATGATGCCAGCTTCTTCGGCCGCTACTGAGCCAAGTTTCAGCATCTATACAGTCATATCTATCCAAAAAAGAGGAATAGGCTAACAAATGAAAGATCAACTAAGTACTCTATGTATCTCATAACCAAAACTTACCAACCACTTTATACTTTTGACGAAAAAACAGAAAATAGCGCAGATATTATTGACGAAGATATAGAAGAAATGAGCGAGAAAGTTGATTGGCAGGAGGGGAGTCATGGTGATAATATAGGCGATCTGTCAAGTGATGTTGTTAATGAAGAGGCCTTCCCAAATACTCAAGACACAACAACACTAAATGAAGACAGCAACGAAGGCATGCCTTTCTCTCGATTTACGCCTTTTTCAACTCGCAAGTTTAATTCGTACTTAGTTTATTTTTTGTTAGTTTTTACTAAATATCCTCATTTCCTACATGTATTTAAATTTTTATAAATGTCACGCTTGCTTATTTTTGTGATATAATTTGAATTAGTTGTTTTTTATTAGTTGTTTTGTCATTTAATAAATATTTCCAATATTTCCAATCTTTCCAAATATTTCCGATATTTCGCAAAATATTTCCGGAAATATTTCCATAAAATATATATCCGGAAATTTTACAACACTAAATCAGACCATATTGATCTGGCAAAATTAATATTGGTTCAGATTTATTCCATAAACCAATTGCAAAAAAAAATAAACGTAGTTCTGGATCTCCTGGATGCAAATGGTGTACGATTTTTATTTTATAAAGACGAAATTTATATTTTCTTACTATTGTCTGTACCGGAGCCTCGTCGCGTCGGATTTTGGCGGACGCTACATAAAGGATAATTTACTAAATTTGTATTTATTCTGTTTTTTTTTTCGAAATCGGCTGCGATTGGAAATTTGGGATTTACCACCTTTTTAGGCAACACTTGGGGGCCGCTGACGGGAAATTGTTTAGGTGATCAGATTTTCCGTTCTCGAGTTATTATTACGTCAAAAAATGATTTTTCAAAATTTTCCTTTGATAACTGTCAAAAGAACTAAACCATTTCGATGAAATTTTCTGGACAGATTCGTTTTGATGCCCTTCTTTCTCTACTGAAATAGGTTCTTACCTATGCGATTCTTATCGGAAATGGAGGGCATTTTTTTAGGGCGTGTATATTTTTGAAAAAGGGGTCACTGGGACGTTGAGGTTACGAAAACTGGCAAGGATCGTAAAAACTGAGACGACAGTTCAATAAGGAATTTCTAGGAGAAAACTTTTTTCTTCAACCGTCAGTAAATCCGTCATTACTCGACTGTGTAGGCGGCAGTGAAGTTTCGTTTTTCCTCCGCCCGAGCTTTACTTTTCACTTTTCCGCCGGCGGAGGTAAAAGTGTTATCATAGAAACATAGATACAATACAAACAGACATCAAAATAAGCGTCAACAACTCAAGAGTTATTAAACTAAAATTTGTATTTATCACTCAATTTGTGACTGCATTTCTAAAAATCACTAATTTAGGAACAAATTGGTTATTATTTAATCGAACTTACTCAATAACTGCTTATCAATACTGAATTAAAACGCAATCGAAGACGCAATTTTAGAAATATAATTATTATTGACAGTGTCCACTGACAGCTTTATGCTTCATTACTATAGCAACAACCTGAGCCTATTCACCGACACCTCACCGGTCTAAGCCGCCTTGGGAACCCACTTATCTTTAATAATAATTATTATTACCAGCGAATAATAACTACGATAAGAAGATTCACTCTCCGCGGCGGCACGTCAACGGTATGTCTCCTTCCCCGCGCGAAAACTAGCATGATACTGGCATGTGACCTTTGGACCCGGCGCACACTGGTCGAATTTCTAGGAAAGCTGGCCATAATAAGGTTTACCAGAAATAAGACATAAAAGTTATTAACTATTACACGTTTAATATATCGTGTTTTAGACAAATAATTGTTGAATTTTTTTCTCATCATCTATATTTATATATAGGGAGTATCAATTATCACTAACGATAAAAATCATGTATAAAAATCATTTGTATGTTCTTAAATCGTTTTAAAAAATGATTTTGAAAATTAAAGGCTTCTTCGTTGTAAAAAAAGGGTTTTAAATTTTTAATTCGATGATCCAAATTTTGTTTTTGCAACGGATAATTCAGGAGTCTCACGAGGAAAATGAATGTTAAGCGGACGACAGAAACGCGTTGATGAGGGCCTGCAATTTTGCCATACATGTATTTCAGAGTCATAGCTATTTTTAAAAATTAATCTAATAGGGACGAAACTAGTAAAAAATATAGAAGCATCAGTGCAGCTGTTGTTCAAAAACACTTGCTTATATTTTGACTATCCCAAGGTAATATCAAAGCCATATTTACAAATTAAAACTAAATTATAAATTTTTATCTGCTGATTCAGCCAAAGTATTTATTACCTCTTTTTATAATAACATCAGTCTTGCATCAGCAATAATGATTCTACCGAAATTTCAGCTTCAGTTTCACTTACTATGTTATGGGATTAGGGGTGGGCGACAATAATCGATTATTCGATTCACTTTTAAGAAATTACCGATTAATCGACTTATCGATTAATATTTCAGAAAATATCGACAATTGATTATTTCGGTTATTCAGTTATTTGCTAAAATATTAAGCGTTTAATCGATTATTCAATTTCTTGCCCACCCGTACCGATGACTTTACAACAGATATAGCTTTTAAAATTCCAATTTAATAATGCGTTGCGTTAAGGGTAATTTAAATGACATTTGAAAATACTTTCAGTACAACATATGAAGCAAAAAAAAAACAGAGAAACGTAAATGCTCAAACAAGACAGCAGCAGGGAAAACTGCGCACGTTACAAATTTAGCCAATAAGGGATCCTCATTTCGACGCGCCATTTTCTGATAATCTGGCTTCAGTTGTTGCACAATTAGGTATAACAGCAACACATATCCTTAACGGAGTGTTAGCACGTTAGCAGTATAATACATCAGTCTTTATCTTTTTATTATGTATTTGGGCAAAACTATATGATAAGAAGGATCACTTTCCGCGGCGGCATGTCAATGGTGTGTCTCCTTCCCCGCGCGAACACTAGTAGAATATCGGCAGGTCATGATACAAATAAAACAATCATGTTGGCAGGCGACCTTTGACGCGGCGGCCATAGACCAGCTCATCCTTTTGTCAGATTAATTTTCACGCCTAAATTCTATAGTCGAGTCAATATTCGATATAAGATAATATCGCTCTTTTTTAGTTGTATTGTATTACAAAATAGGAATGAAATATACAGTAAAAATATTGTGCGATACCTTTAACCAATTTTAAAATCACCCAAAACGCCAAAATTTAATTAAATATTAAAAGATGGGGCAAATTCGAGCAACATTTTCTTCTTGATGTCTTTTATCAGAATATTAGTATTCGGAAATACGGTGAAATCATTAACACAAAATCAAAATCTTTTAAATATTAGTTATTACATACCTTGAGTATTGTTATCAATAATAACTAATTAAAAACGTTAACAGATTTTTGAAACAACCAGTTGAATACAAACTTTATCAAAATATTTATTTGGTGATAATAATAAAAAAAACCATAACGTAAGTTTGACAGGGCGCTGCAAACAATTCAGAAGATATCAATTGTGTTTTTCCAAAGCCAAATAGAGTATTAGAGTGCTATAAATAATTTCGTCATAAATTTGATTAAATATACCGCAAACGAAAATATCGTTTATGGCCAGCTTTTATTTAAATTCAACCTGTGGGCGGTGGAGTTCGCTGATCGTTACCAGGCAACGAAGAAAATCAACGACGATTCCTTTGTAGCGCTTTCTGGCCATTAAGTGGGCCTTCTTGTCGTAGTTAATATTCGCTGTTATTACTATTAAAGAGGGACTTTTTGCATTAATTTGTCGACATTTGAAGAAAAAACAGCATATTTTATTTGGAGGAAAAGTTACTTTTCATGACTTGCTCTCTATTACCAGCCTCACTCCGTTCGGCTGTTAAACACGAGCGCGTCATGAAAAGTATTACTTTTCCTCCATATAAAATAATATACTATTTTTTTCGAAAATGTCGGAAAAGGTATTTATTTATTTTTATCGAAAAAGATTTTTTTTTAGAAAAGCTGATTAGTTGACAAGAATCTACGTTAAAAACTGTATTAAAAGGCACTTTGAAAGTGATGATGCCTTTTATACAGAGTGCTAATCGATGAGGTAATTGAATTTAAATTTTTCGTTATTTCGCGCTTTGACACGACACGTCACTCCCTAGTATTGTGTTACTCGGGAAACCGTATAATCTGAAGTAACCGAACTTTCCTACAATGAAAAGGAGGATATGAGCAGAACATACCAAAATATCGCCTAAATCTGGCTGAAAATGCTGAACTGGTGATTTTTTGGTTTTCAGTGTAAAAAATCTGCTTTAAGCCTGGTATGTGCTAGCTAAAGTTCACACACTATTTTCAAGGAATCAATCGCAGCTGCGGATTCGTAAATCCCGTGATATCTGCTATAAGAAAGTTCCATAACAATTTTCCGTACAAGATCAGGAAATACGAGAAAATCGAGGTAATATTGAAACTTGAAACACGTAGAAAATCACAAAAGTTATCCGAAGTTTTCAATATTTCGGCAATTTTACCTGAATGAACGATTTGCTTTTGATGCATTATGGGAAATTTGAAAGAAAGGCAGTTTCTGGATGATTTTTACGACAGATTTCGAGGTAAAGTTACATTTTTAGCACGGCACATATAACAACTATGTGCCGTGCTTTTAGCATATCGATGCGGATAGTTTTTGTCCTAAGTACATTAATTTGCCTTAAATCTTATTTAAAACTATTTGTAGGTGGAAAAGAAGTGGGTCAGGATCGGAGAATGGGGCATTTTTCAAGCGATAAGTAGCGGTTTCTGCCGATTTTATGGGATATTATTAGGTAAAATTTTACTTTAAACATAAGTTTCGAAGTTGTGGCAAGTAATTTAAAAATATAGAAAAAAAAATTTGTATTTCATAATATTAATCTCGCATTGTTGAGGTTTTCATTTATGCTTTTTATGGCTTTATATTTGATCGAGTATTTGATGCTACCGATTTTACTAGCAATATAAACATTCATAATTAAAAATATTAAACAGTTTTAATGTAATTGTTTTTGAAATTGGCAGCATTTGGCAAAAAAAGAAATTAACATTTTTTCGCTCTTCTTTCACCTTTTTAGAAACGTAAAATTCAACGTTAGGCTTTCCAACAGCAAAAAGGAAAAAGCTGTAATTTTACATCAAAAAATTACCTCAACACTGAAATATCGAGGAACAAATCGATAATAAAACAACAAAAAAGGAAACCATTAAATTGAGAGTGCCTTTGTTTACCTTTTTCTTTCTCCTTATGCCTCTTAAATGTATCTCGATTCTGCAACAAGCCAAGGATTCAACAGCACACAATTGAATTGCTCAATAATCTCGTCTGTAAAAAAATCAACGTATTTTATTATGATCAGATACTAGTGATACGGATGCCACTTTGTAACCATTCTTTTGGATTCTTGAGATGAGAAGAAAATTTAAAAATAGTGAATTATAAGCACACTTTTTTCATCTATTGTTGTTTCTATGTTATTAATTTTTTCACCTTTTTGGGACATAAAAACTTATATAGTTGTATGTAGGAATACCTACCAATTATTAGCTTTTCATTTTGTTTCCATTGCAGTAAAAAACCTAGGGTTATCAGAAATAATTAAATAAATATGCATGAATATATTCAATTTGCATATTATTTTCCGCAAGCTATGTTATTGGTTATCAGTGTTGCTATAGATCTGAGATATTTTTAGTAGTAGTGTACTGTTTCGGTGAATAATTTTGTATCATTATTATTGTGAATTTGTCAGGCGTTTCGTTTGCATCCTAATTGTCATCGCATACTTGCAGAACCTTGTACATCTGGCTTTCAGATAAATTTGTAGATTTGGCAACAACGAAATTTATTCCACCTATTTTTTAAAACTTCCTATCCCATATCAGAACTCTTTATAATTTTTTTGTCCATTTGTGCTAAGGCAGTGTATAAAACTTTAGAATAAGCGTATCTTTTTATCTTTGATATTATATTATTCAAAATCTTAAAAGTTCATATAAAGTGTGGCAAGTATAACTGGAACAGCGGAAAGAATGCGGACAAAAAATTGGCGATGTTGTCGAGTAGTTTTTTGAGAATTAATATTTATACCTATTATTTAGATAAACACACAATTTAATATACTCATTAACTCATTGAAAATAAAAAGTAATATCCAAACTGGAACTTTACTATTACTTCAACTTTAATTCATAATCTATTTTACACATTATCAATTTAAATAAATTTGCGACATTTATATCTATTTGCCCGATACATCCGGCAACAGGTGCGTCAAGTTCCCCTCGTCCTCGTGACAAAGTGCATCAAGGCGATTGGCTGCAAGCCATTTTTCCTCCCTTCGCTCCGCAAACGTCGCTGTTCCAAATAAGTTTGCCACACTTTACTTACCCGTTTTCATGATTCACACATTTGAATTAAATATTACACCTATTCCAATTGGTAAACAATTTAATATCAGGTGGCTGATCAGGTGATTGACGGATTTCATTCCTTCTGCTATAGAAACTTTATGGTCTTATTGAAATGTGCTTACAAAAGTAATCATTCAATGGGGAAAGTTACAAATTCTTTAGTGTTATAAAGAACGACGATAAGAACAGTTTAATTTATATAGAGAATTAAGCTTGAAATCTGCAACCACACAATTAAAAATATGGTCACGGATGGATGGATATGACGGGTTAGGATATTGCGGAACTAACTGCATTTTGATGCATTTCCGCAATTAGGCAAAAATGGAAATTCATTTGCGACAACGATAATTATTATTTTTGGTTTTTTCATGTTGACCTTGTTCTCCAAAATATGTTTGTTTAGCAGTGATGTAATTGGCTGCCCTAGAATGCTGTAAAGAAGTGACCTTGTTTATTATCGTAAGTAATTACACCAAGTGCATCAAAATTGCCGTTGCTTTTTTATGGAAGTATGTTATCTAAAAACGCCATGAGTTTATTTGCATATTTTGGCGAAAGAGTGCAATTTCGAAGGAGGAGGGCTCTCTCTACCGAATTACTGATGACAACATGCTTGAATGACAGATTAGGTACATATACCAGCGTTAATTACCGGCATTCATTCTTCTAGCGATCTTTCCTTTCAAAATATTAAAGGAATAATACAACTAACACAAATAATTTTTGTGCAATCTTTCCTCTCAATTTTTTCCCTCATTCAGTCGTCTCATATATTGCAGGGAAAATAATCTGCTTAGAGGCCACTAACGTAAAAATCATATTCTCCAGATATTTCAATCCAAAGCGCCTGTGAAAGGAAAGAGTGTTGGATAGTGGACAAATTAATCATCTGGGAGGACACTGTTCCTCTCAATTATTACTCATTAACTGGTGTTCTTTCCTGCGAGATTCGACATTCCTATGGGAAAGAACGCTGGTGTATGGGTATCAATCTCGTCGGGCTTGAACGTCGGTATAGCGTGACAAGAAAGATGGTATGCGGATCTATCATCTTATTACTCATTAACTGGCGTTCTTTCCCGCGAGATTCTATATTCCTGCAGGAAAGAATGCTGGTCTATGGGTAGCTATTATCAGGTTTATTTTCATGTATGAGTGTAATTCGATAGAATATATTTCGAGTATAGACGAAAAAAAGGTTTTGGTAAAATTCGATATACGAGGGGTACAATATTGATACAATCGTAGATAATTTTTAATTAATTCAAAATTTAAGAAAATTATATAACACCTCCAGCAACAAGAAAAATAAAAAAAATCAAGATTTATTATATATTTAAAACATAATATTATGAAAATTGCACGTTATGAAGCTGGTCGGAGGAGATTGAACGTTTTGAAAATAAGCGTCGACAAAACCGAAATAGGTTTATTCGGAAACCTAAAACTTTATTATTTATTCTTAAAACTTTTTGAAATTTAATTAAGTGAAGCTTAAACTCTGACGTTGGGTCCTTCCAAATTATCCGCAAAGCATTTCTTCTTCTTCATCTTCCGCAGAATGTTTTTCTGGTTCATCTAGGACGAACTTGTAAAATTCAAAATCTTCATTATTTCTCCACTTTTTATGGCCCTTAAGTAAAGTATTAGGTAACAATAGCAATTTTTTTTACATCGGGAACAATATCACCTAAGTATGTTTTTGCCACTTTAACAAACAAAAAATAGGCGCTATTATCATATCTCCAATAACGCCACACCAAGTTTTAACAGCATTAACAATATGAGGGGTTTCTTGGCCCCAATATTAGGTAAAATGTTGGTTTTGCTCTGACAATATTTTTTTTGCTAATTTTGTCAAACTGAAGTTCGAACTGACCATAATATAAAATTGGGCCTAATTGCAAACATTTTACTGCAACTAGGTTCTCAACTACAATGAAAGTACCAAGCAGACCTACCTACACGTATAGTTTATGTACTTGTCATTTGATTAGTACTTTGCATTATTATGTGACACCATTTTGATTTTAAGTAAGTGCTTAAATGAATTTGTACA
The DNA here is from genome assembly GCA_016904865.1 of Pissodes strobi. Taxonomy (NCBI): domain Eukaryota; kingdom Metazoa; phylum Arthropoda; class Insecta; order Coleoptera; family Curculionidae; genus Pissodes; species Pissodes strobi. Next base: position 169,943 of record MU181986.1, read on the forward strand.
CCACTTTTTTGACCTACTGTATATTAGGATGTATTATTAATTTTATTCAATATATACTGCTTTGTCTTCATATTGTGGTAAACTATTGCACGATTTCCCAAGATTATATTTAAAGTGAGTAACGAACTTGGTAATAAACTGCACAATGGTTATGAATTATTCTTGGAAACAAAATGAATAATACAGTTCAAAAACATATTATGTAGGATATATTCCAGTATACTGTGATATTAATTCTGATTTGAAACTAATTTAATTTATGCAAAGCGAGTACTAGAAACTACTAATTTTTTATCATGAAAAATTTAACTATCAGAAATTCAGAACATGTCTTATTGTGATTTAAAATCACCTTTACATTATTATAAATTTACATATTAAAGTCATAAACGTGGACAAAAAACAAAAAACCGAAAAATATTTATTTACTTATGAAAATATTTCCATTAAGAATACCTACCTTTAAACTCATATTCCATGTTACCAGCACCTAAGGCGTGGCAAAAGCAACATTGATCGTGGGGGCGAGCTTTTTAGGGGCGCCAAATATCTCGATAAACAAAAGGTTTTTCAAATAAAAAAAAAATAACAGAACCATATTTATTAAGACAATAATTGCAATTTTAATAACCGGAAAAACAAAAAAACGAAATTACTATTTTAATAAAGTATCACTATATCAGGCCATTTTATTTCTTACGAATTACGAAAAAATGTAAACGTGGCAACGTTGCATATCGCCCTTAATAAACTTCAAAGAAATAATTGATTTACTTAATAAAATACAGGTTGGGGACGATAATTCGAGTTTAGATTCAAGATCATTTCTAAAGTTGCTTTTGGACCGAGTTTTGGACTATAAGTTTGTATGTCTTCTTGGTTTCTGGCATGGTATTTTACCAAAAATTAATAAAGGTAATATACTTCTGCAGGGAAAATCTGTGGGGGTTTATTTAATAAAGGGACTTGTTGAAGAAATTTAATCTCTTAGGAAAATGTCCTTGGAAATGTATTGCAAAAAACTGGTAAAATTTCTGAGCCCGTAGCTATGAAGCCAGAATTTACAATGAGAAGAAAAAGGAAAGTTAAAAAGATGGTATAAGTTAGCATTAAAATATGATCAAGATTTAGATGCTTTCGAATTTTCTAACGAAATTGACAGTTTTAGCATCTTATTCTCACATTGAAAATTTAAAATCTCTAAGCCATCTAGACATGTTAAAATTTATTAGACAGAATGAGCAAGAATTTGTATATTCAAATATTCATATTGTTCTTAGAGTGTTTTTTACCTTGCCAGTCACTACAACTTCATGTCACTAAATAAAATTAATCAAAAATTATTTAAGATTAGCAGGTAAGAGAGGCTTACTAATATAGCCATTTTAAGTATAGAAAGAAAATTATCCTTATCTATAGATTTTAACGAAAGCGAAAAGAGTGCACTTTTAGTTATTTTTTAATACCAGTGTTGTGCTAAAATTTTTGTTTTTTATTTTACCTAGTGCTTAGGTATTCGTTTATCTTGCCTTTTTGCTGTTATATGTAATATCAAAATTGTTCTTTTTTATATTTTATGTTACTATTGTTACGGCTAGACTAACAACCATCCGGACGTTTTTGTGCTACCCTATAGAACTAGCCGCCCCGCCGTGCCCCTCGCTTCTCTGTCTGTATGAATCATCGACCGGCCCGCCGCGAAGTTTCGGGTAGCTGGAATTATCTCGATGGCGTCGTCGAGATCATATAGAGTGGCGTCGGAATACTTCCCGAATATTCGTGATAGATTTAAGATTATATATAAGCAGACCTAAGGCGAATGTTAGTCAGTCGGTTAGTTAATTAGTTCAGTTCAGTTAATCATTGAGTGTTGAATAGATATTAGTTGTAAAGTTATAAGAGTAGTTTAGAGTGTTAAATTGTATACAGTGGTAGTGAATAAAGAGAGTATTAGTTGAAAATAGCAAAGTTGTAATTCTGTTAAGAACCCACGGGAAAAACGTAACACTATATTATCTTTTAATGCACACTTTACTCCTTGTGCCTGTATAGCCTAAAAAATAAAAAAATATTATTTTAAATAAGTTGTTTTTACCTATTTACAAAATTTATGTAGGGGCCCCAACTTAACGCTGGTCTCTGGCTCTAAATTCCAAGTTACGGCACTGTATGGTACTGGTACAGAAACATACTAGTACAGTAGTATCAAAAATTTTAAAAATATCCACCCTAAGTGGATTGAGTAAGTACATTTTCATTTATCTTTTAAAATACTCTAAGCTAGGACTAAACATATCAATTTCAGGCTGGTATATTACACGCCCTGCAGCATAGTTTGTCCTATGAAATGGTACATTAAATAATCGATTATGTCGAAGAATGCCTCTTAGAGCGACATGAGACGAACGATTTTCCAGTAACTCTGGATAATTAAATCAATTTTTCAAAAGTGTTGGTAAACTGCAAAGATCCATTAGTGTTCTCCTGCTTTCTAAAGAGTCACGATGTAGTATATTTAGTGTATCCCTTTAATTAACTTAATCCGATGGAATTTTGCCCAAGTATAGCTTATTTGCTATATTTGCGTGTGCTTTTTTTATTCTTTTTGTTTTCAGTTTTTATTTCTATTTTTCTTTTAAATAATTTATTTTGCTTCGGGGTATAAAATAAACTGACCTTTTTGAAGTGAAACTTCTTTAACGGGGGAGGGGGGTATTAATACACCCCCACCAGCCCGGATACCCAAAAATAAAAATAAACGTAAAAAATAGTTCGGAAAGTTAATAGAAGTATTAAGTATAAAGCGAAATGAGAAAAAATAATAAGAAAAAAAAGTTAGAGAACTGCGGTTTTCGGCGAAAAAAGGCGAAGGCGTTGGGCTACGAGATCGGGGATGGCAAAAATGGAAAGAAAAAAAATGCTTTATGAAGTAAAAAAAAATATTTTTAAGAAAAGTGTCGAAAATTGAGAAAAAAAAGCTTTAAAAAAATAAAAACTCAATTCCTAATATCTCTTGCAGAAGTTTCACTTCAGTTGAGTGCTCATAAAAGTGAGGCACATAATATTTTATTTAATTTTACTATTCTTCATTTTTATTCAAGATAAAGACTTCAATAATTGAATTTCCACTTAACAAAAAACAAAATAAAGTATTTTTATAAAATATAAAAATTTCGAAAGGAACTTAATCTATTTAAAATTACGCCAAAGGAAAATAAGTAATTTAGAAAAAAAAATACGGTTTTCGCGATGCTTATACGTAGACTCGAATTCGCATTTGCAATATTTCCTAAAACAAATATTTACTCATTTGTGTATTTGTCGTTATGCATTCACAGTCGTGTTTATTTTTATTTTATTAATTTAATAAGCTTTTACTAATTTAATACATGTTCTCTTTCAACCTGCGGATTTGAAAAATAAAACTTTTACCAAAAATTCCAACCATATTATGTACCATATTAGGTGATGTGGTAACTTCTTCAGAATTTCACTCTAATTACCAGTAGGTGATCGAAATATCGCTCAATATTTTGAACCACAATTGAGCGATATCTAGATTACAGATTGCAACAGTAGGTACTAAGTAATGTAAATAATCATGCCATGTATTGTATTAGAATTTAGGAGGATACCGTTTATTTCTCATTACTTTCGGCTGTACTCGACGATCTCCGGAAGGCTTGAACATTATCCATGTCTTTATAGTTCAAGTCTTTTAGTGCCTTGGTCAGATCCTATGCTTGTGGTTGCCGTGTAAAAAAGTTTTTTTTCTTCATTTTGGGCATGCCTTGGGTTAGTTTTTGTTGGTTGCGCCCCCGTAGCGATCTATCACTGCACTAGAAGGCCTGTTGAAAGTGAAAGCGATTCCTTGGACCGTAAAAACATGGGAGTACAGCCGAGAGTAATGAGGAATAAAAAATGGTGTCCTGAATTTTTTTTTCGCACATACTCAATGTTGAAGAAGTTATGTACACATGTCTCACCCCTGTGTGGCAATAATGCCAAAATTGAAAATTCAACGCAAAACCTTGTTTTTTTGTCTGCTGTTCGGTCTATGTTAATTTGATACTACTGCATGACTAAACTTGATCAAACTTTGTATCATCTAGATTGTGATAAGAAAAACGTGGTACGCTTCTTAAAAGTCTACTTTATATAAATTGTTAAAATTTAGTACTTACCTACTTAAGTCATGGTGGTATATTAAAAAATTAAATATTTATGAGTTATCGAAATTCTCATATCGTGTTATAGACTAGTTATAGGTAAGATTTCGTCTATTTTTATGCATAAATCGATAATTCGATATCGATAACTCAGGCATGCATATTTTATCAATAAGATATCGAGGTATCGGAATGATGTCGAGTACTACTTATTACCACACGCGTTGCAATTTTCTCGTAAACCACTTGATTTCAATTAATGTAAACACCTCGGTTACGAGAACCTTTCAAAAAACCTTCACCTACCAAACGGTAAAATCCACTTGCCTTTAAGACAGTTACTTACCGTGCGAATTATATAAATGCCAAAACGCAAATTTCTAATTATCGCCGTACCGGTTCGTATCTATTATTTTAATCTTATTTTTCGTATGCCCATTGAACAAGACTAAATTATTAAATTTTAGCCTTAACAGTTGGAGGATCGTTGTTTAAAACTATTTTTTCTACTGACGTTTGTTTTATAATAGTGACTTTTCGATTGTTA